>JUJX01000044.1:20789-200806 GCA_000800745.1 Diaporthe longicolla
GGGGGGGGGGCAGAACAGCAGCCACCACACCACTGGCCGCAGCTCCCCAGCGCCTGGAATAACCCCAGACCAATGGTAAACAAAAAAAGTTGCTGAGACAGCCGCGCACTTGACTCTTCGCAACGCGTGCAGTCGACGTGTCTTCTCGTCCTAGTCTGCTCCTGCCACTTTGCAGTCCGTCACTGCAAACCTCGCTGGAGCTATCATGTCTCTTTTCGGCAACCTGAACACCGGAGCGGCCACCCAGCCAGCCTCCAATACTGGAGGAGGCCTGTTCGGCGCCTTGAGCGGTGGAGGAGGCCTGCTGGGCGGCAACACAAACACCACCAACAACCAGACGACTGCCAAACCGAATGCCTTCGGCCCTGGGTCGACCTTGTTTCCTCCGCAGAATAACACCTCAGCTCCCGCCGGGGGCGGCTTGTTTGCGTCCACCAGTCAACAGGCTACGACTTCTGCACCCAGTCTGTTCGGCGGCAACACGACGACCACCGCGGCGCCGAGCCTTTTTGGCACGACCCCAGCGAACCAAGCACAGCCCAACGCGTCGAACAACCTTGGAAAGAGCCTGTTCGACAACTCCATCAATACCCAGGCAGCCAATGCGAATGGCGCCAACCAGCAGGCCGCCCCGACCGGCGCCTTCTTCGACAGTCTGCTAGCAAAGAACAAGAGGGTCCAGTTCGATGATGGAAACACAGCTATGGAAGATCTGCCCAGCTTGCATCTCGGCCTGGGAGACCTGCGGCAGCGCCTGCGAAAGCTCGGTCCCAAGGCAACCCCGGGCGACCGCCAGCTTGACGGTCGCGCGCACTATCTGCTTGCTGCCTCCGGCGTCGACCCCGGCACCGCCGTGCGCGATCTGGGCTCCCTGGGGTTCCAAACCTCAAGGCTTGATCGATCTGCCTACGGTGGAGCCCAGGGCGAGGTCGATGTCGAAACTTATCTCTCGAACCTGCAGAACAAGACTACATTGAGCATGATCGCAGACGGGTTGGAGAGGTCTGTCAGGGACTTCGATGCGTTCTTGGAGGACAACGTCACAATGGAATGGGAGGCACAGCGAAAACGGATTTACGAGCATTTCGGTATCAAGTCAAAGTCCCAAGGAGCTGGTGGTCCGGGAGCGTCGCCAGGGAGAGAGTCTAGGGGTGGCTTCGGCAAATCACGACGGAAGGGTGTGCTTTCGTCTGGCCCAGACAAGTCGACAACAAGAGAGAGCGCATTTGGACGATCGGGTCTTGGGAGGTCTGTCATCGGAACGCCTAGCAGGATTGGCGCCCACTCTTCTGAATTCTCAGACGTCGGCAGTGCTGGGGCTGGCAGCGGTCCGAACGGGACTGATGACCGCTTCCTGCGAGAGAAGCAACTCAAGCTGGCGGAGAAGATTCACCAATTGAACGACGCCCGCCAGCAGGCGCAAGCTGTCGCTTACCCGATCCTCAACGAGCTCGCAGAGGTTGAGTCGAAGACGGGAGATCGGCATGGCGAGCATCTTGTTGATGCTTACCGCGCCATGGTGCAGATTGTGGGAGAGAACCCTGACGCAGACTCACCTGGCGCAGACGCAACGGCCAGCGAAAGACAGTTCTCTAGCGTATATCTCAGCGTTGAGCCGAATACGCCGGGGGCGATTTCTCTACGCAAGCGGATTCTGGCTGGTGCCAATCGGTTCCTCGAGAAGAAGTTCATGGACCAAATTGAACAGCAGATCGCCAAGAACCCGCTTAATGCGCAGCTTGGTGGGCGACCGGACGTTGTCAGCAAGACCAAGGCATACGTGCGCCTTCTGGCCCAGGGCAAGCACCTGGCCCCCGACAACACAGATCTTCAGTCGATCAGGAGGGAAGGCCAGGATGAGTATGTCTGGGCAGTCATCTTTTATCTGCTCCGAGCAGGCCATGTCAACGAGGCCGCGCGCTACGTCAACGACAACCAGAACCACTTCAAGAGTATTGACCGGTCGTTCCCCGCCTTCATGAGCGACTATGCCACGAGTGAGGAGCGGCGTCTGAAGAGGCAACTTCAGGACAGGTGCAACACCGAGTTCAGTCAACGCATCCGCAATGCTCCCGACAACTCGGTCGACCCGTACCGTGCGGCGTGCTACAAGATCATTGGTCGCTGCGATTTAAGCAACCGCAGCTTCGAGGGATTCACCGCGGACGTCTACGACTGGATGTGGCTGCAATTCAACCTCGCCCGCGAAGGGGACCGCTCGGTGGAGATCTGGGGGGAGACGTTCGGGCTGGCCGAGGTGCAGAACACTATCAAGGAGGTCGGCCTGAAGTACTTCCCCAAGAACAATGTCGATGATGCTAATGGCAACTTCGGCATGTTCTTCTTCATGCAGATCATGTCGGGCATGTTTGAGCAGGCCATCGCATACCTGTACTCATTTTCCTACGTGGACGCGGTTCATTTCGCGATCGCACTGGAGTATTACGGTCTGCTGCGGGCCTCGGATTCGATGACGGCCAACAACGACCTTCTCACACACAACACACGCGAGCGACCTCAGATCAGCTTCGGCCGTATGCTGGGCTTCTACACGCGCGACTTCCGTGCGGGCAATGTCGCGGCGGCAGTCGACTACATTATCCTGATCTGCCTGAACCTCGACGACCCCAACCAGGAAGCCGGCAGGCAGCATGCAGAGCTGTGCCACGAGGCGCTCCGCGAGCTCGTACTTGAGACGAGGGAGTTCAGCAAGCTGATTGGCGATATCCGACCCGATGGAAAGCGCATTCCGGGAATAATAGAGAACCGGGGGTCCTTGATTGGCCTTGCCGACGAGCGAGAATTCGTCAGAAGCATCACGCTGCAAGCAGGCCGCTTCGCGAACGACAACGGGCGAACGACAGATGCTGTGCTGCTCTACCACCTGGCAGAGGACTACGACACGGTGGTGGCGATTGTTGGCCGGGCCCTGAGCGAGGCCATCTCGCTGGAGGTGGGAGGAGAGCCTCTGCGGCTCCAGCCAGTCAAGCCACGTGTCGAGGACGGCCGGCCCGGAGCAAACGCGAATAACAGCCTCAGCCTGGCGTCCATTGACGACCCCGTGGAGCTGGCAAGGACGATGATGCACATGTACGGAAAGGAGCGGTTCTTCCGGGAGAGCATCCAGGAGGTAAACCGTATGGCGTGTAGTGTGCTGCTGCAGATGTCAGAGATCAAGAGCCTCGTAGGGGCTGGCATGTGGGTGCAGGCCTTGGACGTAAGTTGACACTGCCCCCGGAATGAAGAAGCGATGAGGTGCGAAACGGAGAGCTAACGTGGCATCGAAACAACAGGCAATCAAGACCCTGGAGATCCTGCCCCTGACGGCAACGGGCGACCCAACGACAATCCGGGCGTACGCGGCCAAGTTCGCAAGTCTGCCGCAGGTGGTTGCGGCGAACGTGGGTAACCTGCTGATGTGGACGGTGATGTGCTGCACGCGGCAGCGAGAGAAGCTGGGCAGCGGGCAGTTCAGCGGCAACGAGAGCACGTCCAGGGATCTACAGGTGCAGCTGAAGCAGATGAGCATCGACCTGACGGCGTACACCAGCCAGCTTCGGTACAGGTTCCCGGCCCACCTTCTGGAGGCGCTGGCGAGAGCATCGGCGGATTGAGAGGCATACGATGTTTCATGAGCAAATGATAGAATTAGCAGGCACACGGGGGCGGGGGTTGGGGCGGACATAATGTGTATAACAAACATTCACAATCTGGCAAACAAGATACTTGGCCCTGCCACTCCATGACGATTTATGATGGTGGACGAGGTCAGGTGGTGCCGTGGTGCAGTGTGCTAGCCATGCGAACCAAGATCTAGGACCGCACGGGTGTGGTGAACGATCGCGACAGGCCGTGGAGATTTGACCTGAGATGTGCAATGGGCGACTTTTACTACCCAATCCAGACCACCGGAGCAAGGTATCATCATCAAGGGACCTAGCTCGAACAGCTTGGGACAGGGGTAACACCCAGGTCTGCCGAGCCGTCCTACCGTAGCTTCTGTGTAGCTTCTGTGGCAGGCAATTGGTACCTGGGTAGCATGGCATTATCGGTCCAGCCTAGGTACCAGCGCGTATCACTGCCGTTATCGGGGCGAAAGCCGACCATGAGGCGGACTGAGGCGGACAGATGCGCCGATGAGCTTCTGCAAGCAGGGATGGCAGCGGTATCGATGGTGACCAAAAAAAAGAGAGAAACCAGGAATGGGGAGATTCCAAGTCAGAACGCAGCGCCCCTGCCCTGGACCTGGACCTGGACAGGCTGGACCTGGACATGGACTGTGCTTTGCCGAGGGAGGAAAGAGCGAGCCAAATGTGCGGTGGGAGGGAAGGAGAGAAGGAGACGGGGAGAAACTAGCAGATTGGACGGGCGCTCAGAGAAAACCGAGAAAGAAAAAGCTCTCCCCCGTTCCTGAACTGACTCGGTCTGCATGTTCTCCTCCTCGTCCACAATACACGCTCTGATTCATTCCCGCCCTCGAAATACTGTCCTGTCTGCCCCTCGGTAAGCAAGCACCACCACACCTCAAGCAGCAAGCAGTTACGGCGCGGGAATAATCTGCCCATCTGGGACCTGCATCCGCCCATCTGTACCGGCACCTGCATTCTATTTCTGACCGATCCTACTACTCTGCCGTTGGCTGCTGTGCCACATGACATTGATGCGCCGAGCCTCGATCCGACCCGATCAGATCTGATACCCTGACAAGAGGGGCAACCGGCCAAAAAAAACAAAAAAAAAAAAAGTTGAATAAAAGACGAAGGCGAAACCGGGTGACATTCCCTAATAAAAGAGGACTATCCCAAACTCAATCCAGAAACGGAAACACCCCAGCACTCGCCTAGGCCAGCCGTGCGTTCCTCGGCCTGCGAAGCTTTCCCGTCCCGTCTGCTCGAACCGACTCGACTCGTCGTCTTGAGGCTCAAGTCGGACCAACGACTCGGCTCACTCTGGGACGACCCTCTTCCCCGGATCGCCAGCAACGACGCGACTCAGGTTCTTCACGACAGAACGCGTCGGCCCGCTCACGGGTTTCCAAACAGGGCATCGTTCCTGACTCTGCTTGGAGTTCGGCCCTGACTCTTTTGTTCACTCTGGAGCCTGAGCCCGAGCCTGAGCCTGGACCTTGATCTGGATCTTATCGGGCGGGCCGCCACGGAGACATCACCAACAGCCACCATCCTCACGGGGCACGTGGATGTTGCAGGGTCCCAGTAACGTCGGACTGGGGCTCGGGATCGGGTTGGGCCTGGGTCTGGGATTGGAACTGTTGAAACAGAACCTGCCAACGCCAACACTCGTCTCATTGATACTACTATCACTGCCATCATCATCATCAACCTCGCCCTCGTCGTCACCAGCATCAGGGGATGTCCAACAATTCGTCAATCACAGCTGCATCTCCTGCGGGAGGGACCCGTGGTAGCCATGCCCGCGCCAACAGCGCCCAGGGCGACTCTATCGCCGCGGGGGTGAAGAGGGAGAGGGCTACTGACGGTGCCGCTGCCTCACCCGCTCAGTCGCCGGCCGCCTCGCAGCATTCGACTCCTGCCCCGTCCTACGCCTCCGGCCCTGGACCCGAGGCCAAGAAGCGCAAGTCAGCTGCCCCGGGCTCCCGAGGTGTTGCGAACCTGACTCCCGAACAGCTCGCCAAGAAGCGTGCAAATGGTACGTTCAAGCCTTGTCACGAAACTGGATCCATCTGTGCAGGTCTTGACATATCTCCCGGGGGCTGCACGGATCTCGGGGCGTATTTTGCTTGCCTCTGCTTTGCTTTTTATTTTTGGTCTCGTTTCTCGGTACTGCGGTGGATAAGCATGCCCTGAGGTGGAGCTCACGTTGACTGACGTCGAATCATAGACCGTGAAGCGCAACGCGCTATAAGGGAGCGGACTAAGATGACAATAGAGAACCTCGAGAACCGCATCAGGGAACTGACCAGCCAACAGCCATATCAGGAGCTTCAGGCGGCCCTCAGGGCCAAGGAGGCTGTTGAGGCTGAAAACGCAGATATCAAGAGGCGCCTGGCCTCTGTGGTTTCCATGCTTCAGCCCTTGATCAACTCATCCCACAATGAGCAGCAACCAGTCTTACCTTCTCCTGGTCACTCCTACCTCAATGTGTCTGCCACGACGGATCCAGCCCAGAGTACCGCCCACCACAATGCGTCGACACCGTCAAGCGCTGCATCGCCGACTCAGGACCCCTACGCAGCTCAGTGGAACTCTGGGGCCTCCACTAGCAGTGGGCCCGTGACGGCGCAGGCTCAGGCGTACAAGACACAGCTCAACCAGCAGCGTCACGACCTAGCACACGGCTTGGAGTTCGGTACTGAACGTTTAGGCTTGGACTTTCTCCTCGACCAGTCCCAGCGTGCCAGAGGCATTCACAATGTGACAAACGGGACGCCGCAAGAGTCTCCTGCATTCCGCCAACATGCCCCAGCAACGAACTCGTCTCATCCCAACTCGCCTTATGCGAACTCTGTCGGCCGGGGTGGCGCAGACTATGTCACCGCCCCGAGAAGTGGTGGCATGGACAGCAACATCGACCCGGCCTTGCAGGGTGCTATCGACCCAGCTCTGTCCAATTACTCCACGCCGATTAAAAACTGTCCGCCCACATGCCCTCTGGACAGTCTCCTCCTTGATTTCCTCCATGAGCGCCGCCAACGCGCCGCCGAGGGTCTGCCCACGCAGGAAATCATCGGTCCGCGCTACCCTAGCGTTTCGTCGTTACTGAATCCCCTGAAGGACTCACATCCGCTCTCGAAAGTGTTCATCGACATCTTGCAGACATTCCCTGACATCTCACAGCTCCCTGAGCGCGTGGCGGTGCTGTACGTAATGTTCCTTATCATGCGGTGGCAGATCCACCCGTCGCAGGAGAATTACGAGCGGCTCCCCGAGTTTGTGCGGCCGCTCCCAGGCCAGTTGTACACGCCTCACCCGGCGTGGCTTGACTCGCTGCCATTCCCGGCCATGCGCGAGCGGCTCATCACCGAATACGCGCCGCCCGAGACGTTCCCCTTTGAGCACTTCTTCATCCCCTTCACGACCACCCTGAGCCTCAATTGGCCATACGAGGACACCGATACGCTCCTGCAGAGCCCAGAGAGTGACGAGCTCATGATCAACCCCGTCTTTGAGAGACATCTGCGCCGCCGCGAGAACTGGACCCTGGGTGATGCCTTTGCTCGTGCATTCCCTCAGCTCGAGGGCACGTACAACCTCAAGGTCGACGGGGCTGGAGGCTCCCGTGCCCGTGGCGGGCGCAACAGCTCTGAGGGAAGGTAGGGGCTTGGAGTTTTCCTCGCTCGTGGGGCCACCATCTTCAGGATAGAAGGGCCTGATGGAGTGAGTTGCGGCGTCGGTCCGGTCGAAAAGTCTTTTTTTGCATGTGATGTGTGTGGTGTATATGTGTGTATGGTGTGTGTGATTCTCTGCATCTTTTTCATGGCCTAGGTTTTCGGGTGTTTGAGGCCGGACTGTGCCGGCTGCATGTGGTGCTTTCTCTCTTTGGTTGATGGCGTGTGTGAGGGCTGTCTAGAGACTAGAGGTGTCTTTTTCCTATTGCTTGCATAAGATGGTGCGTTTGCATGTGTGAGGGTCTCTGTGTTGTTTTGTTCGGGGCGGTGACTCGTTCCGTGGCTTGGAGAGAGGTGGTTCTGCATATGCATATAGCAAATAAATCAACCGCATGATTTTGTCAGCGATCATGGCAGGCATGTTACTTCCAGAATGGCAAGCAAGGATCTGAGACAGAGCAGTCTTCACATGCGTTGGTGCCTTTACACTGCCACGTCCGGAACAACATTATGTGTGTCATGCCATAGCCCCTACGGCTTGCTAGCCCCTGGTGTGCTGTCTTGTAAGAGGTTTTCCGACGGAATGTTGGTCTCTATGAGGCTATTCTATAGGACGTTTTTCTACAGGAGGTGTCTCGTAAGAGGATATCCCACAGGAGAGAGGAGGCTGTCCCTAGGAGGCTAGGAGGTTTTCCTATAAGTGACACTCCTCGTGGAAGTTATCTTATAGGAGGTTATCCCTTGGAAGGTTCCATGGTTGTCCTGTAGGTGGTTAAAATACAGATTCCATAGCCGTGTAGCGGATATACGAACATAGCTTGTTCGATTCATTGATATGCACGCTGGGGTATCTAAATATGAAAGCGCGCGTGATGCCTTCAGCTTCTTCTTGAGACCATGCAGGTCCACCGAAAGGAGTAAATCATACAGCGTAACCGTTCTATAGCCAGCCAGCACGCTGCTGGCCACAACTCACCACTCATCCTCGCCGTCCCCAACCCCAAAGGTAAACTTCTTCACCACGGGGCCCACACCCACGAAAAGGCTGGCCTCCTTCTCCCACGGCAGCCTCTGGAACTGCAGCGTCCTGACGACCGCGCCGCCGGGGGCCTTGAGCACCCGAGGGTCATCGACGTCGCCGGCCCGCAGTCTCCGGCCCGTCCGCAGCGAGAAGATGCCCACTGTGCCGTCTCCCAGCGCTGCTGCCGCGACTCCGCCTCCGCCACTGCCGCACAGCCCGCCCACGTCGTGCGTCACGTCTAGCCCGATCCGGATGTGTACCTCGTTGTTGTAAGCCGGGAACTGGACAACTGGCTGCGCAATGTTGCCATGGACGTTGCCGTTGTTGTTTCTATAGTCGTTTCTACCGCTGTTGGGGTGGGACTTCCGTGGTGCGGCCCAGCGGGTGTCGTAGATGGCCATGGCGGACCGGGGACCCGCGACGAGAACACGGTGGTCGTCGAGGCAGCGCACGTGCGCGGCGCTGCTGGCATGACGGAGCGAGTCCCGGCCTGGGCCTGAGCGCGAGCCCAAATCTGGGGGAGGCGCGCGCGCGTCGACGCGGAGGACCCGGCTGTCGCGGCAGCCGGCGTAGCAGACGCGTGGGTTTGAGGGAGAGTAGTCGACACTGAAGACGTCACGGGGCAGGGCACCACTTGTCCCTCGTCCGCCGTGGCGGTGGGAAGACTGTTGTGGATTTGTAGGGGGCTTAGGCGTCACCCAATTGATCTCGCCGCCGGCCCTCCCGCCGTCGAACGCCATGATGCCGTGGCTGGTTGCGATCAGGGCCTCGGCGCCGGAGCCTGAAGTTGGGCAGGCACGGACGGCGTTCATTGTGAGACCGCGCACGGGCGATGTGTAGGATACGTAGGCGGGCGTGTCGCCCAGCAGCCAGGTTGGTCTGCGGCCGCCGAACTGCCTGAGGAACCAGCCGTCACTCTCGAGGATACCCAGCTCGGAGGTGGGGGCGGGCTGGAAGAGGTTGATCCTGCCTCGCGATTCGGTGCTACCGGTGGCGGTCGACGTCACTATCATCGTGTGGGAGCCACGGTGGTACGCGAGGGAGGATATGTCGCCTTGGATGTCCTCGCTCTGTAGTGCAGATAGTCGTGGGGCGCGCATCCTTTCCGCGTCAGATCCAAAGTTGATCCTTTCGTCTCTGTCGGTAGGTATGTAGGAGCTTTGGAGCTGTCGACCATCGATCGCGGCATAGGCCATGCCCAGACCAGCTGCCTCCTCGCCTCCCTCGACGAGCAGACACGAGATGCTTGGCGCATCCGGCTGTTGTTCCTGACCGGGCAAGAAGGATACCTCGCCCTTCTGGCGCAGGCCAGCGGTCCAGCTCTCGACGGGTGTCTCTGGCTCGACGATACCGAACTCACGCAGAAGCCTCCCTCCGACCAAGGGATGGGCGAGGGCGGCAGATCGCTTGATGCAGCCCTTCAGCTTCTCCTGGCGCTTGCGTTTCTGCTGGGCCTGGGCCTTCTCGGCCTTCCGCTTCTTGACATTCCCGGCTGCCCATGCTGCGTTAGCCGGTGCAGTGGGATGTGACTCGATCTTGAAGTAGCGCTTCTTCTCCTCGTCTATTTGCTGATGTTAGTGGGTGTGGTGATGTTGAGGTTGAGGGCGCACGGCGCATGGTTAGCAAGGTGACTGACCATAGTAAAAGCCTGGAATCTCGCGCGGAAGCCTGGGCGCAAGATTCGAGAGGAAAGTCATCTCAGAGTTGAATGAGATCCTCGAGTACGGCTGTGGCAGCTTCGATGACTGGGGCCGATGTCTGGCAATCGGCCGAAGGTGTTGCTACCTCAGCATCGGGCGCTGAAGTCCTTTCGAATACTAAAAGCCCAGCTTCCAAGTTCCGGTTGAGCTCGCCTCTCATTGAAAGAAAAAAGATTTAACAAATGAGCGTTTTCTCGTCGAACCAGAATCTCAACCAGCTATGCAGTCGCCATCTTCATTACGAGATGCAGGTAGACATCGGTTGCAGAAATCTGAGGTCATGGCCATAACATTTTTGGTCACGTGCCACAGGCACATGTAGCGACGTCCTCGTTCCTAAGGATATGATCTTCCAAATTCCATACGCATGGAGCAGGATATCAATCACCGTCTTGTACGCGGCTAGCTATGACAACCGACAAATAGAATGGCAATTGATTGGTAGAACTGATGTGCAGCAGCACAACTTCAACCAACACTCACCACATGACTGTCGCACACACTTTTGACTATACCACCACCACCACCACACTTCTCGAAATGACGATACGTCATATCAGAGTCCCTGTGGCTTAGACAATCTATGTGAATACCTTCTTTAGGGGGGTTTCTCTATAGAATGTTATTCCATGGGAGAGTATCATATATGAGAGTCTCCTGTAGGAAGGTATCCCAGAGTAGGGTGACCCAGAGTAGGGCATCCTACAGTGGTTTGAGAGTTCATCTCATAGGAGATTATCCCATAAGATGTTATCACAATAGAAGGCTGTCTTAGCAGGGTTTGGGAGAGATACCGTGGCCGCGTGGCGTACACCCGAGCAGGCTATGACACCGTGTAGAACGGCACTATGCAGGCACCAACCGAGCCTGTGCACATCTAGACCGATCAAGCAGGGCTCCAGCTCCGGTTCCGAACCCATCGACCCCTTTCCGGTGCGTAAATCCATCTCCACCGGGGCACCGGGGCACCGGGGCACCGCTCTTGATGCCTCACCCTCACCGATCTGACCGACTCGTCAGGAACACGGGTTTTGACGGGGCCAGGCACAAAAGAAACGGGACGCCGTTCCTGACCGTCCTTCTAGAAGCCTGCTGCATGTGGTATTGGGCCCCCCCTTGGGGCCTCATCCGGGTGGGCTTGCTGCACATGCAATGCAGCCCATTACGGGGCCCCGGGACCGCACAGTAGCTAGCTAGCCGTGTGCAGTATGCAACGGCTGCGGAAAGGGCCCCCCTCCAGGTCCGGCGGGCGGTCGAGGAACGAAGGGGGCTCCACCACACTGCATGCATGCGGACGCATCTCGGGCCATTGCCGTGGGCGATGGATGAGGCATTTTGGGTCCCCTTGGTTGGGGTCTCCCTTCGTGCTCCCCGGCCGAGTGCCAATTCCCTCACAGTCCCGGGGACAGTGTGTGGCGCTATCCCGCAATGTGTTGGTGTTCCTGGTCTTGGTCCCTTGGCCTCTTGCCTTCCATCTGTACAGTATGGGACAGTAGACAGGATGCGGCGCCACCAAGCTACTACCACAGTACGTAAGACGACCACGACGACGAGGGCGGTTCAGTGGGAAGACTCTGTCCGATTCATGTGAAAAGGTGCCCCACCTTGTCTGTGCCTGCTGATGCTGTGCTGCTCTGCAGATGCAGCCACTTTAGCCAGCTTTGCAGCGAGCGGATCCCCCTTGCTGTACGTCTGTACCAAGTGTCAGTTCCTTTTACATACATTGGCTAGTACGTACCCACGCGCTGGCCACGCCAGGTACCATCATAGTAGTACGACAGGTACGACAGGGCGAGCAAGGCTGTCGCGAGCATAATGGCGAGCAGTGGTGGTGGTGGTGGTGGTGGTGGCGTGTGGTGCAATGTGACTGACTGACTGAGCCCCTCCGTTCTGGAGCTTACCTGCCCCTCCACACCCCAACAAGACTTTTCTACCTGACCTGACCCGACCCCTCTGCACCACCTTCGGCTCGGCTACTCCGTCCCTTCACAGTAAACAAGCATACACACTCAAAACAACAAACGAGCCAACCAACGCACAAACCACCAACCGAACCCAAGACAAGCCCACCCGCCCGATAAGCAATACCGACCGACAAGATGGTCTACGTAATCACCGTCCACCTGCACGCCAACGACCACCCGGACAGCGTCGACAAGATCAAGGCCAAGCTGATCGAGGCCTCGCGCGTCTACTCAAAGGACAAGGAGACCCTCAGCTGGTTCGTCTCCCAGTCCACCTCGGACCCCAGGGACTTTACCATCGTCGAGCGCTACGAGAAGGAGAGCGTAAGTGAAAAACAAACCAATATGCACATATCATCCACCCGAAAGCCCAGGAAAATGGACAACGCAAAGAGACCCGTGTAAGAGAAAAGATCAGCCAGTTGACAAGCATGTTGTTTCTCAACCGCCCTACAGAGCCAGAAGTATCACCTCGAGAACCCGTACTGGAAGACTTTCGACCCCTACGTCATCCCCCTCCTCGACAGGCCCATGGACCTCCGCCGCAGCGAGGAGCTCGACACCAGCAAGGACGTTGTCGTGCCGGCTTAGATAGATTCCCTCTACGTACTCAAATATGAACTGAACCCATGATCCAATTGAACACTATGAGGACCATGAAACCAACAACTCATGTATACTCGAACTGCCAAGATCCATGTTGACTACTCCTTGTTACTCTTATTCAAAGTAGAGGTGGTGGCTGCTGTAGTAGTTCTTGCAAACTAGTGGTTGCTTGCAGGCCGCATTCAGCAACCAACAGCCAGCTTCAAAACACGTGACCCGCCGTCAACAGGCCCAAGCCAGGTCTGAAACACGACTGGTTTCCAACACTGAGCCACATATCCATTATCATCACTTGCAAAACGGGTCTGCGGAGTTGGGCATTAACTGATTTGTATTAAGTTCCTCTAATGAACAGACGGGCTTCCAGCTCCATCGTCTTTAATGCACATGCTAATTAACTAAAATTGAAAGCCTTTGGCCGCATGTTTGCAGACAATGAAAGGTCGGCCTCGGGTATATCTTATCCATACTAGACCCTCTCCTACTGGGTCTTCTCGTGTTGCGTAGACACACGTTGGAGGGAAACAACTGCAGCCGGATGTTAGCATCTTGTTGGTAGCGGTTGGGAGTAATCGTGAGTGACTTACCGAAATCCTCGAGGGATCGCTGCTTCTGGTTGCCCTTGGGCGACTTGCCGTGCATGAGGTTGTCGAACCCAACGCTGTCTTGGAGGAGGTAGTAGACACCACCCATGACACAGAAGATACCGAAGGAGTAGATCCAGATACGGACGACAGCAACGATGGAGGTCTGGTCACCACCAACGAACCATCCGAAGATACAGAAGAGGGAGGCAATGATGTCGACAACGACGATAGCGCCGCTGAGTTGCCACGAAGGAATGGAAGACCAGAAAGGACCGTTGGCACGGGTGATGAAGATGAGCCAGTTCTCGGTCAGGGAGATCTCGAGGAAGACAACCTCGTCCAGGTTACCAAAGTTCTGGACGATACCGCCGTCGACACCGCCAGCGTACATGGTGGTGACAGTGATCCAGGTACCGACGGCCAGGACAACACCGAGCAGCACGGACATTCCCCAGAGTTTGGGCAGGTTCCACTTGACAGGCGTCCGGCTGAAAGGAGCGTTGTCGTAGGCAATAGCAAGAGTGGCAATATCAGCAAAGATAGCGATGAAGACGACCAGCTCGATGTTCAGGGATCGGTTGAGGATGGCGATCCAGAGACCCAGGTAGATCTCAAGGTGGATGGACAGAGCGATACGGTAGACGACGTAGGCGTACATGCGGTGGAAAATCTGGCGAGAAGTCTTGAGAGCGTCGATAATAGCACCGAGACCGGGGGCAAGGAAGACAATGTCGGCAGCGGAGCGGGCGGCGTCGGAGGCACCCTCGACAGCAATACCGGTGTCAGCCTTCTTCAGGGAGGGAGCGTCGTTGACACCGTCACCAGTCATGGCAACAAGGTAGCCACGCTGCTGGAGAATCTCGACGACGTTGTACTTGTGCTGGGGGAAAACCTCAGCGAAACCATCGGCAGCCTCGACGAAGTCGTACACCTCGGAACCGGGCATGTCACCGCCACCGCCGAGACCGAGACGCTCAGCGTTGTAGACGTTGGTACCAAGACCGAGCTGGCGGGAAGTCTCACGAGCAATACCGACGGCGTCACCAGTCAACATCTTGATGGACAGACCCAGAGTCTTGGCCTCGTTGATGGTCTTAGCAGTGTCGTGACGAGGGGGGTCAGAGCAAGGCATGATTCCGAGGATCTCCCAGGAGCCCTCGCCACGCTTGCGGGCGACACCGAGGGAACGGAAACCACGGGTGGCGAACTCGGCAACCTTGTTCTTGTAGGCCTGGTCGACCTCCTCGGGGATGGGGTGGTCCTCCTCGACAGTCTTGAGAACGAAGAGAGGGGCACCCTTGACACAGGTGATGCGCTCACCCTGAGGGGACTCGACGATAGCAGTGACCTTCTTGGAGACAGGGTCGAAGGGGAAGAAGTTGATGACCTTGTACTTGGAGAGGACAGACTTGGCGCGGGGGTAGTACTTGAGGGACTTCAGGAAAGCCTTGTCGATGGCATCGATACCCTTCTTCTTGCGGGAAGCAGCCAAGCAAGCAGTGAGCATGAGGTCCTCGGGGTCAACACCGGCGACACAGTAGGGCTCGGCCAGGGACAGCTTGTTCTTGGTCAGGGTACCAGTCTTGTCAGAGCAGAGAATCTCGACCCCAGCCAGGGACTCAATGGCGGACAGCTTCTGGACAATAGCCTTCTTCTTGGCGAGGTAAGCAGCACCGACGGCCATGGTGGTGGTAACGACAGCGGGAAGACCGACGGGGACACCAATGATGGTGATGGCCAGAGTGAAGCGCAGGATGTCGACAATGGGGTTGGAGCGGTAGAAGCTGGAAACCCAGACGACAAGCAGGGTGAAGACGACGAGAATCAGCAGCACCGTTCCGATACCGTTCAGCACCTCAGTGAAGTGACCAGATCCAGCGTTGGCAGCGTTGACGAGGGCGGCGGCACGACCGACGAAGGTGTTGTCACCAGTGGCGGTAACAATGACGAAGGCCTCGCCACGCTTGACGGAGGAGGAAGCGAAGCACTGGTCGCCCTTGTGCTTGTCGACAGCAAGAGATTCACCAGTGATGGCAGACTGGTCGACCTGCAGGAAGGCATCCTCGGTGACGATACGACCATCGGCGGGGATGATGGTACCCTCTTCGACCTGGAGAATATCACCGGGGACAACCTCGGGGGCCTCGAGCTCCTTCAGGGTGCCGTCACGGAGGACAACAGCCTTGAGAGCGAGGGTCTTCTTGAGCTCGTCGACGATAGAACCGGCCTGGAATTCCTGGATGAAACCGACACAGGCGTTGAGCAGGAGCAGGGCGCAAATGACACCGAAATCGACCCAGTCCTCAAGACCGGCAGCCAGGACGGCGGCAGCCTCCATGACGAACTGGATAGGACCGACGAAGTACATGAAGAACTTGAGGATCATGTTCTCCTTCTCCTCCTTCATCTGGTTGAGACCATACTTCTTGCGGCGAGACACGACCTCGGCGTCGGTCAGACCAGTGCGGGTGTCCTGCGGGGGAGGGGCGGTTAGCTTGTTGATGGCGAGATTAAGATTGTGGAGGTAGGTTTTGTGTGGCTTACAGTTTGCAGGAGCTCCTCGGGAATGAGACGGCCACCGTGCTCGTCGCGCTCCTCCTCCTCGTCTTCTCCACCGTGTCCGTCTTGGGACTCGAGGTCCTCGATCAGGGCGTCAATGTCCTCATCTTCGTCCTCGTCGTCCTCAACCTTGGGCTGCTTGGGAGGGGTGTTCTCGGCTGGGGCGGCGTGCTTCTCGTCGAAGTTGCCGGACTCAATCTGCGTGTTCAACGCAGGAGAGTTGGCGTGGTCGGCCATGGCGAAATGTCGACTCTCGTCACCAATTGAATGGGTATTAAGTCACAATAAAGTGCTGGGTAAGGGTAGTGGAAAGAGATTGCGAGATATAACTCGTGTCGTCGTCGAAGGTCTTCTGTCTGGAGACCCGGTGGGTTCGATCAGGACAGGAAAAAAAACAAAAGGGTGGTAGTAATGTTGTTTTTTTCCGTTGCTGACCTAAGTTGTGCTCGGAAGCTCCGTCGCGGTGTTGACAGCGCGAAGGAGATTGAGAGAGTCGCACGACAGAGGGTGAGGGTGATTGGGGGGAGGGAGAAGCACCGTGAAGGTCGCACCTTTTCAGGTAAACTAGGTTCGACGCCTTCAAGTGGTGTTAAGGAGGGAAGGAGGAGGAAGGGGAGGGAGATCGAGTCGGGGAAGAGGCAGTCTTTATTAGCTTTGCGCTCCTGCCCTCGAGGGTGCGAGCGAGGCCCAGCTAAGGTGCGGTAGGCGGTAGTATGTACATGGGAAGGAGGAGGAAGCGGGAGTGGATTCCCTGGTGAAGGCAGGTACTGTGGTACCCTGGCGTTCACTCGCCTAGCGCAGAGTGGACGGCCGGCACTAGGACGTGGGAGGTACCCAGGTACCGTCGCATGCATGTGTTGCTGCTCTGCCCTCTGGCTCTTGCTTTTTGCAGGCCACCTGCTACTGTGCTGGGCTACTGTACACTACAGTGGGCAAGCAGGACAGGACAGGGTGCCAGAAAAACAAACCGCGCAAAATCTGAACTGTGCACCCTGCAGTGTTGACACTAGGCTGGGCCGCCCGGCTTACCACGGTCGGCTATCTCCAGCGATGCGCGAAAATCAGAAGAGCTCCCCTTCTCTCTCGGCTTATTCCCACCGCAAGCTCGACCCCCGGCGTTGGCTCGCGCATGGGGCGCCCCTGCTCGTCGTCACCTAGTCCCTGCTCCACGCTCCTCTGGACCGTCCCATACTGTGCGAGTAGGCAGGGCCGACCAAACAGGACGGGACAGAACAAAATGTGGTTCCCCACCCCCGTCCCATCTGCCCAGGCCAATCACGCGGCCGTCTGGGGGAGCTTTGGCCAATGACGAGTCGGACGCAGCTCCCAATTGAAGTACATCCGAATCAGACAGGGCGAGGTATCCCGGCCCCGCAGCCGGAACCTGCTCGACCCCTGCCCGTCACCAGGCTGGGCCACCAGCACGCCTTGCCCTCGCCCATTCTGCCTGTCTGCTCCCACTCTGCTCCCACTCTGCACAGGGCCGCCCCCAGACGACCCAAATCTCGCTCCCAGCCCGGAGCTGGGCAGGTACATGGCAAGCTGCCCCATCTCAGGTACCCCGACCGGTTCCTGTCCATGTGGTTGCTGCGAGATTCCACCAGCTGGGCACTTTCTGTCATGGCCGTTTCCCCCAATTCCCAATTCCCCAATCCCATTCCAGCCCAGCCCAGCCCAGGTCCAGCCAGTCTGGTCTTTTTTTTCTCTCGCTGCTATCTCTGGGGACGGTCTGGATGGATGGATGGATGGATTGATGAGGGATTTTTCCCCCCCCTCGCTCGCTCGTTTCTCGTACTCCCGTTGCCGTCCCCCTCCCTACCTTGCGGCTACAGTGCCTGGGTACTCCCGTACTAGTACCTTGTGCGCTGCTGCTGCGTGTCCCTCGCCCTCGGCATCATTTCGCGAGATGACGACACAGGGAACCTGCGGGTAAGAAAACAACTCGCCCAGACTGGCGGTCAATTGCCATTGTCAATCAAATCAATCCCGGGTCGGATGAGGTGAGGCTATTTCCACCCATCTTTTGCATTGCGGTGACACCAATTGGTCTCTGCCAATCCAGCCCAGCCCGGCCCATCCCTTTCCCTGCTGCCCCAACCTTGTTCGAGCTGTGCCTTGTGACCCCCGGCTTGTTGTTCCTGTGTGTCCCATACTGTCTGTTACTGTACAATGTGTACGGAGTAGATGGCAGCAGCGTACCACTTCGATATGGTTTCGCCTTGAGTCGGCTGCACGACTGCTGACACTGGCACTGACCACTGACCACTGACCACTGACCACTGACCACTGACCACTGACACCCGGCCTCTGGTGGTCAGGACCGTAGCCGTGGTCGTGGTCGTGGCCGTGGTCGTGGCCGTGGTCGTGGCCGTGGTCGTGGCCGTGGTCGTGGTCGTGGCCGTGGCACGGGGACTCGCCCGCGGCCAAGCAAGATTCAACCCCACGCAGGACGCAGCATCAACATTACCAGGAACCGTGCTCACGATTAAGAGTCAATATCGACATTTAGTCTTTGCTCCGAAGTCTGGAGGCGAAATGAGCCAGCCAGCCACGGGCCATGAAGCCCCATCGCCAAGGCACCCGGGACACTGTGACCATAGTGTTACAGGACAGTATGCCGACTCTCTCTGCCAGCCTGACGTCCTACCAGCCAGCTGTCATCAGTCATCACAGACCTTCCCGCCGGTGCAAATGGCTCATGCTGGCTCATGCTGGCCGTTGATGGTCCGCAGCACCGGCACAGTCGCCAACATACTATGCAGCCCCGGGGAGGCCAGGGAAGCCACCGGCCGGTCACCCAGTTTCTTGTTCCCAGACAGACCCTCACTCCTCTTCTCCAGGTTTGGGGTTCTCCAACCTTTGCCACCTCGGGCGACAGCGATGGCAAACTTGCACCCAAGGGTCCGTACAGACGTATGAGGCATGCGCAACCACATACAGTATAGGGCAGGACTGTATCATACGGCCGGTCCCCCCGTACCACATCGGGCCCTACTCTAGGCCATGCACCTAGCGATGCACCAAGAGCAAGCCGCCCACGACCCGTGGCGGTCTGCCTATCAGCCTGCCGGATCAATGTGACTGAGAGGCCCAAATGCAGGTGCTTGGTCCTACGGGAAAAGGCTGATTGAATAGGTCACCAAGCTTTTTTCCGCCGTTTTTCACCCAAAGGCGCGAACAGGCTGGGGTTGCCCTTGCTGTCCAGCTCGGCTTTTGTCTTGGGCATGGAGCTCACCACAAGGATGCTCGTAGCTCCCGCGCCCTTGGTCCTTATCGTGTGCAGCAATGGTCGGGCCTTGACCTTGTTGTTGATGTCGAATTTTTTTTTTTCCTCTTCCTCACCCGCACCCGCAGGTTTCATGTCGTTCCTCCCGTTCATCTCGTCCGGGCGGGCTTTGACACATTGACGGCGATGGGCCAATAGGCGTCATTTCGTTACGGCAGATTTCTCGTCACATTGTCTACTCCTTACACACAACACCAACACCCATGAATCCACTCCATTCCTTCACGCATTGATAGCACCCGTGGTAAGAGGCGAAAGTGCGAACAAGGCCGGAGCCGCACCGTACAGCGGCGGCACAAGTCCGCTTCTCCGCCTGGAGCAGCACCTGAAAGTTGCCAGCGATTGTTTTCTGGAACCCCTGCCGACGTGGGCACTCAGGGCTGCCAGGGCGGGCGTGGGGTGGAAGAAGGGGAAGAGGGCCCTCGAGTCCAGCAGACCCAGCCGCATCCCACGTCACCCCATTCCCCAGCGATTGACTGTGGGCGTGTGTGGAGCTATTGCTGTTGATCAGGCCTTGGCACTAGGGAGCTGCAGAGCTGCAGAGCTGCAGAGCTGCACGACGTCCCGCTAGCTTCCAAGACCTTCTTCCGCTGGGGCTACGCCCTTCTCGACCAGCTGCAGCCCCCAAAAACGGCCAGAGAAAACCTTCTTCGCCAGCAGGCCTGCATGCGCGATTTGACGAGCCAATGCCGCCGCCGGCCTCCTTCCTGTAGGTCCCCAAGGTCGAGTCGCGTGTGTCATTCCATGCAAGTTGACGCTGCTTATGCAGCCGAATGACAGCGACAGAGTCAGCACCACGGAAAAGCTGGTGTGGAAGTGCCGACGATCCATGCCCCTTCGCCTGGGCTCAATACGTCATTGGCTCCGCCGATAGGCAGGGTGTCAATTGGATCCTGTCCTGTGGGCTGGCTGGCTGGCCGGCCGGCTGGCAGGCTGGCAGGCTGGCTGGCTGACAGGAAGAAAGCCGCCCGTGAGCCTCTCCCAGCCTCGGGATCGAGAATCCTAAACTCGCTTACTACTACACACGCCCACCGCAGTGTGGCCTGCACATGGTTTGGGCACGCGGTGCCGATCGAGCCGGGCAGCGCGGTGTGTCTGGGGAACTTTGTCGGGGGTCCTAGCGCGAGAGGTTAAAATCCATCTGGCGTGCAGCGTGCCGTGGCAGTGAACTGCTTCTGGGATGTGCGCTGAAGCGACCAACTGTACGCCACACTGGCACCGGGCCATGTAGGGTCGCGAATTGTCGCTCACCGATTTGGCATTCCCGCTATCGGACTGGTCGGCGTCGGCATCACCGTGCTCTCACGACCTCCCGCCACGTCGTGAGGATCTAGCGGCGAGAATTAACGCTACTGGCGCCCATGCTTTCTATACTCTCATGCGTCGGCCTCGTCTTCCCCACGATTGCCGCGTCCTGAGGGAGAGGGGATCACAAAATTGGCATCGATCACAAGCAGATTGCCAGCTCAGCACATGGTGTTTCAGACAGGGTGCCCTGTCGCGATCCCAGCCTAAAACAAAACAACCTTCAATTGGACCCTCACGTAACAAGCAATACCCTCACGTCCATCACCATAACGGACGCGAAGCAGTTTGCTTTGGGTCTTAGTCAATAACCTACGCGGGCATTGTGCATGATGTCAAACTCGGTCGATATTTGATAATTAAAAGTGTCGCCGACTTGGCTTGTGATCCAGACCCCTAGTTTGGAAATCACAGGCGTGCTATCTAACATTATCGAATTACCACTTGCCGTCGCATTCAATGCAGCACCAAGATCAGCGCCTGCTACTCACAGCCTACAGTACACGGTGACAGGCAAACAGGGTCACTTCCAAACGTTCAACGGCCCGAGCGTCCTCAGGGAAAGCCTCCTGTCCTCATCTCTCCATGTCACCCTTTCTGTCTGTTTGTCTGTTTCGCATGATCGCCATTTGCCAATAGCCGTGCAAGCAGACAGATAGGACACTGGCCGTTGCTAGCGCCCACCTATGCTGCTAATAGAGGCACAGGTGGTCTAACAGGGCTCACCGACGGGACTTCCTTGTGCCAGCGTGGTCGCGTGGGCACAGCGGCGCCCCAGCCAAAACATCCGAGAATTCTCCATAGGCAGGTCGGTCTGCTGGCTCGCGCACATACCAACCGGGGCTGCGGCTACGTGCCCTGCCGCTGCCGGATGAACGCCTCGCCTTTCACAAGTTGCAGCAAAAGTGCCCGCTGCCTCACAGACCAACGCCGTCAGCGGTGCCGACGCTCCTACACACATGCACGCCTGGCAACAGAGGTCAGAAGCACCAAGGGCACCGCAAAAGGGCCGTTTCCAGGGTCCCGTCCTGCCTCCTGAGTCCTGGACGATCCCCGTCAATCAGAAGAAGCGACGGAGGAACGAGTGGGCACTGAAATATATGGGTCGCGTCGGTGCTATCGGTTCGAGCGACTGGTGCTAGGCCGTTCTGGGCCAGTGCACCCTGCCGTGCCATCGCTTGGGATTCAGCGGCACTGACGGCACTCGACCTCACAGCGACCGCGAGATTCTCCGCCTGGGCAGCAAACTGGGCAGGCTGGCAGGCTGGCTCGCGCCGGGCCAACAGGCACCGCAGCCTGCCTTGTCGCATCAGCAGCCGCACTTCTTGGCTCTGAATTACTCGCCTCGCCAGGCTGGGGGATGGCGATCCTCAGGTTAGAATTGCCGCTTCAAGACCTACGTTGTCTTGTCTGATCGGACATTGACCGCGCCAGCATTGGCTTTGTTGGTTCGCGGATCCTGACTCCCGATCAAGAATCCCGAGCGTGGCCGCTCACTGTGTATTATATTACGCTCTGTTATTTGGCACATTCCGCCAGTCTGCTTCAGTTTCCATGCTGGCGCAATTTCCCATGCAGCGATAAAATGTCGCAGCGACAAAACCACCCTGTCTAGCCTGCCTGTCGCCGCCTGTTGCACGGTTGCAGCCTCTTGACTCGCCTCCGCGGGAGGTGTCCTCGATGGAATCGGATCAATCACAACTGGCCCTGTTCGTGAAAACGGGTCTCGATGGAGCCGCAGGACCCCTTGCCCTAGGCCTGAAGCATGGGGGCCGCCCCGATTGGACCTGCATTAGCAAATGATGGTCACCACTTATCGCAGGCCATCCTGCCCTGCCATTTGCTGGTTGAGGCTGACTGTGGGCTTGACTCTTGCTTCCTCGGGTATTATTCCTGAGGTCCACACGGACCATTGCAGGAGGAACGAGTTTGTTGCTCACTGTGCATGTTTACATGCTGGCTAGTGCAGAACTGGTTGAGCGCGGCTGGTACCTTATTGCCTTATTGAGTCTGGGCTCCTGTCCCAAGGGCGCTGGGAGGAAGCTTATGAGCAATGTGTCGCGCGTTCTGCACTGCTCATTTCCGGGGGCGCGAGCTGCTCCTGTGGTATCCACGGAAAACCTGCCTGGGGAAATTTGCGGCCCCAGCTCGCGATGCTGATTTTGATGTCATCGTCATGACCAAAACAAAGGTGTTGGCCCGACAAAGCGCCGTTATTTGGACGACTCAAAATAGGAAAGCACCATGGTCCATGACTTCGTGGTTCGCTTGTCCATGACTCCCGGCGACGCCCACGACACCAGTTACGTCCTCGCGTTATTACGAAACACCCAATTACCTGAATCAAGATGGGCTGAACTCTTGCTTTTATTGAGATTGCAACCCTACCTGCCGTGCGCAGGTGACGGTCCAGGGCTGAAACAGCCACTGGCCTTGAAACGAAAGCTTAGCCCGCGGTATACTTGACGCCTGTTGGGCTCTCAACAGGCAATCATCGCCAGAAAGGCCAAATCCTTCCAATGAAACTGGACGCCGCCTCGCTACGCCAGCCACCTCGTTTTCCCTTTCGAATAGCAATACGACATTTGAAGCACGAGGAGGGCTGGGCCAGGCACACATGACCGAGTGGTCACCACCCTGTGCCTGCAGGCTTGCCGGCCGATGGTTTGCGCTTGGGGCCCGCTCGCACTCTGGAGAGCAGCTGAATATTGAGTTTCGCTCGTGTCAGTCCTGTCGACCGTGGCCGAGGGGCCACTTCGCGATAAGGTTTCCGCAGGAATGTTTTCCCGACCTCACCACTTCGCTCAGAGCGATTTTGTTTGATCGGCTTGGAAAAGGACATTGCTCGCCGGCGACATCACGACCGAGCCAAATTTCATGGCCTTGTACGTCTTATGGGCTGCGGATAAAAGCCAAGCCTCAGCCTTGCATCTCACATGAGGTCGGATTTGGGCTCAGCCGTGGGCCGTTCTCGACCTGCACCAACTACTTTATGTTCGCATAAATGTTTCTCTGTCTGAGACGAACACCGTCCCTGTTGTTTCCATGCACGGCAAGAAACGGGGCGGTGCGTCCCATCTTGCAGCCTCTTGGGACTTTGGACGATCTTGGCCTATCCCCATGACAGCGGCTGTTTCAGGACGTCACCTTCCTGCAACGATGGATAAATTGACGCTTAGGTCATCTCTGCGGGCTTGTTTTAACGACATGACACAACATCGCCCACTGCTGCTCGTACCCGTCGGCGGAATTCTTCAGATCGATCGTCGCGCGCTGGTTACTGGTGGACTCGCACTTGATCTGACCGGTATTCTCAACATCCGATCCGCGCATATCAAGTGAAAGCACAGGGATGGTCGGATGCGAAGTAGAACCGAGCTAGAAGAGAACAACGACCGAGCCAAGTGGCCGAATTCGTGTCAGACTGATCCAAAAGACCGTTGCACGGCGGTGCGGAGGCAGAATACTTCTACGACAGCATCCGCCACTTTCGATTGTAACGCGGCAAGTGCGCTACGTGGAGAGCTCAACCCCTCGAGACACCATGCGGTCCGGGTCGAATTTGCTTAATCCAGCCTTACGAGCGCCCAGACCATCTATCCACGGGGAGATGTGGACCGCCAATTTGGCATCGCCTCTTGCCAGGAGCGTGGCTTGGTCATCCCGCCGTCCGGTAGCAAAATCGTTAGCCTGTCACCGGGCACGGCATACGGCTCGCGATCGTGCCGATTCCAGCACGTCGGGTCATCTCGACGGCAGGCCGCCGTCGATCCGGTGGTAGGCTAGCAGCCCGCGATTCTTTATCACTTTTCTTCCACACTGTGAATACCAAATCTCATGGAATGCGAGGGATATGAATGCCACGTGCGGGTGCTGGCCGCCCGCCGGCCGTGTCTTAGGACTGGGAAGTTCTGGTCCAGTCGTTCCGGCCTTCTGCGGTAGTTGCTCCGTGCTACGGCCTCTTGTGTCATTGTTTGCTTTTTCGTCTCCTGTGCTTTTTTGCTCTCTTCTAGCGTGGATCTAGCTTGCAGCCACTCCTGCCAAAACGATCGTCACGAGGAGGAATGTCAGTACTGGGGCCTTACTGGCCATCGAAGGCGTTCTGGTGCGCTTCTTAGAGCGTCTATATATCGATCATACGGGCTTTGCAACGTCAGCCTATGAGAGCGTAAGACGCACCTCTCGGATGGGGCTAAGTGTGAGTCTAGACTGTCACCTGGCAACGGGGAGAATGGGCTCGATGACAGTCGATCATGCTGCGCCCACACTACTGCTCTACAGCTTGCGTCGTCTTTTAGGAGAGAATCATGGGCCTTCTAAATCATCCTCTATTCTTCGGGGATGCCGATGTCAAGAGACGCTCGGCCCCGTCCTAGGGCTGATGACCCATTCACCAAGGCCCCGCTGTAATTACTTACTTTGGTACCTTAAGACCGATGTACTCGCCAAGTTACTCGCGGTTCGCGTCGCGATTCGCGTGAAACGGACAATAGCTGCTTCGTGTGAAGTGGGAATGTACACATGGTTTGATGGGGGATGATGCACTCTTCGACTCGAATCTACGAACCGCACGGCTCTGGAGCTTCCCCGCCCCGTGTATCTGACTGAATTGACATTATGCTATCAAGCGCCGAGGCTCAGGTGTGGTCTATTGAATAGACTATCGTTAATGTCTGGTGTACTATATCTGCGTGGTCACAAAGTTGAGAATGAATCCTCACCGGGCTATCAGTGCTTCAGGCTAAGTTGCTCTCAATTGTGTGTATCGTACGTAGCAGGCATCTTCGAGTATTACTTCATCTAGTGGCTCGCTCCGTCACGAGCTTTGAATCGAACTTGGAAGCAATGTCACTACTTGGTTGGTCGCCTTCGACACTCGTCAAGTGGCATCTGTACAGGTCTTAATTCGAATCGCGCTCTCTGGTTAGTCACATGGGCTGCCTCATTAGCCACATAATGTGTGGTGTCTATAACAGGCCAGTCACACTTGGAAGAGGACAGTATGGATCGCCTGCCCATAATAGCTACCACGGATTGAAGGTGGTCACATCTATGTCATCAAACTCCGCAACCTGCAGCAGTGGTTCATCTCCGACGGTGAATCAGTCGGACAGGGCAGGACGCAACTACAAAAGTGGCCAGAGCTCCAAGATCAAGGCTATCAATACGCATTGTCTGTCCCCAATTGAGTAACACTAAACTAAATGAATAGGTATTCAGAACAAGGACGAGATGAAAGAGGAAGGAAAGAGTACAGAAGATAAGACCGTTCTCCAGAATGAGAGGATCGACCGGGTCGACCACGCTCCTCAGAATCCCGCGACGCGTAGCCTTTGGCGCAGATTCGTTCTGTGTTTCCGGAGAAGGCAGGCTCGGAACAGATATGGAGGGACTCACATCCAAGGTGCGGACAACCACGATCAAGTTCCAAGGTTGCCCCCCAGGTTGGAAGTGCCCCCCAAGGGCCATCATCCCGATGGGAATACCAAGGAACAACAAGAGGCCTAGGGTGGTTCACTGGAAGACGATGCAGAGAATCACCAGACCCGTGTAGGTCAGTTAAATAGCCAGATAGCGTATACCATGGTCTGGTCCTTATGGCCATTGATCGCAATTTCAATTAGACAAGTTCAGTACATGTCTTCGATTAATAGATTTCAATAAGACTGCAATGTTCTACGAACAGTCTATCTTGCTACCATCTTAAATACTTTTTTGACTGGTCTTTCTTTCTCCTTTTCTCTTTCTTTTTCCCTTTTTTTATGAAGTGGGGAACTCATACGCCTCAGACTTAGGAGTACCCGACTGTGTGCATAATTGTGTGATTTAAGTGGCAGAAACTTATACGAAGCCACTTGCTAGAGCTTCTCGACCATCCTTCTCCTATAACATCATTCCTCTGTGCCTAGCCTTGCCGTTCACATAGCCATGGACTCGAGGGCCCAGCTATTAGACATTCGATCTGACTGCAAATGCCTTTAAGCTAGAAGCATTGGACTAATATGTATGCCTGAGTAACTGGTCTCGTTCTGAACCCTTACTCCTCCCGAAAGGCAGTTCCTTCATACATTGACAAACGCCCAAAGACCCAACGTTAAACAAAGATCACAATGCCGATAACAGTGTAAAAAGACACCACTAGTCTGTGGGCACGTGGCCTCGGCCTCGTGCCGCGTATACAGCACCCGAGTAGAAAGGATAGAATGATGCCATGCCATATGCCTGGATGACTTTGTGAAGTAGGATTGAATTGTCTTCGAACCTGGCCGGGATATGTCGTTTCTTAGAAATGGGATAGATCATCATTTAATTCTTCAAGAAGCGACTACCTTCGATTGCGTGCTTGACCGCATGCCAAAACTTTTGGCAACACATTCTATCTTTACGGCTGGAAAGATGGCCACATGAGGGTCCAGTCACATAACACGGCAACTAGCCATGTCAAAGGCAATGTATAGCTACAAAGGCACAAGGGACACAGAGAGGAGAGAGATGACGGAGATTAATGGCTGATCAGTAACGACTTTCACATTTCCGTTAAGTTTGATTCAGTGTCCCTAGTTCATTGCCTCCCTGGCAATGTGACTAACCATTCATAACTCCTCAGAACCAAGTATGGGCTAATCGTTGTAGACCCTAACGCAAGTATCAATACGACATGTCCAGGTCCACCGTAAAGCTTTTCACAAACCCGTGTCCAACCCGAACGCCATCATTGGAGACCGTCTCCGATGCAGTATGCACGTTGTCATTTGATACAGGCACCACCATAGTGCTGACCTTGCAACTCGACATTCCTTGGTATTTCCATTCGCTGCCGCCCCTATTGAATCACCTCTGCGAGCCATTTAGTAGATGAACTACCATGACATCTGCCCGGGGAAGGTTCTCACCATGGTGGGCTCACAGCGTCCTAGCTATTAACCTGGTTTGCCCACGCCTTTCTTCCGATTGAGTCAACCCAGTGACGTGCTGCGCATAACGCTTACACGGAGCGCCTGAGCGATGAATAAAACTCTCTGGTGTCCTGTAAACCAGCTGAGGACATTCCGGACCCTGTTCCTGTCGACTGCGGTCCTCCTTGTTCCTAATAAGGAGGATTGGTGGTCGCGTCGGGGGCCGGGAATGCAAAGCCGGGCGGGAAGACGGGGAAACCGTTCGAGTCAGTGGAGATGCCATATGGGAATCCAGGCACAACCGGCTCAGTTCCAGGAGCATTGTGATTATTATTGTTGTTATTGTTGTTGTTGTTGGCGGGGCGGTCATCGTCCCGGTGTCGATGGTCGCCTCTTCCACCGCGTCTGCCATGGCGGCCGCCACGCTCCTGGCGGTCGTCGTCGCGGTGAGAGGATTTTGGACCGTGGCTGCCACCCTTGTCTGTTTGCATGCGTCTACTGATGGCCTTGGATGACACACCAGCGCCGATCTCGATATCCGGCTCCTCGACGACCATGCCATGGGCGATTGGCTGGCCACCACTTCCACCATACGGCGCCGTGAGCATCCACTTGCGATCCGCCTCTGTGAGCTTGTGGATAGGGATGACACTGATTCCGGTCTGGTAGTCGCTGCAGTCACGAGGCCCAAAGCCGACGCCCCATCTGGTACGCAGCTGTGCGTCGGGGCTACGGCCCTGGTCCATCGCGTCCTTGGCGTTGACAGCGTCTTTACGACTATACATCTTGACGAAGGCGTGGCGCTTCTCCTTGTTTACAATGCAGGTCTGGACGGTACCGAAGCCATTGAATATGTTTCGCAGCTCGTTCTCGGAGCAATTCACACCACCGACAAAGAGGGTGCGGCTCAATACCTTGATACAGCCATTGGGCAGACTTGGGTCGTGCTCTATCCACTTTTGCTGCTGGAAGGCAGGCATCTCATCCCGCCGAGGGCTGTGGCCTTGACGTGGAGGAGACCGCTGGCGGTACTGACGACTGCGATCACGATCATCAAAGCGATCACGAGGTGGGGAATTACGCCCGTAGTCTCCAAACCGGCGCTCCTCACGACCACGGGGAGAATCACGGTGCTCCCAGTGCCTTCCCGGAGATCGCGAACGAGATCTTCCGTGAGTTCTATTGGTTGGGGATCTGGGAGCACGACTGTCGTCAGGTCTCGGGGGCGCCCAGCCATTTGTGCCATTGGGAGGGAGCGGGTAGGAGCCCTGGCCCGGCTGAGATACTGGAGGAGCAGCGACGGGAGTGTTGGAGGCCAGGGCCTTCACGACAGCAGCAATTTGGTCTGCGGGCATTCCCTTTTGGACTAGTTGTTGGATAAGAGCCACCTGCAATGTGGTGGCATCAGTAGCGCCTGGCTGCGAGGCCGGGGCGGCGGCTTGCATTCCATTGAACATGCCGGCCATGCCATTCTGCGCGGCGTAGTTGGGCACCTGCGCGGCCTGAAGCTGAGGCGGGGGCTGAGGCGCCATGAATGGCAGCGTAGGCGGGTTTACAGCTGGAGCGGCCGGTTGCGATGTTTGCAAGAATGGCATGCCCTGCTGCAGCGAGTTCATGAAGGATGGAGTAGCTGCAGGGTTAGCGGGGGGTGCGGCGGCCGGATAGGCAGCAGACGCCGGAGCTGGTGTCGAAGAAGAGGGGGCCGGAGCCTTCTGAGTGTTGTTGGCGTTCTGGCGGGCGATGTTTGCCAGAGTTTCCATGATGTTGGATGGAATTGCCGGTGGGGCTGGGGTCGGCCGGTTGCTGAGGGAGGGCAGCGGGTTGGCTGGTGGGCTACCTGGAGGAGTCGTAGACTGGTCTACGATGGAGCGAACAAGTTAGACACTGCAGGGCGCAAACCATGATATGTGAAGCCTGCAAGAGGCATACATGGGGACAGGAGGGCTGGGTAGGCCAGATATGTGGATGGGTGAACCTACTGTTCAGCTTGTCCTTGAAGCCCTCGATCATCTTGGGAGGAAAGGTCTGTCCCTTCTCCCAGATGTCGACCAGCTTTCTGATCTTGTCCTACGCGCGGGGAAAAAACCTAGTAAGTTTCTATTCACAACAAGGGAGCGATGAGAAGTGCCCGTGAGGCTTGAGGTTTGAGGTTTACGGGTGGTGATGCCCCACTACAGCCATGCAGTTCCCTCCAGATTGCCTCAAGCGGAAGCGCCTTCGATGGATACAAGACTTACCCTTTGATCCTGGGGGGCCGAGGAAATGATATCGTTCATTAGGACTGGCATCAGCTCCGTCACCCTGTTGACACCGGCGGCGAAGCTGCCATCTGGGGCGGAGCTGCCGACAGGCTGGCCCTGCTGCTTGGCCTGTTCCAACCATTTGCGGGTTACAGAGTCTACAACGTAGAGGACACCGAGCTTATGTGTACTGGGGGCTTTCTTGAAGTGGGTGTAGATCTTCTGGACCAGAACTGACTCGGACTATGCGCGTTCATGTTAGTAGGCCATACTGCGGGCAGGATGACTGCATGTGCTGGTGCTGGTGCTGGTGCTGGTGCTGGTGCTCTGTGCTCTGTGCTTATGTTTGTGACGGCTGGTGCTGGGTCACTGTGTTGGGAGGCTTTTTATTCGCGTACCTGGACGTTGGCGATGCATAGGCTGGTCAAATGGCTGATCTTGGAGCCAGATACGCCAGGCGGCTTGAGGCCAAGCATGGCCTGGAGGCTCGCCTCCAGGTCTGCTACGGCGGACGACATTGTGGTTTGATATCCGAGGTGCTCAGCTGGACCACTGACGGCGACCCAAAGGCTTGCAAATACGATCGGATCTCAACAGAACTCTGGCCCGTCCGACGGCGTCACTCTGAAATACGGCGTGCACCAGTGCCTCGATCGCTCGCGGGCGACGACACAATCTCGGGATACGGTCTGCGTCTTGCTCAAACAACGGTCAAAGTAGAATCGACCCCGAGCTACCCGAAAACTCGCAAACCAGAGCGAAGGCTACGCAGGAACAGTCAGGCTGGGCCACCTGGACGGACCTGGGTGAATTGATCTGTAGAGATTTTTGCGTACGACGCGTGCTTTCTTGACTGGTCTGAGCTGGTCTGGATTGGTTGGCAGCCCAGAACTTATCAGGAGGCACAGCAGTGTACGTAGGTCAGAGTGGTCAAACGGGGCCCATCAATCACTCAAGACGGGCAGGCAGACAGACAGTCGTCAAGGCCTACAAAGCTTTGCACTGCGCAGGTTGGCCACAAAATCTAGCGAGGCCGACGAGTGTTGAGCGTGGGCAGGGCAGGACCACCAGAGAGAGGCAGAGTCGGTGCCGAGGCTTTACGTAAGGGGTTCCAGGGCAGGCGACGGAGACGTAGAGATTACTGCAGATACGGTGAAGTGCCCCAGGGCGGGGGGAAAGGGTGAGTTGATGAAGAGATGGATACCGGCGACAAGAGTGATGATGCTGTTCGATGCGGCTGTTGGTTGTTGTCGTAGGATGTTGGCGAGGTTGTGTTTGAGGGAAAAGAGATTTCAAGCGTCAGGCAGGCGCTGGTGTGGCAGGTCTGGTTGGATCTTGGTCTAATAAAAGAGGGGGTGGGGCCCGTCCTGACTAGCGCCTGACGAAGTGCCACCAGGTAGGAACCTGTGACTGCCACGACCATGCCATGCCACGCTACGTCGCCTGGCCCGTCTGCAGGCCTCGCTTCTGGCAGTCTGCACCGGACGGGAGGGCGGACTGGACAAATAGGAGCGATGGTTGTTGGGCGATGGATGGGGCCTATTGTTGATATTCAGACCTTGCCCGTCGCTAAGTTACCTAATCAACTGATTGGTAGGCTGTCTGCCGTGGGTGACCTGTCAGTCAGCTACCCACGCCCAGACGAGTTGTGGTTTCTCGAGCCTGTCTTGCTGATTTTACAAGTCTGGTGCACACGAATACACAACACAGCTGCACAGTACGCCACATTTGATTTACCAAGAGCCCAGACCAGAGGTGAGTGCCTGGGCGGGTGACCCGTCATTATTACCGGCTACTCGCCATTTTACGGTCACTGGGAAACAGCGTGCAGTGATGGTACAGCTTCGCGTGACCTGGCCAGGTACGCATCACGGAGGAAAGGGAGACGATCTCGAAAAAAGGAAGTAGATACCCAGGTATGGTCTGTCTGTCAAGATGACCGCAAAATGGCTGCGACGAGCTCCCGGCTTGGCCGTGGCAGCGGCGGCAGCAAGCAGTAGCGACGGTAGCGACGGTAGCGACGGTAGCGACGGGCGACCTCGGAGTCGCGAGAATGCCACCCTGCCTGCCTGCCTGCCCGCCTGCCACCTACCACCTGCCACCTGGGTCTGTCTTCTGGGGCTTCTGGGCAATCGGGCCTAACTGGCACCTTCGATCCCGAAACGTAATCGCCGTTGTCGAGACGACCAGGTTCCGTGTCGTTTTTTGAGTCTTTTTTTCTTTTTCTCTTCGTCGTCGTTGCTCTCCTGTTGGTCTGCCAGATCAGAGACTGCCTGTGCAATAAATACCTTGCGAAACCAATACTGGCCTGTCCAGGACAAGGCCTGGTTGAGTTCCCGACAACCTTGAGCTTATGTGAGAAGGAGGTGCTCCCGCGCTGTCGGTGGGAAGCAAGCCTCATAAATCCACAGGATGCAGACCGGAGTCCGGAGGGAGGAAAAAATAGGACACGCTTCGGAGCTGACGTCAATCTGCGAGCACGCCTGGGCCCAGTATATTTCCCCATTGTCGACTTCTGGGGACGGCGACGCAGGTACTGTACATAGGGGGCCTAGCCTTTTTGATAGCGAGAGACGCGGCGGCGCCTGCAGCTCCCGCTCCGAGCAGCAGGAGCATCACCGAGACGAGAGGCTCACAAAGAGCCGACGATGGGGCAATTGAGACGTTCAAGTAGTCATGTCCTTGCTCGTCATGCCTGCGTGTCAGTCACCGTCAAAGACGACACGTTGAGCAGTGCGAGCCAAGGTGCGAGTTTTGAAACTGAGCTGGGAGCCTCCTCCGGGCAGCCAGGTACTTGACGTACCCGCCCTACCATCTGCCAGGCCGCATTGATGCGCCACGGTATCTTCAGCCGTACCTGTACATGGGCCACGCTGCATCGAGCTTGCACCCCCCCCCAACCAATTCACATCGGCTATCTCTGGAGTCCACCATCCATCCGCTCTGCCGAATTTTGCGCCGCCCTTGCGTTCTTTTCTCTGGCCTTTTTTAAATCCCGACAAGAATCTTCTTTTGTTTTCTTCCTCCCGTCCATCCATCAGCCTCTCCCCCTGCTGCCTGTGCCTCTCTCTGCCTGTGCATCTGCCCTCACAATGTCTACTGCTATGCGCCTCGGTTCTTCCGCCCTGAGAACTTCTCTCAGGGCTCCTGCCTTCTCGGCCGGAACCACCTCCTTCCAAGCTATCCGGTGCTACTCCGCCAAGACCCAGGTACGTCGCCTCCATTGGGAGCTACACACGATACCTAGCCCCAGAACCACCTGCGCGCGTTGGCCCTGACCACCAATTCGGGCAAGGGCGGCGCGACCATGCATAACCTGACTTGCTAACCCGTCATCCCCTTGCCAGACCCTCAAGGAGCGCTTCGCCGAGCTCCTGCCCGAGAAGATCGAGGAGATCAAGACCCTCCGAAAGTCAGTCACTTCAGAACCGCCTGTTCCGACTTGTCTTGCGCGCACCTAGGAGGGTTCACTGCTGCTGACACGGGTATACACATCTAGGGAACATGGCTCCAAGGTCGTCGACAAGGTCACCCTCGACCAGGTCTACGGTGGTGCCCGTGGCATCAAGTCACTCGTCTGGGAGGGTTCCGTCCTCGACTCCGAGGAGGGCATCCGCTTCCGTGGCAAGACCATCCCCGAGTGCCAGGAGCTTCTCCCCAAGGCCCCCGGCGGCAACGAGCCCCTGCCTGAAGGTCTCTTCTGGCTGCTCCTGACCGGCGAGGTCCCCACCGAGCAGCAGGTTCGTGACCTGTCCGCCGAGTGGGCCGCCCGATCCGATGTGCCCAAGTTCGTCGAGGAGCTCATCGACCGCTGCCCCTCCGACCTGCACCCCATGGCCCAGCTCTCCCTCGCCGTCACTGCCCTCGAGCACACCTCTTCGTTCGCCAAGGCCTACGCCAAGGGCATCAACAAGAAGGAGTACTGGGGACACACCTTCGAGGACTCCATGGACCTGATCGCCAAGCTGCCCACCATCGCCGCCCGCATCTACCAGAACGTCTTCAAGGGCGGCAAGGTCGCCCCCGTCCAGAAGGACAAGGACTACTCCTTCAACTTCGCCAACCAGCTCGGCTTCGGCGAGAACAAGGACTTCATCGAGCTGCTGCGTCTCTACCTGACCATCCACACCGACCACGAGGGTGGCAACGTCTCCGCCCACACCACCCACCTGGTCGGCTCCGCCCTCAGCTCCCCCTTCCTGTCCGTCTCCGCCGGTCTCCAGGGTCTTGCCGGTCCCCTCCATGGTCTTGCCAACCAGGAGGTTCTGAACTGGCTCCAGGAGATGAAGAAGGCCGTTGGCAACGACCTGTCTGACAAGGCCATTACAGACTACCTGTGGTCCACCCTGAACTCTGGCCGTGTCGTTCCCGGCTACGGCCACGCCGTGCTGCGCAAGACCGACCCCCGCTACATGGCCCAGCGCAAGTTCGCCCAGGAGAAGATGCCCAACGACCCCATGTTCCAGCTGGTCAGCCAGGTCTACAAGATCGCCCCCGGTGTCCTGACCGAGCACGGCAAGACCAAGAACCCCTACCCCAACGTAGACGCCCACTCTGGTGTTCTCCTGCAGTACTACGGCCTGACTGAGGCCAACTACTACACCGTCCTGTTCGGTGTGTCCCGTGCCATTGGTGTCCTGCCCCAGCTGATCATCGACCGCGCCGTTGGCGCCCCCATTGAGAGGTAAGCTCCCCAGCGTTGCAATTCTGACTCTACATGTCTGGACCTGAGTGCTGACGTACGCAACCTGCAGGCCCAAGTCCTTCTCCACCGAGAAGTGGATCGAGATCACCAAGAAGCTGTAATCGAGTTCAGAGGCATTTACTTTGTGTGGATTGATACCGGCATTTTTGAGAGCAAGGATGGTTAGAGAGCAATTTTGCAGATTGGGCGTGTTATATATAGGGCACGAGGGAACAAGACGATAGACCAAAAGGGATGCTTTTGCGAGTGCTATTGGACCGACTGGGGAGGTAGAAGCAAGGAGCGATACCCCATGCCTGGCGCTTGTATACTACATTATGTATCCCAAAATATTGTACGATGTGAACGAGCATTCGGATCCAAGAGGCCCCTGAGTAGTGTGTGATGCTTCCCATTACAAGGACGTTGGACTCGAGGTAACCTGCAATTGTGGTATCTGGACTCGGCAACCTGCGCCGTCAGACGGGCCAGGCCCGTGTGCGACCGAGACGTGCACCGACTGGTGCTCCATCAGCCCGAGCATTGGCGCTGACAAGCTGATCTCGGGGGGTGTTAGTCGGGCTTCCCACCCTGTGGCATGGGTGCTCGTATCCCTCTGATGGTCCCTGTGGAAGCCCGAAACCGCCCGTGCTCAGCTGACTGAGACAAGACAGAACCAGCAAACGGCGCAAAAGAAAAGTATTTGGACGGTTTCGCAGACCGGGAGAGATAGACACACAGTCAATCGACCGAACCCCTGTAGGCGAAGCCCTCAACTGGCCAGCGAAAACTGAACGTTGGGAAACGTGGGGCCCCATTGTTGAGCGTGTTGAGCCGTGGGAAGCTCCGAGGCGGCGCTACCAGAAGATACCCCGTCCTTGCAGGGACGACGGGTGTTAGTCCGAGGTACCATCTGCTCGCAGCCGGTCGGAGCTGCCCTGCAGAAACCCGAGCTGGAGGGCAGACAGGCTCAGGGCCCCCCAGGTACCCGAGCAGCTCACGCCCTCCGATCACCAATTGTTTGGAGCTGATTGAGTGAGAGAATGCCCGAGAGGTAGAGCGTGAGTGAGTGAGCACTGCCCTTTTTTTTTTTGTCGTGTCGGCCGTCCGCAGCTGAGATTCCATACCAGCCAGATCTCCTATTCATCCTTCCATCTCACTGCTTCTTTCATCAAAAATAAGTTCGCAGTCAGTTCAGATCATCGTCAAGAACAGCACCAAGACACTACAAGTCCTAGATACCCCACAAATGTGAGTGCTGCACTGGTCTGGTAGCGCTCCTGCCTTGCCTCGCCTGCGAAACGGAGCTCTCCCCCCAGACGAACCAGCGGCGGACGTGGGGGGAGCTCCCCCAAGCTGGCGCACTCCGGCGGATGGCACCCGCACACCGAAGCGTTGCCGACACATCTGACTGACATGTGCGAGTTTGCAGATCCACGAGAAGACAGTTCCCCAAATCCTCCTCCAGAAATCATCCCCTTCCTTCCCTGCACACTGCAGTGCGACAGTTAGTCACATCCGGATTCTGAACTCTGTTTCTCATCTACTACACAGTAGACCATTCTTCTTAGACTCTGGTAGGTTTCTCCCGGCCCAGCTCTACAGAAGCAAGCGCGCGCACCCTTTCCAGGTGACCAGATCTCTTTTATAACGCGCCATTTCTAATCCGTGTAACCCCCGAACAGCATAGCCGAGCCCGTCTGGACCTCCACCAGAAACACACGCACACCCACACCCACACCAGCCCGCGAAGAAGCACACTCTCTCCCTTGGTCAGGGCCCCTTCCCGTTAAAACACCCGCCATCGTCATGTCCGCCGCCGCGCCCACCGCCTCGGGGAAGACCCTGGAGAAGAAGCCCATCAAGTTCTCCAACCTGCTCCTCGGAGCAGGCCTGAACATGTTCGAGGTCACCACCCTCGGCCAGCCCCTCGAGGTCGTCAAGACCACCATGGCCGCCCACCGCAGCGACGGCTTCACGAGCGCCCTGGGCCGCATCTGGTCCCGCGGTGGCGTCCTGGGCTTCTACCAGGGCCTGATCCCCTGGGCCTGGATCGAGGCCTCCACCAAGGGCGCCGTGCTGCTCTTCGTCGCCTCCGAGGCCGAGTACTACGCCCGCGCGGCCGGCGCCTCCGAGTTCGTCGGCGGCATCACGGGCGGCGTGACGGGCGGTGTGGCTCAGGCCTACGCCACCATGGGCTTCTGTACCTGCATGAAGACGGTCGAGATCACCAAGCACAAGGTCGTCGAGGCCGGCGGCAAGCCCCCCTCCACCTGGGCCACCTTCGCCGACATCTACCGCCGCGAGGGCATCAAGGGCATCAACAAGGGCGTCAACGCCGTCGCCATCCGCCAGATGACCAACTGGGGCTCCCGCTTCGGCCTGTCCCGCCTGGCTGAGTCGGGTATCCGCAACGTCACGGGCAAGCATGACGGTCAGAAGCTGAGCCCCTGGGAGAAGATCATCGCCTCGGGCCTGGGTGGTGGCCTCTCTGCGTGGAACCAGCCCATCGAGGTCATCCGCGTCGAGATGCAGAGCAAGAAGGAGGACCCCAACCGCCCCAAGAAGATGACCGTCGGCAACACCTTCAGGTACATCTACAACACCAACGGTGTCAAGGGTCTGTACCGCGGTGTTGCGCCCCGTATCGGTCTCGGCATGTGGCAGACCATCTGCATGGTTGCGCTCGGTGACATGTAAGTCTACCGCGGGGAACATCCCGACCCCCAAGCCCCACAATTTCTCTCTAGCATGTCTGGAATCGAATGGCACACTAACGGGCCATCTCAAACACTACAGGGCAAAGCAGGCTGTCGAGAGGTTGACGGGCGAGGCGGTCACGGCTAAGCATTAAAGCGTCAGGCGTTAGGAGACGGGACATTCCGGGCTGGGTTCACAAACAACATTACGCTTCTTTGAGATGATGGATGATATGAAGAGTTATAAAAAAGAGGGGGATATGTAAGGTCTATGTGCGCTATTGCGGCGTGATATTTCTTGGCTTCCCGCGTTTTGAGAGATGGAACGATTTTTTACTTTGGTCTGCGCTGCGTTAGCATTCAGTATCATGAGATAGACAGGGCGGGCGTTCAGAGCTTGAACTCCAGTTGCATGAATATAAAGAGTTATGCAGCATGTATGGTTGCCCAGTAATAAGTGTTGTTATGTCCTAATCTGGTCGGTCTGTTCTGCCGGACAAACTGAGCCTTGCAAAATGCAGGTCATCCTCACCTTTATTCTTCTGGTGAGAGTACATTTGCGCAATTTCAATGCCGACTTCTTATGGGGCATTGACTTAAGTCCATCAGCCAGTCGCGGTTGAAATATTGCTTCCACAACAGAATGGGGGTAAGGCTATGTCTGTGGATACACGTCTTTCAATTACATCTAGGTATGCTGCTTGACAAGATGTGGAAGCAAGCAAAAACGTACACCTGCTCAGCCTGCGCCAGCAATCCATCGTTCCTGGCAGCAGGCGACGGATTCCAACACAAAAATACACCATGCCGTTCTGACTCCATGATGCCAAATTTGGGGCAGAGAAAGCTTACATCTCCGGGCGCCTCGCTCAATGCAAGTTATGCTCAGGCAAACAAATTCTTTGTCTCGTCTCGCCTCGTCTCACATGACAGGCATTGACATACGCCAGACTGGTCGCACGAAAAATCGCAGCAGTGTGCCTTCACCAGCCCATGCCGTCGTCATCCTCCTTGCTCCGGTCGACGACACCCTTTTTGAGAGTCTCCTCGATCTCGTCGATGTACTCGAGCCCGCAGTATTCCACACCATCATGGAGCTCTTGCAGCGGGACGCGGTCTCTTTCGAGTGCCTCCCGGGTCTCGAGGCTCAAGCCCTCAAAGTCCAGATCAAGCCTGCAGTTCTCTTCATGTCGTCTCGCCACGTCGTTCGCCACGGGCTCTTTCCCATCAACCTCCATGATGTCCGCATCTCTACCAGACGAGCTGATTCTCCTCAAGCGCTTGGTCCGGACGGGGATTTTTTCAAACATCTTCAAATTATCCTGTTGCCGGCTCTCGTGCCACGCTACGAGATCATTGGCCGGGTCGTGGTCGGCGTGCGCCTCGGGCCAAAACAGCCCCGTCTCGGCGTAATTGACGTCCTGGACCATCCCCACCGTGATATCACCGCTGAACTTGAGCTGCCGCGCGGCGACATAGGCGCGTCCCAGGTCGGCATTGGTCTCGCGTGTCTGGAGGAGCCCAGGCGGAGGCGGTGGCTCACCATGCGGCGTGATCGGCGTTGGTCTGCGCCGTGTCGTTGAACCCAGCCCCGGCGGGCCAGACAGGTTGATGAAAGACGGTGGTTTCTCCTCATCTTCGCCGACGGATAGGATGAAGACACGCCCGCTTGCGTCGCCGATCACGAGCTTTGAGTAGTCGGGCGAGAAAGCTCCGTGCGAGATCTGGGCTGGCGCCTCGAGGATCACTCTGCCTTTAGCTTTCCTTCCTCGGATATTCCAAACCTTGACCACTCCGTCCGAAGATCCCGTGTAGAACCGATCCATCGACGCCGCCCATGCTGTAAATTTGACGCCGGTATCGTCCTCATTGTCGCCCACAGCAATGCCCGCCAGAGGGGGCCCGTGAGCAAGCACGTGAATAGGTCTCCTTCTGAGGCTCTCTGGTTGCGCTGAATCCCAGACATACGTCTTGCCATCCGTACAGCCGGCCGTGATATAGAAGAACGCAGGGCTGTTCGGCATGATGGTGAGCTCATTGATGTCAAGAGCCGTGCAGTCAAAAGACTTCACGAATCTAAACTGAACATCCTGATCAAGGGTCTTGTCTCTAGCAAAGATCCTGATTTGCGTTCGAATATCAGCGTCAAAGTCGCCTGCCGGTGAAGACGCCGCGATGAACTCGGTCCGGTACGGGTGCCACAGCACCTCGAAGACGTTTTGGGACTTTGCGCCCGGAACCCGAACCGCCTGTCCCGTGATGCCATCCCACAGACACAACTCGCCGGTGTTTAGGCGATCCTCGGGAATGTCGTTTTCGTCGTCTGTGAGGCTACGCGGGGAGAAGCCAACCAGCAAAAGATGGCGGACGCTCTCCTCTACGCCCCATTTCATTGTCGACGGAAAATACGTCCATTTCTTCGAGAAGGACCCATCAGAGTCTGGTACCCTGGTAGCCGAAAATGACCTGTATGGACTTCCTGAGACATCGTCGAGGTTGACGGTGTAAATTCTCACGGCCTCGGTTGGCACGTCGGCGGCAGTAGCAACTAGACCTGTTGGATGGTCCAGCTGGGAAGCCTGTACGAAGTTGACGAAGCCTTTGTGCATCCATGTTCCGATACATTGCATCGAGGGGCCTGACTTGTCAACTCGCCAGACCTTGGCACTCCTGTCAAAACCAGATGTATACGTCCGGTCGTGGATTGGATCGTAATCTGACGAGACAACGGACGTGTACAACCATGGGTCCTGAGACTCACGCATATCGTTTGTAGAGTTCTCACCCTTCTCAACAATCGGACGAGGAATGCGGTGATCGGGATAAGACTTCAACGTGATGCGTGACGTCGCGACTGAGCCCAGTAGGAGGTTCCCGGGCTTGTTGTATTGCTGGTTGTGGGTATCCATATGCACGGTCGTACCGGCTATATACGCCGAGTCGGATACCCAACTGACTGCGGAGACATCGCCAGCGCAATTGGTGAACTCTGTCCGCAGCTCAAGACCATCTTCAAGGCTCTTGTAGAACTCATTTGTGAGATGTCTCATGTGGGTCGTTCTGAACCGATTACCGGTGACCTCTCGCGCCATCAGAAGCGACGAAAGACGGCTATCTCGCAGAGCCTCACCGCGCCTGTCGAATACATCCTTCTCTATTGAAAGCATTTGTGGGTCATTAAGCCTAGCCTTCTTTTGATATACATCGTGGAGGAAGCCAGCGATGGCGCGTGTATTTCTGTGGTCGATTTGGAGTTGATTGACGAGGCGATCGAGATCAACTGGGCTCTTGAACCGCTTAAGAAGTTTGGCCAGGTCCTTAATCGGATCGTTATGCTTCGTATCCGACCCCATCACTTGTCTAGCCGCCAGTTGGAGCTTGCGAGCTTCCTCTAGAGTGAAGTCCACGTGAAAGACATGAGGCTCGTTCAGGAGGTCCGGTCGTATCTTACTCAACCGGCCGCTTCGGTTCAAGATCCCTTGCCTGTCCTTCGTCTTAAGATATGGACGAAGCTCGAGAGAGAAGTAGGCTGAAGCGGGTCGCTGCTGCACCTCGTGGCCATCCTTCCTGGACTTCCACGCCGCGACCTTAGCACGAGAACGGTAATTGGTCGGGGATGTTGGAGCTGTTTTCGCAGCAGATCTCGCTTTTCTGGAGGCGGGAGGTGTATTTGGGCGCCAGAGGCGGGGTGTAGTTGTAGGTTGAGACCCTATCGGCAACACATTTTCTTGAGATCGCGTGGCTCGACTGGGGCCAGGCTGCGCGGATAGCTCCTTAGCTTGGTGCCTCTCGAAGGTAGCTGGTAGGCGAGAGAGGCTCTGAACTGGAGTCGGAGTCGGTGCTGTGACGGAGGGTAGTCCATTGGGCAGCGCCGGCAAGGCGGCAGGAGCGAGCGGTCGCGTCACAGGAGGCAGGCCGTTTGCAAGGGTAGAAGGTCGAGAGATAGGGATCGCGTTCGTTTGGGCTGCTGGGGATGCGCTTCGTGTCGAGGGGACAAACTGCATTCGTCGAAAGCCCTGGCAACCCTCGTCAGTCTCCAAAACTTGCCCTCATCAGCCACATGTCATCTTACCGGCAGAGCAGCGTAGCTCTTAGCAAGGTGTCTAGCCCGCTGCGTAACAGCTCGAACCAAGTCGTCGGGGAGGTTTGGATTCCGTCGAACCTCATCTTCGTACTCTCTTGCAAGGGCCGATTGGATCTGTTTGTGATGGGGTTGTCAGAGCCGTCATCACGTGGGGCAGACCTAGAGCAAGTGTCCTGTGTAGGCTGGATTATTACCTCTGCCTTGATCTTGTCTTCGTCGAGACCCTTGTTCCTGAACGGTGCCACAGCGGCTTTAGCATAGGGGGACAGGTGTAGGCCGACAGATTTCGTCATGAGCTGCTCATGGGTCAAGGCATCACTCGGTGGCCGCGAGAGCTTCTGCCGTTTCGCGACTGGCGCAAGGGGCGGGGAGGGAGGACTGGGGACGATAGGAATGAGGTTCCTCTGTTCCTGAACAGATCGGGTCGGCGCAGATCGGGGGGGCGCGAAGGGGTGGCCATCGGGTATGGGAACCCCCTGTGCGACGAGGTTCTCACAGCTCGGGTGGCCGTCCCTAAGTCTGTCGCGGAGGGCGCGGAGTCGCTCGGCTTTGGTTGGTGACACAGGCCGTGGTCGTTTCTGGGGTGGCCGTCCGTCGTCATCGTCATCGACTGTGAGGTCGATGACCTCTCTGGACGGCGGCGCCATCATAACCCATTCGGTTCGAGCGACGCGAGATTATTTAAGTAGGCGTAGCCATTCCGCGTGTCGCGTCACAAGAGCTTCTGTGGCTTTCGTTTAAGTGAATATTCCCCGCAAGCATTCAAGTTTAGCTTAAATTAGAGGCATTAGCTTAGGATTACTAAAAAAATTTAAATAAAAAGGGAAAAGTTACCTTCTTGTAACATTTTAACCCTTAACTTAACTTAAAGTAGAAATAAACTTTTTTATATTTATAGAAACATTATATTTAATTATAGTTTCATTTAGTTTAAATAGGCTTAAAACTAGCTTTTAAACATAGCTATAAAGCTATACATCTTTTACTAGGAATGCGCCATGGAGATAAGGACTAATTTAATTGAAAACATGATAGAATAGACATGTTCATGGTTCTTGTAAAGACCACATTGTCATTGTGTTAGTAGGTCATCATCAAAAGCTGGATCATTCCATGGATGGAAGTTGCCTAGCAGACACAGCTGTTGCCAGGCAGATGGTAACTGCTGTAGCGCCCCTTCCGTTTTTACTAAAATCATCAAACTCCATTTCCATATCATTGGCAACCTCACAAACCTGAAAGGATCCCTCCATAGAATTAACATCTATTAAATATGACACTTATTTGTCATGTGTCACAAGTGGAACCACTAAGTCAGGACGAAAGGTGTGCACAGAGTGGCCAATCATCGTCATTGCCCGCTTTGGTGCATTGCAACAATCGAGACAACACATCCCCCACAGGAGCTGCGACTAGCGTGACGCGACGCACGTAGTACCACACGGGCAGCTTATACCTAGGTAGCAGGCAGGCATGTATTGGCTTTGCAAGCAAACCCCTTGGCCGTTGTCACAGGCATACCATCGTATAAACATTCCAAGCATGCAATGGGTTTCTTTCATGGGGAAGATATTTAGCCGAGAAGAGGCCCAGAAAAGTCAGGAAAAGATAGACAGCAACAGTTTAGCAAGGTTTTGTACAAGTACTACGATATGTCTTCACATGCCAATTTTTCCTTCATCTATACATGTATGTGTTGATCCACCGGTCTAAGGAGCCTAGTTCGCCAAAGAAGAGATGTACAATGTACCGTTTCGACGATAGTTTACAGCTTGGCCTTCGTAAGCTCGCCCTGTCGCGCGAGCTCTGCGTACATATCATCGATTTGTTGCCTGAAGGCTCTCGCCGTCTGTACACGCTTGATTTTGAGTCTGGTCACCAGTTAGCAGTGGCCTGGAGAAATAACCACAATCTAACAAGCGGGTGAGGGGTGGGGAGCAGTCAATCAAAAGGTCTACGGGCTGATTACTTACGTTGGCGTCAGGAGCTCGTTGTCGATCGTGAAGGGCTCAATGTCCATGTAGACGTTCCGCACCCTCTCGTAGCTGTTGAACTTGTGCCTCTTCCCGAACTCATCCAGCTGCTTCACAAACGCCTTTCGCACCTTAGGGTCGTTGGCCGCGGCCTTGAGCTCCGCGCGGTCGGTGGCCGAGACCGTCCTCTTGAGGATCTTGCTCGCGTAAGGCGCAAACTGTTCCGGGTCGATGCCGAAGATGGCGACCAGCGTGCTCTCCTTGGGGTCACCGTGCACGTATGCCGTCTGGATGATGGGCGTGCTGCCCATGTAGACGTTCTCGATGCGCTCGGGTGAGATGTACTCGCCCTGCGCCAGCTTGAGCACGTTCTTCTTGCGGTCGATGATCTTCAAGCGGCCCATGTTGTCGATCTCGCAGATGTCTCCGGTGTGGAACCATCCATCTGGGTCAATGGACTTCTTGGTCTCGGCCTCGTTCTTGTAGTAGCCCTGGAAGACGATGGGACCACGCAGCAGCAGCTCTCCGCGTGGGTTGGGCTTATCTTCAACGGTATATTCCAAGTCGGGGGCGGATTCAAGGCAGACCTCCACAAAAGCCATCGGGGCGCCGATGACGCCGGTTGCGTAATCGTCCCTGTACTGCACTATTCCAACGGCGTATGTTTCTGTCATGCCGAAGCCCTGGCAGAAGTCGTTGCCGAAGGCAGCTCGCAGGAACTGGTGTACATCGGGATCCAGCTGGGCACTGCCGCTGACCATCGAGTGCGCACGATCCAGGCCGACGGCTGCCCGCACCTTGGGTGTCCATATCCTGTCATAGAGGATGTGCTTGTTCGTAGCCTTGCCCGGGGGAAGCTTCATCGAGGCCTTCTTTGAGTTGATTACGTGCCTGGACAGCGCGCCCTTCACGCCATCCGCTTGGACCGTTGCCGTGGTCAGAGCAGCCTGGAAACGGTTGAATAGCCTGGGCACCGACATGAAACCAGTAGGCTTCAAGATCTTCATGTCTTCAACCAAGGTGGTGACATCGCCGTGAAAATATCCAACAGAAGCGCCAGCAAGGAATGCAGCCTGGTCAGCCATGCGCCCGTATATATGAGCCAACGGGAGGTACGAAATGTGGACGTCGTGTTCCGAAACGGTGCCAGAGGATCGCGCAGCCGAGACTCCTGCAACAGCGTTTGCGTGTGTCAGCACGACACCCTTTGGGTCGCCGGTCGTGCCGGAGGTGTAGTTGATCGTAAAGATGTCTTCCTTCCGGGGTGGCCGCATTTGACGCCCCGAATTTTGACCAATCGCCTCCACCTCGGCGATCGAGAAGATCTGTATCCCGCTGTCGGCAGCCATCTTGTTCAGAAGCTCCTGCTTGGAGTGCCCGCTCATCTCCCCGTCATCCAACGAATCGAGCGAGATGATCAGCTTCAGCGATGGGATCATGGGTGCTATCTTCAGGAGGGTTGGGATGTGCGGCAGTGAGCAGACCACGCAGGCCAACTCGCCATGGTTGATGATGAACTCGGTGGTTTGAGGTCCCAGTGTCTCATATAGCGTGACAGGATACAGGGACTGCGACACCAGGGCAAGTTCTGTACGAATGGTCAATATCGGTTCCGGTAGCGAGACACCTTGGAGTCTTGTAGAAGAGGCTGTGCCAGGACTGACCCGTAATTTGCCATTCCGGCCTGTTCTGGGACCAGATGCCCACGCCATAGCTCTGGGCGTTGACACCGACGCGGTGGTGCAGCTCCGCGATGCCAGTGCCGAGATTCTTCCTCCTCTCGGCAATCTCAGCATACGTCTGCCACACATACTTGGGCTCCCAGGTCTTGGTGGTTGGGTTCCAGGGCCGGTGGCCCAGCATGCGCTTGTTGGGGCGGGCCTGCCATGCCTCCTCGAAGAGATCATGGAAGGTCAGGCAGTGAGGCTCGAGCCTCTCGAGCAGAGGGCCGTCGCGGAAGGCCCAGTTGCGGTAGACAGCAGTGCGGTTCTCGCGCTCGGATCCGGGGATGGGCAGGCCGTAAGGGGAGCCCGGAGGAGGAGGCGTAGAGCACTTGGCAATGAGTGCCTTGACGTCAGGTTCGTAGCGCATCTTGGTTTGTTTGCTCGGGGATTCTGCAAATAATGGCGTGGTCAATGGGTCTGATCTCTCACATCTGCAGTAGGGGATGAATGGCATGGGCGGAAGTCACGGACAGGAGTGTATGGTCTGTCTTTGTCAGTTGCAGACGTCGCGTCGAGGAGGCTCGAGATGGGCCGCGCCGAATGTAGCGACAATGACTCTGGAGAGGACGGAGCACAGGGAAGGCTGGAGCTGGTATGCGGTGAGGAAGATGGTCACTTGGAGCGAGGACGATTGGGAGTGCTCTGCAAGAGAAGAGGAATACTATTCGAGAGCAGTCTACTCCATCACGGGCCTGTCTATACTGCTGTGCTGTCAAGGCGCCGGATGGGTAGGTGGTAGCCAAGGGGTGGCAGGTGACCAGACTTAGTTTAGTGGGCTCCCGAGAACCTCGGCAACGATAACATCGTATCGCTCGCTAAGTCCAGCATTGGCGTCCCTATTCGAGATTGGAAATGGTCATCTACATTTAATGTCCAGTGCCTTCGTACCTGATGCTAATTTTCGTGGACAGCGATCGGCCTGTGCCGGGGCAATGCGTTGTTCAAGGCCCTTCTGGCCCTCTGGACGACCCAGGCGAGCATGCATCACAAGCGAACATCAACTAACGGTTTGGGCAGAGCTACCAGACAACGTCCCTCGCACAAGCTGTAACGTCATTCCTCTCGGCCCGGCAGTCGACCCACGCTGCCCACGTTGCACCCCGAGCCCCCGACACGGGGGATTAGTGCTGCAGAAGCAAGCCTTCCTTGGTCACTAACATAAAGTCCCCAATGCCGTGGTGTATTCAAGATAGTGCGTCAATCACATGCTATTCCTTGCCTCGAGCTTTGAATCCCCTCATCTCTGTCTACTTGAGTCTCCCAGTTGCTGCCTCTTCCATATCGGTTTATACGCGTATACGGTTGACACCAATTGGGCCGAGGAGATCATTCTCGCTGAGTGAGCTACGCGATAATTGCCAAATGTGCCATCATCTTGGCGACTGGAGTTCAACCGCTCAATATTGCACCGTTGTACCGTACCCGCGGAATCCGGATCACCAACGAGACCCCAATGCGCGTGGCCGACCTGCATGCCACTCGTCCACTGCCGACCCGACGCCGGTAACAAGTACCGCACAGTTCCCCAAGAGCCCGCACCGGCTGGACGGGCGCGTATCATGTCTTGGTCTGGCCAGCTCGCCGTGCATGGCGCCGAGGTGCACGGCGCGCTCGACAGCCAACAGCTGGGTGCGACACTTCTTCACCCGCGTCTCACCATTCCTGCTCCATGATATCTATTATTGAGAGAGGCCGGTCTGGAGCGTGGTAGCTTAAAGCACCGGCTAGTTCAAGCACCATCCTCAGCCTTGAATTTAGAGTCCAGAACACAAGCATTCTGCGGTCCCACCATGACTCGACCCAAGCTTCTGGAGAATCATTTGGACCAGACGACAGCTCCTTGGCCATGCCGCCTGGAATGCGATCGCTCGAGTCTCTCGTGAAATTCTCTCCCTTGCTGGGTCCTGGGCGGGCCAACCTTCAACACACCGACACACAGACACACATCGCTACCCCAGCGTGCAGGCAGACAAGTCATGAACCCCGGGGCCGACCCCAGAACGACGTCTTGACTTTGCCATGCACCGGCCGCTCTCGAGCACTTGGCCTCGAAGCGAACCGATTCAGTCGCCTTGGTCCACTTGGCGCTCGAGATCTCTCAGACGTGCGACGACCCCATCCTCCCGGACCAGAGCCTCGTTAACGCCTTGGCACGGGTGGCCTCGAGCACACCCGAAATATCTGGAAACAGAGGCCAGCGCCTTTCCTTGAGAGCCAAGCCCGCTGCAGCTGGACTCTGACCGTCCGGAGACTGCCAAGGCGTCGAAGAGCCTTGTCTTCAGAAACAGGAAGCCCCAGCAAAACATGTTTCCTTGCCACTTGCCCTGCGCTCCTACTTCCGATTCCATCTTTCCCTGTTTCAATCCCATGGTGCTGATCTCCCTAGCCGGCTGGGGGTCTATTTCTGTGCAGCCTGTGTTGGGAGCTTGTACCGTACTACCGCACTATTAAGCTCGTGAGGCCAGGTGGCCCCCGACCACGCCTCCTCTTGCCCATGACAAGTCAATATCACGGGCAGCCGTGCTCCTATTACTACTGCTACTGCAGTACAGAAATGGATGTCATGAGGAGACCTCAAGAGCCACAACACCACCCACTACGCGCTTGCGAGTGTAGCGAGGCTGACCCGTATCCGGTCTCCGGAACGCACTCAGCACAATCATACCCGTCGACAAGGCTTACTTTAAGCTTAGTATATTGCACATGATTCCGGGCAAATTCAGTCAAACGCGAAGAGATGAGTCGAGTCACTAGGTCGCTCGTCCCATTCGCGCGATCCCAACCCACTGGCTCCGTCTTAACCGCCGTCACCCACTGCCGGCGGTTACAGATGTACCTCTGTCGCGAGCGCGAACCCACCACTCCTGCAGGTGCAGGTTTATCACTACCGGGGGGCATTGATGCTAATCTAAAAGTATAGCCTGAAGGGCCCAATGTGCGCCCCAAACCGAGCATGACATTGGATGGCTTCGTCGCACCCTCCTGCACCAGGTCGTGGGTATGCCCCTGTCGTGCCGTGTTTCACATAGGCTTCAGGTTGGTACATCGAAGCGCACTTGTCTCCCGCACTGGCGAGGTTGACCCCGGACACATGCGCGTCCATGCCAAAGCTGTGTGGCTTCGCTCTGCTATATACTCGCCCGATGCTTTTAATGCTCTGCACGCGCGCAGATTGTTCCCCCTTCATTAAGTTCTTTCTGGGTTACTTTCTTCAATTTCTGGGCCACCTCCCTATTTCTCCTTCTTTAAACCAGTGCACAGGCTGCCCATTATTACAATACATTCTCTTTAGTCGCTTGACCCGCAAGACCGGAACTCCACCAACAACACCGATATCCACCTAATTCGCAATACCGACGACTTGACGACTTTCAAAATGGGTTTCCCTCTGATCCTCGCTCTCCGCGCCGTTCAGGGTGTCTTCGCCGTGATCATTCTCGGCCTGTCAGCATATGGTAAGGCCCCACGAACTGCGAGAGGACCCGGGAATTGGACGACCAAAGATGATCTTGCTAACGGTATGCAACAGTTGCCAACTGGTACAATGTCGACACCCTGACCTCGTCGCCCTCTCAGGTCAACTTCTTGGTCTTTGTGCCGCTGTTCTCCCTGCTCTCCATCGCATACCTGGAGGGTGTGACCAAGTTCAAGCCCCAATGTGAGTGTCGCCGGTCCACGTATGATCCTTCTCAGAATCTGACAGCAACCCCCAGTCTCCCACCCATGGGCCGTCCTCGCTCTTGAGGTCACCAACGTGCTCTTCTACTTCGCCGGCTTCGTCGCCCTGGCAGTCTTCCTGACGCACCTGCTCTTCTGCCGTGGTGCCGTCTGCGGCTCCGCCCGTGCCGCCACCGTCTTCTCCTCGTTCAACTTCCTGCTCTGGACCGCCACCGCCGCGCTCACCATCAAGGACGCGCTGAAGGGGGGGTTCGCGGGCCTCCGCATGGGCCGTGGCGGGCAGGGAATGCCGATGCAGCAAAACGCCCAGATGAAGGAGGCCGCTATGGCCGCATAAAGGCCTATTACGGCTCCGACGGCCGTGGGTCGTTGTTTGGATACGTCCCGGCTACCCCGCCGCCTCACGCTATGCAAAAGACGGCGTCCCTCAAGGTGACGGTCAAGAAATTGTCCAACTCATGGGACCACAGGCGGAGCACCCTCGCCGGCAGCGAGGACTGGGAGATTGCCACCTTTGTCGGGAGCGAGGAGGAGGTGATTGCGGGGCATGGATATGGGCGTCGTGATACCTGGTAGTAAAGGAAGGGGTTTGCTAGATGGGTTGCGCCAGCTGTGCTGTGTTGGACCATTGACTTTTGGAGGTATAGAAGCGATTTAATGACTTTGGGGAATTCATGGTTGGATCCGGCGACGGGCTTGAATTAGCATCTTTACGTATTGCAATGACAGGCCCATGAATATGTCTAGCCATATTTACATACACTTGTATATGAGACTCTCAATATTGCTTCCCTCTGCTTCGATTTCGTACACAGTAAGCGGTTGTCGTTGGGTTTAGATCAACCAACGGACCAACTTAAACATGCGGTCGGGTCGCACGATGGCACCTCGAACTTGGCCCGCAAAACCAGGCCCGCACCGTCCGGATGCCGGGCCTTTTTCAACCTGAGTCACCGTCCTGACCGACCAGGCCAGCGGCGTCGGCCTCTGTATTATAAGTCAGCCCACAGTACAGGACAGACCACAATCTCGCGTGACCATTCGCCGATGCGGCTCCTACTACCGTCGTGGCTGCCGTCGACCCACAATGCCACCGCAGATCCAGAGGCCAATCATGACCACGCCATCAGTAGACTGTATGGCAACTCTGGCGTAGGCAAGTGTTGTATCACAGGACTCGTACAGGAGCACACTTGTAAATGGTAAACTCGAGCCACGCACAAATTCAGAGGCGTGCAGATGCACTCAGCACAGGCGGCCGCCAGTGTAAGCTTGCGGCACGCATCCGCCTGGGCCCTGTGTCCCCCTGCGGGAGCTAGCATCGTCCGTCCATTGTCCAACAAAGGACACAATCCACATACGCTGACGTGCCCGAGGAGAAAGGCACACACAGCGGCCATCGGCCGTCGGGGCGGCTCGAGAAACCATTAGCACACGGCCTGGGGGAAGGCAATCGGCAAAGAAGGAAGGGTTCGCTGCGGCGCCAACCCTTTTGGCAGCACACTCGACGTTGCTGGTCGAAATGACGTGCTCAGCTCCCCCACTTCCCAAGCGCGCCATTGGTTGCCCGAAAGGGCGAAAGGGAAGTGAGGGTGCAAGTTCACGCACTCGAGGCAGTTGGAAATGGGCTTGATCGGTCACGCAGGGTGGTCATTCTGGGGACAAGGAGCCCGGGGCTGAAAAAGGTTATATAGATAGTCTGGGCTGCCGCGCTGGTGGTGATCAATTGGGTTTCCCATTGACTTCTCGTTCACTAATCAATCTGCTGTGCTGCTGCTGCTGAACCATCCACCAAGTCGGGACTGTTACCCTCAACTTTCTAGGTTATTTGCATCCACCATGTCGGAGCTCAGCAAGCACTTCGAGACCCTGCAACTGCACGGCGGGTGAGCTCGACCCACGCCTGTGAGGGCCATTCTCACCAACTGACCTTCATGGCAGACAAGAACCAGACTCTGCTACCAATTCAAGGGCTGTGCCAATTTACGCAACGACTGTATGAGTTTACAGGTCCAATACGTGTGTGTGCGTGTGCGGCACGAGATGCTGAGTGGACCTCACAGAGCTATGTCTTCAACGACTCAGCCCACGGCGCAAGGCTGTTCGGCCTCAAGGAATTCGGCAACATTTACAGCCGTATCATGAACGTAAGCCGCACTGAAGCAATCCCGCTGCCCACAGGCTTGACAGGGACTATTGGCTGAGCAATCCCACATCCAGCCGACGGTGGACGTATTTGAGAAGCGCATTGCAGCACTCGAGGGAGGTGTGGCCGCAGTTGCCGCCTCATCAGGCCAAGCGGCGCAGTTCATGACCATCGCCGCCCTGGCTCACGCAGGAGACAATATCGTTTCTACCTCCAACCTGTACGGTGGCACCTACAACCAGTTCAAGGTGGCCTTCCCGCGTTTGGGCATATCCACCAAGTTCGTCGACGGCGACAAGCCCGAGGAGTTGGCCGCTGCCATTGACGACAAGACGAAGGCCGTGTACGTCGAGAGCATTGGCAACCCGCGGTACAATATCCCGGACCTGGAGAAGATTGCCGAGCTGGCCCACGAGAAGGGCGTTCCGGTTATAGTAGATAACACCTTCGGTGCGGGCGGCTACTTCATCCGGCCCATCGATCACGGAGCCGACAGTACGTTGGTTTCTATGCCTAGCTAATCCTGACAAGGCGACATTACACAAGTACCGTATTCGAGATGTGTGACTAACAATCGAATCTACAGTCGTCGTCCACTCAGCAACCAAGTGGATCGGAGGGCATGGCACAACCATCGGCGGCGTGATCGTCGACTCGGGCAAGTTCGACTGGGGCAAGCACGGCAAGCGGTTCCCACAGATGGTCGAGCCCTCGGACGGGTACCACGGGCTCAAGTTCTGGGAGACGTTCGGCGCCATCACCTTCATCATCCGCGTGCGCGTCGAGGTCCTGCGCGACCTGGGCGCCTGCCTGAACCCCTTCGCCGCGCAGCAGCTGCTGCTGGGCCTCGAAACGCTGTCGCTGCGCGCGGAGCGCCACGCCCAGAACGCGCTGGCCCTGGCGCGGTACCTCGAGAAGAGCCCCTACGTCAGCTGGGTGTCGTACCCGGGGCTGGAGAGCCACCCGAGCCACGAACTTGCCAAGAGGTACCTCAAGAGGGGCTCCGGCGGCGTGCTCAGCTTCGGCGTCAAGGGGGGCGGCAAGGCGGGCAGTCAGATCGTGGACGGGTTCAAGCTCATCTCGAACCTGGCTAACGTGGGTGACTCCAAGACGCTGGCGATCCACCCCTGGACAACGACGCACGAGCAGCTGTCGGACGAGGAGAAGACAAGCTCCGGCACGACTGAGGTATGCTGTACCTGGATTTCATGAGGTCACGAGAGAGTGAGTGTGCTGACATTGTCGTCTGTAGGATCTCATCCGAATCTCGGTGGGTACGGAACACATCGACGACATTATTGCCGATTTCGAGCAGTCATTTAAGGCCGCGTCTGCCGCCACGACAGAGGGCAAGGAAGGTAAGCCCGAGGACAAGGAGCAGGAGGCCGCGCCGACCGTCGTCTGATTTAGGGCGAATTTCCGCCCTCTGCGTTGTAGCCAGCAGCAAGTTGTTCTAATCGAATTCGATACCAAATCAAATTAATGCACGTTCTCTATTTGATCATACCGCGGCGATGGATAGGTTCAGGGTGTAGACCGGGGACTCCTGTCTCAAGCAAAAGGGCTCGGAAGTCAGGAGGGAACGGCATCCGTGCTCGACTTTATCTTGGTCTGATTTCATGATTTCCGGATTCAGACTCACCGAAGCATCAAAATGCGACCGATTTGATCCCGTTTTGACTGCGTCAGATCATTCATAACGCCGCATCCCATTTCTTCTAGAATCAAGGAGCTGCAGGTGCCGTAATTATCCCAGTACGCCGTGCCATACGAGCAGATGCACCCGCCACGTAGCATTCCTCCTGGGCGCAGCTACCTACAATAACTGGTTAACTGGTTTCATTTCTAATCCGTATACGGCCGAAGCCATACACAGCGCCTTCATACAGTGCTACCTACGATAAGAGACGCCTTAAGAGCATTTGGATATAGGGTAATCTGCAGCCCAGAAATGGTCATTGTTGAGACTCCGGCTTCCCAGAGGCAAGACCGTGCTTTTATCAACATTGGATCTCCACTGCTGCCCGGTGGATTTCTAAGAGGCCTAGACTGTGCCGGTCGGCATTAGTTTGAACCATTGTGATGGGTCGTGCAGCCAGACTATGCCGTAGTGATTCTCTGCTTACGAGGCTTGAAGTAGGATGAAGACCACGATGTTGCGTTAGAGACAAGACCCTGAAACTGAGCCACGATCCTGCAGTATTGGCCCGCTAGGGCGACTGCATCACCCCTTCAGAGAATACAAAAGGCATACGGCTTATTTCAGATATCTAGTCTCCGGTAAAAGGCGTATTACTCGCTGCGGCCATGATCGACTCAACCCGTCGAGGCTAGCTTTCGGCCCATGGAGCGACCATGACAGTCGCGGACAGTCGGCTCCCAGGATGATGATACCAAGGCCGCCACCACTGTTCAGACCACGTGCACCCAATCCTACATACAAAATGCTTAGCAAGACGTTCGCACGATCGTTTCATTCACAGCCAAAATTGTAAGCGTGGCTCTGATTAGCTTTAAACATCTTACCCCGTCCAGACCGGCCTCCCCCCTCTCCGCCCACCTGGAGAAAGACTCTTTTTCTCTATGTATAGAACGGAATGAGCGAATGTGAGATATTTCACTCGACGCGAAACATGGGTTCGACGGCCAGAGTCTCCAGACGGCTGGGTCTGATGAGGCTCGGCCGACAGACCGCATGTCATTTTGGATACATACAGAATCTGCAAGTATATTACCTCTTGATCAAGTAGAATAGGTCGAGACGGGAAAACTCAATATGCGCACGTGTCCATCTTAGAAACACTTCAATCGATCTGTCTACATCCCACTAATCTATTGAAATACAACCCGTCTTCACACGCGTACCGTTTTTGTTTGTGCAAAAGCCAATATATTCGATTCAATCTCATCCGCGTTTCCGGAAATCAGCGACAGGTCTCAAGATGCCGACTTGAATTGACAAGACATTCCTTGGTAAGGAGGAACTCAATAAGAAGATAGCCGATTGGGTCAAAGAAGATCAGAGCAAATATGCTGGTAGGCCAGGTCACCTCGCCGCCGCATGTGGACGATCCCCGCGCAAACTGCTTTCAGTTCAGGTTCAGATCGCAATGGATCAACTTCGACTTGCTGATCTGACTTGCCGGCGGCTGCAGAAATCCTTAGGTACTGTCCTCCGCGGCATCCGCAGGAATGGTGAAGAGCGCTTGAGAATAGACTTGGTCCATACGAGATGCCTCGCTCACCCAGTCTTCAGCTGAATCTTGGACGATAAGAGAGAATCGATCCACAAGTATCTCTGGCCTAGAGCCCTGGTCACATAGATAGCGTCGGCGAATGTCTTGGGCAATTCGCTTGGAGGTTCCTCGACAAATGTATCCAGTGTGAGTGTGGTCGTCTTGATTGGTTGCACGGTACCCCAGCAATGACTGAGAGCAACCCAGTGGCCCTGGTCCCCAGACCGAGATAGATGTAAGCGAGCTTTTGTGCTGTCTGAGCCGATATCGATCGCGCGAGTAGGCATTAGAGGTGCATTATCGCTGCGGCCACAAACTGCGTGCTTTCCCGAGCGTGACGTGCAGTCCTCCTGCCACCCTCTGGCGAGTACGAGCCCTGACTGGGAGAGATCCGGTGGTATCTCTATCCCAGGACCGATGGCTGGCCAAAGGGGAAGTTGCTGGTCTTCTCACGTCAGCAAAATTTGGGTTTCCATAGACACTACCTAGGTAATTATGACTGACCGGTTCCGTAGGGCAAGTAGAACTGTGGATTGATGTCCAATAGGTCGGGGATGTCCAATCCCCTGTCGTAGTTTAATAACACGAGGGCAGCAAAGAGGGGCCCACGTGGCAACACCACAAGCGCAACGCGGCGGTTTACGCGATCACGACTAACGATGAATAGATCAGATACTAACAGCGTCAATGTCATCGACCAAGAGATTGTGCCGATGGACATAAATCGGATCATTAACCTTTTCGCGCACCTGCTCCAAGGGTACGTAATCTTCCGGGGTCAGCGAGGCATAATTCTTTAGGACAGTTTTGTCTGGGTCACCAAACGCGAAGCCGTCTCCGGAGCAGGCCATAAGACATTGCATGTTTACTGTTGCTGCAGCGACTTCCAGGATCGTGTTGCTCCTACTGTGTCAGCTGAAGACTATGGGGGCGCAACAAAGGGTGTGGCTCTTGGTGGGGTGTGATTCTGGCTGTGGATTGTTGGTGGCTCGGGTTGCACAAGTTGAAGAGATGTGGTACCTCAGCGCTTCGGTACCTACGCGTGGGGGCTAAAGCGGATGGCTTCGCCGTGGCTAGCAATGTTTATGGTATACAATTATAATAGCAACAATTGACTTTAATATTGTGTTGAGTTCTTCAACATCCCTTTTCGTCTTAATCGTTTATAGTAGTGTATCACTTGCAGTTGCAGTATCTTGGTAAGCTTAATTGAGGTGGCCAACCAGAGCAACCGCCGCCAGTGGTAGTGGACGGCCCACCCCTGTAGCATGCAAGCTCCAAGCTTGGCAACGTACTTATTAAGTAGTCTGCCCGAACAACCTGCATCATCAGTGATCACCTTCTCGAAGACCTGCCCTGGAGACGACGCCCAACAGAGTTGCCCTCAGAATAGCCCAAGATGCGCAACGACCTCTTCGCCCCACTGGCCCTTTCCGTCTTGTCCGCCGTGGCAGCAGCCACGACGACCACCGTCAACCTCGTCATCCCTGCGACGCACACGCTTCCGAACCCGCGCTCCCTCCCGCCCCAGACGCACGCGACGCTCTCGTCCTTCCACTTCGATGCATCGGCCTACCTGTCCCCTGCCAACACCTTCGCATTCCACAACGTCTCGGAGGGTAGCTACCTGCTCGATGTGCACAGCCCCAGCCACGCCTTCGCCCCGCTGAGGGTCGACGTCCTCCCCGTGGTTTCGGGCGCGGGGCAAACCGAGAAGGACGAGAAGACGGCCAAGCTCAAGGTCGCCGCCTGGGAGACGTACAGGGGCAACGACTGGAATAACAAGGGCGAGGCTGCCGTCGTGACCAACAGCGGCGCGCTCGAGGTCAAGGTGCTGGGGCCCAAGAACTTCTACATGGAGAGGAGCTCATGTAAGTGGCCACGAGATTCTGGATCTCGCGGACAAAGGTGCTAACATGAATCAACCAGTCAACGTCCTGAGCATTCTCAAGAACCCCATGATCCTGCTGGGTCTCGTCAGCATGGGTATATTCTTCGGCATGCCATATCTGGTTGACAACAGTAAGTCTCTTAACCCTTCTCCTCTTGAGCTGAAAAAGAGCCTGTCAAGTTTGCAGCACTCACGCCATATCCAACAGTGGACCCAGAGATGAAGAAGGAATGGGAAGAGAGCCAAAAGAGCAACCCAATGAACAGCCTCATGGGCGGCCAGCAGGGGGCACAGAACCCCATGGGCAACTTTGACATGGCCGCCTTCCTCGCTGGCTCCTCGAAGGACAACAACGGCAACGGGGGCTCGAAGAACCAGAAAGGTGCCAAGAAGTGATGTTGCTTTTGCAGACAATATCGTGCATTCTGTGCGTGATTCGTGCTCGCGTGAAAAGGTGACACGATGGACGCTGTGTTTTGACTGATACTTCTAGAAATGGGAGCACTGGGCATTGAGGGCTGGAGCCCGACGGAGCAAACCAAATTGTGCATTCTTACACACGTCAACGAAAAGCAATGCGAAGTCATAAAGTCAATGTCGTTGTGCAGTAGAATATCTCAATGGAGGTCTATTCGACTCTGTCAAGATGCTTGATAAAAATACCATGAACAGGGGGACGGTGCACAACTTGCAGCCCATCCGCAACTCGATCGTTATCATGGCATGTGTGAAAAGCAGAATCCACAATTGTTAGTGATGTGGTCGGTCTTCAAGTCTTGCTTCTGAAGTGGCTCAAGTGCCCCGTCACTGCCACAATCCCAACCCCTCATCTCAGGGAAGGTGAATCACCAAACACGGCCGGCCCAATTTGGCCAGTCACTCGTGCTGTCTTTACCCACCACTCAGCGTTTGTTGCCAGCAGAACTCCCCTTGGTTCCATGTTCAGCATGCATTCTTTTACCTCCTCTTGCCCAAAGGCAGTCGAGACCGACCTCATAGCGGTAAGCCGGCGACTGAAGGCTCACGGCTTCCGAAAACCAGGATTTAGAGTCAAAGCCGGATCACTTGTCCCACGAGTGATACTTTTCGCCTCGCGAGAACCTCTTCCTTCTCCCTCGGCGGCCGATGCAGCAGTCGACCGACCACCAGACCACGCAGACTAACATGGCCGCCGTGGCACCCCAGGTCAGGCCCAGGAACCTCCTCCCGGGATCCGCCGTGACGCCAACCTGCTCGGCATACTGGTCAACGGCGCGGGCGCCAATTACTGCAATCGCAGTCGCGAGAGCACTGGCGACCGCGACCACGAGGAACGCTATTAGTGCAAGGAATATATTTGCGCAGGCCGACATGCGGCCTGAGAAGGCAAAAGAGATGATGGACCCGAGCGTCGCGAGGCCGATTACTCCGATCGAGACGCAGTCTGTGGTGTTTTGTTAGCAAAAGAAGGAGGCGGGACACATTTAGGCAGAAGAGTGGTGTCTTCAAGACGTACAGATGATGAAGGCCACTCGCTGCACGATGTGAATAGCGTCGATGCCGCGGTCGATCTCATCCGGCCAGTTCAGGTCCGATACATTCAGCCAGCTGTTACCCGAGGCGTTCAGGTCACGCTGCAGGGCATCCCGGGGGTCGAACTGGAAGTTGGCGCTGCGGGGACTGCAGTACGTGAAGTTGCGCGTGATATCACTGCGGGAGACGGTCGCGTTGGGGACTGCCTTTGGTTTGTAGTAGCCCTCACAATACTGTGACGGCTAGAGTTAGTTTCCTCGTCTTTCCCTGAGGCAAAAGCCTTGGTGCTGCTCTCGGGAATTCACTTACGGTCATGAGATTGGCCGTATAGAAGTCATGGATACCCAGCCGCTGGAGGGCCTCGTTCAGCAAGTCCTCAGCGTCATCTTGCAGAAACGGTGGGATTGAATCCAGAATTGCGGCAAGCTCGGGGTGACTGTCAACATAGCTGCTGTTGAGGATGCCTTGGCCGATTTGTGAGGTGTTCACCTGAGAGACTCGGTTAGATCACAGGTCCAATCATTTCAGGGGATAATGACATGATGCATCGCCTTCTTACTGTGATGAGCGAAAACTCCGGCAGGAACGACGTCGTGGAGCCAGCAAAAAGACACAGCAGTGTCATTGCGACCGCCCCAAGGCCCAGAAGAATGGGTCCAATGGCAGAGAACCTCATCGTGTCGCGGGCGCTGTGGGATCAAGATGCTGGAAGCGATTCCCTTGGTACCTTGACAGAGCGCTTTCTTGTCAGGTAAGTAGAGCGTTTTCAGTCAGCAACACTGGACTGCTGTCCCACGATGAGGTCGTCAACCACTGGAAATTGAGCTGGTGGGCTCATCGTCCTTTTAGGATTGAACATTGTTTTACCCAGCCTCAGGAGACAAAGCTCACATGGTCCGACCTGAGTTTGGAGCACTGGGCATGTCGTCACAGCTGTGCCAGGCGTCTTGGGCGACCGACTCAGCGTCACCCTGCAGCTCCAAATCCCTCCCAGGGCACACGTCATCAATGATATTCTGAGCTACAGAGGTTCTAGGGCCCAGCTTGAAAATAGCGTTGACTTTTGGAGCATCAAAGCGTCGACCCTAACAGAGCTTAGCATTGACCAATGGCAGATCCAGAGTCGTACTCGGAAATCGCCGTCAACGCGCCTCTCTCCTGTGGGTTCCAGGCTCAAGCACAGCACACGCTCGCATGCATAAAACTGAGATGTTCATTTTTGAAGGTCATCCATATTGTTCTGTGACTATTTGGATGTTTTCCATTGGTCTTAGTACCAAGGTACCTAGCTACCTACGTAGTCTCTTGCTCTCGCCCGTTCGAGCTGTTAGTGCCTGCCTCAAAGCATCTAGACTATTGCAAGATATTCTCAGAAGCACTTGTTACGCGGACTCTTGTCCTCAGCCGCCGTCGACTTGGCGCACTGTTCATACAAGGCTGTACAACGTCGAAGCTGAGGGTATGCTGTGAGGATTCTAGTCCTGCATTTGCTAAGTGTGTCCCGCATGCCCATGGTAGTTCTTGAGTTTCATACTCCATAGCATCTTCTTTCATATAATGCAGGTCGCAAGCAGGCAAGACGTATGTGGCCACAATATGAGCCCAGTAGTTACAGAACTTGCTTGATTGGCATCATTCCTGGAAACAAGTAAGAGCAGAGTCGAGTTGTAGACGAACACGACACTCACAAAGATCTGACTTTTACAATACAAGGTTTCATGTGAAGAGACCGCTGGACAGCAATGCCCTGTTTGGCAAGTCCCAGACGTCAAAATCCATGTATCTGAAGGTTTGACGAACTCAGAGACTGGTCTTATAGATGGAACTATCTGTACGGCTGGAAGAAAAGTGCATATACTTCAAAACCAGCGTGACCTCGGTGTTTGACATGATACATGTCCAATTATTCAGCTCTTCAGCTCGACCTCACATCGTGTGTGCTTGCCGGAAACATTAACGCCCGGTCTCATATCCTCGAGAAACCCTACCTGGGTACTCATTGGTGTGATGTGAAGACTAGTTCAGGACAACCGGGTCTGAACGTTGCTAGAATTCCGAAATTGGCTGCTGTAGTCTGGTGAGTCAGGGAAGGATATCCTATGGGCGAGAAACATGAATATTGGACCATGACTTGCTCTTCAAAGTTGGGAAGGCAAACTAAATTGTCTTGGGGCTTGATGGTGGGTAGCACCTGGGAAGCCAATGTGCAGGCCACGATAAGTGAACAGACCATAAATGGCTCATTGAATGGCTGATTCCTAGAGCTAGCTGAATATTGGCACTGAATCAGCAAGTACAGTGATAGGCTGGCTCGAGACTTATGGCTTCTAGAGTTTCTGTGTCACGAAGCACGCTCGATCCTCGAAATCCCTGGCTAGAGCTAGACCAGGACGTATATGTTCTTCAAGGGATATCTCGGCGTGGGACACGTAAGTTTCGAAGATCGGGGACCATCAAAAGAGAAGAAGGTCAAAAAAGAAAGTATAAAAAGAGCCATCTCCCCCCCCTTGAGCTATCCACATCATCTTTCAACACGGCCTTCTTGCCTCCCACATTCGTCTCAAAACCTCATACCCACCTTGAAATCAATATCAGAATTTTTCCCCACCATCTTCAACATGGACTTTCCCGCCCTCACCGTGGCTCTCTCCGTATTGGCTGCTGTTTAGGCTGCCGCCACAATGAGCATCTGCGCAAGCCAAGATCGGATCACTTGCACAGTCGTTGCAACTTCGGACACCAACGAGGGTGAAGATTTTCCATTTCAAATAACAAGCTAGCAACAGAAATCCCTACGCTCGTGATTTTGCTGATCGCAAGAATCACTATCGCATTGTGGTTTCAATCCACAATAGGGTGGCTTTTAGCAACTTTTATACAATCAGTGATGCCAGCTGTGGCGGTACAAATTGGATCGGACTGGAAGACACCTGACCGTCCCTCCCAGCTTTGAAGAGATTCGACTACGCCAAGTATTCTGCCTGGAGAAAGTTTCCGGAGTCCTGTTTTTCAAGTGTCGCTGCGAAGGCAGATTCAAGGCATTGCATGAAATCTAGGGGACGGTGTATGGAGGACTTATTTTCGTCTGCCTTCTTCCACAGCTACGCAGCTAAGGCTTGATAACATTTACTAGCCAGGCCATCAACGGTTCAACTGGCTCGTTGTCCTTCGACACTGTTGTTCTACCAATAGCATACTGGTTTTTTTTAATTCCTTTTTTTTCATATCTCTAGAGTCCCCGAGTCTCTGTTGAATCGACGGAAGTTCTCCGGCAACCAATGAGCACCGAGTATATTCTGCGCAAATGAGACAAGCCCAAATACCAAAATTCTCTGTAAATGTCCCCAATGCATTGCTGAATCAATCGGAGAGCAGAAACCCAGTGCTTCACTATGTTGATATCTAACCACATTGGTAGACAGGCGTCTCAGTGTGCCAATAAGCATACAAGTTCTTGTTCCCCTTTCGATCGACATTGCCCTGCCTCCGCCTCTCCGCCTTCTGCACTTTCACAGCATGCCTGAACTGCGCCGCCAGAATCGCGCGCTGCTGAGATGGTGGCAGATGCACTAAGCTGTTGCGGTCATTGGCGCTCATGCTTGCCATCTGGTACGTGACTGTCTCCTTCTCGCGCCTCTCCCTCTTGGACAGCACCCGCGTATCGGATGCGCCCGGCTCGGGCTCCTCTTGCACAAACACAGCCTCTCCCTCGTCTTTGTCGTCCTCCGCTTCTTCTATCAAGGTTTGCTCTAGCCGTGAGGCATATTTCCGAGCTCGGCGGCGTAGCTGGGTGTGTGTCGGTCCCGCTGGTGCTGATGACTGTTTCGATATTATTTTGCCTGAGGGCAATCGGATTGAGTCCTGACCAACTGGTTGTGGTGCTCGACTTGAGCTTGCTGCTGTCTCTTCCTCATCCATCTCGTCACCATCGTCCTCAGTTTCGCTCTTTACATAGTCTTCTGGCTCAGAGAAGTCGTAGAACTCGGCAAACTCCGAGTCTGCTTCTGATGTATCAAAATTGCAGTGCCCTTTGCCAGTCATATGTTGCTGTACGGCTTGCACTGTTGCCCTCTCTTTTCCACATCTAATGCATTCTCGGTATCCGAAAATAATGAGATGTAAATATCTGAAGAGGGCCTCCAGGTCAACTGCTAGATGTTGTTGGTGAGGAATGAAGAGGCCATGGGATTTTCGCATGTGTACCATGCTCTCGGTGAAGCTTGGTGAGAGTTTGGGACAGAAGAGGCATTGCTCAGGGAGGAATTGTGGCATAGTGGAGTGAGGGGAGTTGGTTGACTCCTGTGGAGATGTGGACGTAGAGATGTTCTTCGGACTCAGTGAGTCTGTCATTGGTAGGATCGGTAGCTATGCAGTCGTGGTTGTGGTAGTGGCAGCAGTTGTCTCTAGCATGCCAACGAAGTAGCAGTGTAAGCGATTGTAAGTCTAATTCAAATTCAAATTCAAGACTCAGGTACAGTCAAGTCTGCAGAGTGCTTTTTGTTGAATGGAGTATATGGATATGTTGATAGAACGTGGGCTGAACTGACAACGCGCCCCATAAGTATATATATATAGAGGTTGTTGAATCCAATTTCTATATCATCTTGGAGGTATAAGTGAAGGTTGAGTCAGGACCACTGAAAGAGATCCCTCAGGCCCGGCTGGGCGGGACAGCAGACGCTACTGCACCGAGGACCCACTAAAATAGACAGATTGACGAATCAGACGCTCGATGGCTTACTGACAAGATATGATTCATAGTGAACAATGAAACTATCGCAACCCAGCCATCTTCAGTAATATGGCCAGTGACGCCCAAATGCGCTGTCTAGATTGCACAGCCAGATCGACAGGTACGCTTTCCCAGTAGTCGGCACATGGGCGATGCTGACTTCCTACATGTCAGGCCAGCCCTTCCAGATTCACAAGCACGTGCCATCCCGAAATGCTTTAGGAAGCTTCCTCTATGTGCAGGGGACCTCGATTTCCGGTTCGGGTTACGTTACCACAGACCAGGACTTGTTTCTCGTAGTCTGAGGTGTTTCACGCACAAGCTGTGGAAGCTCAAGTTGTAGCTTGGAGAAAATGGCATTGGTCAGCTATCTGCTCGGACAAGGACGATGGCTCCCGTCCTCTCACTAGCATATGTCCCTGTGTTGTGTATCTTCTCTAGAAGTTCAACACGGGAGACTGAACACACAGACGAGGAGAGCAGGTGACATGCACAATGGTAGAGGCTGGCAAACTGCGCAGCACAATTTCATATTCCTAGGATGTCCACCCTACTCAGCGTAATACCAAATAAAGGACAAAACAGACCAGACCCGAAACGCCGACATCCAGATTTCGTGAGCTCATGACCAGGTAGAGTGATCAGAAGTCACCGCCTCCATCATCACCGCCGAAATCATTTCCATCCTGAAAGCCATCCTGGTAGGCTTCTTGTTCTTGGTGGTCGTCAAATGCCTCGTTGATCAGAGCACCGCCGACCAAGCCGGCTCCTAGACCCAGAGCCGCTCCGCCCGCCATGCCCATCCCTCCTCCTCCACTCTTCTGGGGCCTCCCTCCGTAGCCTCCGTAGCCGCCACCGTATCCTCCCTGCGGAGGATAGCCACCGTATCCGCCCTGTGGGGGATAGCCGCCGTAGCCCTGCTGGGGGTACCCGTACTGTTGCTGCTGCGGTGGGTAATATCCGCCCTGCTGGGGATAGTGGCCGCCGCCACCGCCGCCGAAGCCGCCGAAGCCTCCGTGGCTACCGCCGCCGCCGCTCATCTTGCTCTTGCCGGCGCCAAAGATCTTACCCAGAAGACCCTTGCTCTTGGTCTCGTTCTCGCGGGGCGGCAGCTGGCTCGGGTACGGACTTGAGCTCTGACCGGGCCCGGGGCTGGAGTTCATGTAACTCGCGGCCGCCCCACCAGCGCCGCCGCCGCCGAAGCTGCCGCGGGCGCGGGCGTCCTCCTCCTCTTGCAGCTTGCGCGCGAACTCGGCGTCGGAGTCGACGGAGCCAGAAGCGCCGCCGGGGCCGCCAGTGGACTGCGGGGTGAAGGGGTTCGTCTTGGAGTCGGTGGGGGCAGGCCCGCTCCCGCCGGTGTAGGCGGGCGGGGGCGGAGGGCCGGGAGGGGCGTCATCCATGGGAGGCCTGGCTGGCTCGGTGGGCTTCTCCCATTGGGATTTCTTGGTGTAGGTGTTTACGTAGAACCTTGGAGGGGTTAGTATTCTGTTTGGGGAGATGCGCGAGGTCGTTGTTGGGAAGACGCTCACCATTCTGAGTATTGCGCATTCCACCGGGCGACCCATCCCTCGGGGACCTTGGGAGGTGGGGGCCCTGAAGGAGCCTCGAAGTCTGCCATAGTCGTTGAACCAGCTGTTGATTGAGGTCGAGGGAATCTGCGCGAGATGTGGTTTAGAATCGAGAATCTAGGAGACCCGGTCGACAGAACGATGGGCTGTTTTGCTAGGGATTGTCGATGGTGCTAAAAGGTGGTGGCGTTGATGATGATGTTGGTGGTGACGATCAATTGGCGAGATGGTGGTGTAAGTAGGTTGTGGTGGGGCACAAGTGGGATGCGACAGCAGGCGTTCGAGAAGTCGATGCAGTTGGACGATGGCAAAACTACCAGCTGACGTTGGATGCGGCACGCGTGCGTGGACCGACTCACCTGGGCTTTATACCTCTCCTCGAGGAGAACGTGACTGGGTCGATGATCTGCTGGGACCTGGAAGCAAACAGTCGCCTCCAGACAACCTTGGAAGTTAGGCAGGCATACGACGATGGTGGCAGTCCCGGCGGTAGGTGATGCGAAACAGTCCCCAGCACAGCCCCAAGCTTACTGCTGCAAACCGCAGTGGCACGGGGTCTCAGACCGAGATCCCGGTAGGCCTCCCTCCCGAAGGCGAGCTCCTTGTTCAGCCGGGGCCCGACTAGTCGCCCGCTTGCCACCTACTGTTTCCCAGATCTAGTGTCGTTTCTCTTACGAAGCCACCCACACAGCACGTGGCCCGTCTGCAGCACTTGTCCTATTGGCAATGACCCTCCTCACCTTGGCGTTGAACCTTGGCAGCCGTCTTCGTGATGCCCTGGAGACCCAAACAGCGCCGGTTCCGTGCGTAACCCCATTTGCTACAAGTTCAAAGACTGATCTTTGGACGAATGAACATGAGGGCGTGAGCGCTACCAAATACCAAAGGCCTGTTGCAGGTCTATGGGGCGTAGCTACAACTGAAGTACAACGCAAATGCCACACGGTAGACCTGCGCTTTCCATCATTCTCAACAATGCGCCCTGAAGGCAACAGCTTTCATCCACCATGCTGCAGCGTACTGATTACCACGTTATCAACTGTGCCACAGATGTTGGGCCAAGTGGCTCCATCTACACATCGTCGCTCTGCTCGAGCAAGGGCTCACCGAAGACTCTAAACCAGTGTTCAAAAGCTGTCTTCTCGAAGAAGAACAACCCTACGCGAACGAAATTTCGGACATGGATTCAATCCTCGCACGACCACGGCCCAGTGCCTGGGAATCCTTTCGCCGCTCGCCACTGCTATATCTCGCCCGGAAGCTTTACAGGACTCGTGAGATAGTCCTACGCCGCCCCATATCGGACCCCGTCACCGTCGTCTGCATCTCAGACACACACAACAGCCAGGCGTCCCTCCCCGCCGGCGATGTCCTCATCCATGCGGGCGACCTCACGCAGGGCGGGACCTTGGCCGAGCTCCAGGCCGCGCTGGGCTGGCTCAAGGCGCAGCCACACGCGCACAAGATCGTCATCGCTGGCAACCACGACACGATTCTCGACCCGTCTCGGGACCCACGGCACGAGAGCGCTCGGGTTGACTGGGGGGACATTATCTACCTGTTCGACCAGTCCGTGACGGTCTGCTGCTCAAACGGGCGGAGGCTGCACATATACGGCAGCCCCTTCTCGCCGCGTCACGGAAACTGGGCGTTCCAGTACCCCAGGTCGGAGGATGTATGGGCGGGCAGGGTGCCGGAGGGCGTGGACATTCTCGTCACCCACGGCCCGCCGCGGGGACATCTCGACCTGATGAGACTGGGGTGTACGCATCTGCTCTGGGAGCTTTGGCGGACGCGGCCACTGTTGCATGTCTTTGGGCATGTGCATGAGGGCTATGGACAGGAGTCGCTTGCGTTTGACGGTTTGCAGGAAGCCTTTGAGCAAGTGGTGATAAGCAGGGGCTCGAGGAGGATCCTGAGTTTAGGAAGACTGGCCTTCGAGTTCTTCTGGGGCATTTTCCGCCAGGCTAAGGAGGCACCGTGTCTGCTGGTCAACGCCGCCATGGTAGGCGGGCTCTGGGATAAGGAAAGGAGGCAACCGATCACGGTTGTGATATGACAGGAGAGCCGCACCGTTGAGGGTTGATTGGTACACAGACGTTCCTTTGACTGTGAGTAGATATCCAGCAGAGTCTGGTAAGACAAAGGGCCGGAATTGGACTGTTTACTTGAGACTTAGTTCAATGGGTGATGGGTCTCTGCAATATCTCTGGTCTTCTTCCAAGCTTGGTCCGAGTTTGAGTGGAGACAGACCTTGTACCAGTAGCAGAATTAGAGGTCAAGTAAGGGTCCTATGCTGGGAGCCATCCATTGGCAATAATTGTTATTTTCCACTGTGGTGTGTTTGTTACTGGGGCATCTGACTCCTCTGGGCGAGGCTTAAGAATAGCAGCAGATGGCAGGGGACGGACGATGAAACGGTAGCCGGCTGTGACGTAGTGATATGCAAGATGCTGTGTGAGCCACATCAATCTATCCCTCATCCACTGAAAGACCGACATGACTTGTTGAGCATATGTCTGTGTGTATTCCAGCCACGTCAAATTGACGAGTTATGTCCGGATGCTGGCCAAGGCTAACACTACACGTGTCCCGGGAAGTCCTACTGTCCGGGTGACAGCATGTGCCCGTGTAGGACTTTCTGGTTGCCAGAAGCAACAAAGGGAAACCAGACCCTTGCGAGCCACCAATTCGCCCTCTTAGCTGGACCAGTGAGGCTCGGCAGCGGGCCAACACAAAGCCATCCCCGGGCTGCTGGAGACTCCACTGTTGTCAGCAGCGGCAAAGAACGGGTTCATGGTAGATACATGGCACAAGAACGCAATGTGTGTCGTGTGTTGCATGTTCCCAAGGCATGTTCCCAAGGCTTGCCACTGGATACCACACACACATACACAGCTGCCCAGGATGCATGTGAAGGTGCAGACCTGTATGCAGCCTGTGCTTATTACCCCATCTTCAACGTCGCGCTGGGCAATACCCGTCCCTAGTCGGGAACCAAGGAAGCCCATAGTTAGATGCGAGATTGACAGGGCAGACCTTGGAGGAGGTCAAGAGTGTCGGTAGGACGGGCGGGTTGTTATCTCCTATCAGTCCCGGACTCCATTGCTGGGTATACGACTTTGATACGATTTTCCGGTCACCCCCTCGCAACAACACCGAATCCGGCATTAGACCTGAATTACTGCAGGATATTCGTGGCCAGCTTTTAGAGGGGGGTCCGCTGTTAGACCGTCACCAGCACTATTGAGCAACTAGCCAAACGGCCAGACTTATAAATTAGATGCCAGTCCAGTAGACTAGGTAGGGCTGACTTGATGATGGGTACAGGGTATGAGCCACGGGACATTGTCTGTATTCCTCCTAGCACAACTCGTACACAGTGGTAGTCTACCACCGTTCCATTTGTGCTCTGTTGTTTGGCGGCCTCCCCATATAACCCACCTACCAGCCCTGGACTCAACTCAGCTTATCCTGCACGTACTCTGCTGCATGCACCGTAAGGATTAGCGAGCATGCGCCTGTTGGCTGTGACGAGGGTGCTGAAAGAAGCAAGATAATGAGGGAGATTGGGTGGTTCTGAGTAGTAATCTGGGGGGGGTGAAAGAAGAGCCTAAAAGACCGGGGATGGATCGTGCAAATGTGTGCCTGTGTGTGTGTGAATCAGGCTCAGGTTGAGAGCGTGTCAACACCAGCTGAAACCAAGTAAGCCCAGAGTTTAAGTTGATTGTGTCTTATGTGTGATTGCCCAGGTATTGTCCTTTGGGTCATTTGGGGCCAGTAACCGGGCTGCCTCCAGCAATAAACTCAAAGGCATGGCACAATGAGGTGTCCAGATAGCAGGGCAGATGAAGACAGAGGTGGGACACACACACACACCAGGGGCGTAGAAGAGGGAGAGGACCAGCAGACCGGGCAACGCAGAGGCCAAATGGGCCATGGGCAGGCATGGAGGGCAGTGCAAGCAGTGCAGGCAAGGCAGGCAAGGCAGGCAGTGCAGGCCCTAGGTAGGCGTCTATCCCCTCGCCTCGCCTCCCCAGGCGGGCTGGCCAGTCCAGTCCAGGCCCAGTCAGGTCAGGTCAGGTCAGGTTAGAAGGTAGGCAATGTACGGAGGTAATCTCTTACTGCCAAAACCCCCTTTATTCACAGCCTGTGAGAGCCCCACTCCGTCGCTGTCGCTTGGCCCCTGCCACCCCAACCCAAACCTTGGAACCTCCGACCTCTACTTCCACTGCCTCTTTCCTCCATCCATTGGGAAACAACCGTCACGCCCGTTCTTCCTCCTCCCGTCCATCTTTGACTTCACCCATCGCCCTTCTCGCCTGCTTCTCACCAGCCTGCAATCCTCCACCACAGCCGCCAGCCCTCCATCTCACAATCCACATCCTCCAAAATGGCAGAACTCCGCCGAAAGCTTGTCATTGTCGGCGATGGTGCTTGTGGAAAAACGTGTCTGTTGATGTGAGTAGCCACTCCTCCAGCTGCCTCTGCTGCCTTCTCTCTTCTGCCGCGAGTCTCTCTTCTGCCGCGACCGCCCACCTGCTACTGCTATCTGCCTATCTATCACCTGCTTCATCGGCCACCGCCCATCCACCCATCTGCCCATCAACAGCCCGCAACACCCTCGCCCTCTGTATTGTCCTCTCCGTGCTGACCTCAATCCCAGTGTTTTCTCCAAGGGTACTTTCCCTGAGGTAAGAGACATACCCGTTTTGCTGCGTCGATCCCGAATTCGTCATCTCCCCATTTCATCGTTGCCCCCTGTCACGAGGCCGCCTATCTGGCACACAAGTCAACAACAACAACAACAACAACTACTACTACTACTTACTACTCCAACACCAACTATTCCCAACACCAGTTCACCCGCTCTGCTTCCCATAGCCGCTCGCCCAAAACAACCGCCCTACCACCCGCTGCCCACAATGCATTACACACCACCTCGTATCCAGAAGCGCACGTCTAATTTTAAATAGGTCTACGTCCCCACCGTCTTCGAGAACTACGTTGCCGATGTCGAGGTTGATGGCAAGCACGTCGAGTTGGCACTATGGGATACTGCTGGCCAGGAAGATTACGACCGTCTCCGACCGCTGTCATACCCCGACTCCCACGTTATCCTGATCTGCTTTGCTGTCGACTCGCCCGACTCCTTGGACAACGTTCAGGAGAAGGTAAGAACCAACCAGCCCCCTGCCCCAACCAAATTCATCTCGCGCGCCCGACCGAGGCCTGCATGTGACTCACCTACTGACGCCGATGTCTTGTGTAGTGGATTTCTGAGGTCCTCCATTTCTGTCAAGGACTCCCCATCATCCTGGTCGGCTGCAAGAAGGATCTGCGTTACGACAACAAGACCATCGAGGAGCTCCGCAAGACAAGCCAGAAGCCCGTCAGCCCCGAGGAGGTAAGTCTGCTGCCACCGTGCCTGCCCTGACATGGCGCTCCCGAGGCACATCCCGCCCGGTATTCCGCAGATGGGTCTTATGAGATCAACGCCGATTGCTAACTGATGTACGCCACGTAGGGTGAGGAGGTCCGCAAGAAGATTGGTGCCTACAAGTACCTCGAGTGCTCAGCCAAGACCAACGAGGGTGTCAGAGAGGTTTTCGAGCATGCCACACGTGCTGCTCTTCTGCAGCGGAAAGGCGGCAGCAAGAAGCACAAGTGCCTCGTCCTGTAAGGGACCCAACACTTATGTGCCTACCAAGGCTCCCTTTCGACCAGGCTACTCCGGTGATGTAATACATCATTGGCATTCTCACGACTAGCCTACAGTCCCTCAAATCTTGTCCTTGACTTGATTCGTGAGCCACCAAGGCATGATCTAGAGACGGTGATCAGGAACATGTCAAGACGGCAAAAGAGTCTCTGGGGGTGACGTCTCTCTTTTATTTTTCGGCTGGCGTTAATACCAATCGGCCGTGGTCGTCGTGCACGCCTCATATCACCGCATACCTATCTTCATCGGACCGGCGTGTCCTCTCTGGTCGGGGCAAATACACACGGCGGGGGTTTAATCGCTCGTATACTTCGGAACAGGAAACAGCGGTGTCTTTTTGGCCCGCATCTGACAACGGCGTGGTCTGGAAGGGGCAACGGGGATTTGCGAGTGGTGTCTTGTGCGTGCAAATGGATCACAGAAATCAGAGACAAGGACAACTGCGTGTTGTGTGTAAGGTGGGCACGAATTGACGTACCGGGGGATCCGCCACGGCCGAGCTCTCGTAAATATCTCTCCATCATCCGCTATTTCACTCCCTTTTTTTCTCCCAAACCAAACACTTCGTCGTCGCTTCAGACTGGGAGGTATGCATGGGCCGGAAGGGGGCAGGGAAAGGATTGGGGGAGACGAGCCTGCTCGCGTACAGTCTTCTCGGGTCACCGGAATCTCCCGGGATGTGTGGTCGTTTCCTTATATCTCTTTTCGACTCTTTTTTCCCTTTTGATAATTTAACGGGCTGCCTGCGTTGTCGTGTCGCCTCATTATTTTCCGATTTCTGGGGAGATGGCTGCCCGGGGTCTTTTAGGTAGCCTCCTTTTCGCGATACAGATCCTCATTGCGATTAGTGGATCCATCTTGTGTACAATACTAGTTAACTTGTCTCCAACCGCCCGAGAGCATACTCGAGTTGTGCTGTGAACATAGATGGGGCTCATACGGCTTGTCTTGCACGTTTGATAGCGAACCCATCCCTGGCGGCTAGGTCCTGACTCGATGCTGATAGCTACGTGCCTGCAAATATCATGGACCCCTCGGTTTTCCATATGATGCTACGAGACTGGATTCCAACAATATGTTGACCTGAAGAGCAGTTGATTGGCCTCGATACGGGAATACTTGGCACGCATCAAGGGAGACTCGCCCCCAAGTCCGGAACGTGATTATGTCACGAGTACAGGACCCTGAAACTATTTGAGACATGGCGCAGACGTTGGTCAGGGTAACTGAATTGTCTTGAGAACTCCGTGGTTACATAGGTAGTCGGAACCTGCGAACAACCCAGCTACCAGCCTCATCCTGTTCCTCACGACAATGTAAAAAGGCCAGTCGCAGGACTCGAGTGTAACACCACACCACTGGCGCCCGTTCCACTAGAAACAATCTCGGCCAGCCTGGACACCGCTGATACCCCATAATGCACATGGAGGTCTACTGAGGGCAGGTCTGTGAGGCGGGCTCGCCCAGTCAGCACGTAATGAACCATTCTAGGCCGGGAAGAGGACGATGAGAGGGAGGGAGACCAGAGGAAAGACGTGTTGGAGGGAGGGGTTATGGGGGGACAGACAGCGCCACAGCTCCCGCAGGTCTTGGAAGAACCGTCGGACGACGCTCCGCACTTGGGACAGGCAGTTCCGTGCATGTTGGGCAGGTGTATCAGGACGTAGTTGTTGTAAATCTTGGATATATGAATGGTGCTAACGATAATTAGGTGAGGTGCTAACAAGTTAAAAGTCCCCGAACCCAGGAAGTCAACAGGGCGGCGGCAAAAGGCGGGGTTTATATATAAAAGCCTGGCATTAAGAGACTGGGGGCCGCCAAAGTGCAGCAGCAGTCATAGGGCGACAGAGGATGGACTGATCTGATCCGATCTGGTCTTGGGATCCGCTATCTCTGATTCAAGGCGAGAACCCGTGATCCCCTGACAGCCAACGTCCCCCTCCCCCCCGCCCCCCGTCGCCCTAAGAGAGCTCATGCAGGCTTGTTTAGGTGGGTGTGTAGGGTGGGAAATGGCACGCCGGGCCCTCGAGGGGGGGGGGAGGGGGGTTGGGTTTGCGTACATACATACCCGCCGCACCCGTGGGAGAGTTCGAAGATACCCTATCTTCGCTAGTGGTGACACTTTTCATGCATGCCTCGGGGTTCCAGTTTCCAATGGCCATCCTTGCTTGCTAGACTGTTAACCTAGCAAGCACCTTGTGCGCGTTCGGTCTCGCGCCGAGGGTGCATGGAGCTACGTGCGGTCCGGAGGTTCAGGGCGCATTGGGTTTTCGCGGGGGACGAGAGAGATACAACGTTATCTATCAAGGCAACGAGAGTGGTGTAGGGACAACAAGGTCACACCCGTGAGCACAGAGGCCACACTTCGCGCCCAGCTGACCCGCCAGGCAGGCTCTCCGAACGGGTGTGAGCGGCATGCGATAAGCCCATCTCACTCTGCGTTATATCCCGCGCCTCGCCGTCACTCTCGAGTCACCCATCTCCATGGGAACTTCCTCAACCGCCCGGTCCAGAACCACCCCACGCCCCCGTGTAACCTGTTGGCGTGTCGTCAGCTGCCGGCCTGCAGCGGTTGTTTGTCACGGCTCGGCACTCATAAGGCTGAACATGTTAAAATCACTCGGCCTTCTTGGAAGGCTGGCTTCGTACCGGTGCTAATTCCATGTTCTATTGGAAAGCAGCGTTTCCGCTGACTGGCCCGGCCTGGATCCTGTGGCCTATTTGACCTACTCGTAGTTACCCAGCCTCGTCTAATATCTATATGTCCAGTTCCGCGGCGAGCGGTTTTGTGTGTTTTCTTGAACCCCCCTGGGTGTCACAGTCATCTACATACACTGGGCCACACCTCCTTCGCCTGGTGATTTGTGAGACATGTCAGTTCAGTGAAACGGAAGCAATGAACCTGGGGAGGGCTGACGAACCTCTGATTATTTTGCTCACTGCTTGGAGGGTACTTATAACCATGACACAACAGCCGAAAACAACAACGGCGCCGGCGACGTACGTCTTCCATGACCTCGACGACAGCTTTATATAACAAAGTGGTGGGAGTATGTATGCCATGGCGGATGCGCTCGTAGCGCCGACGAGCTCGAAAACAGAGCCCAGGTCGCAGGTCAGGACGCTCAGCACGGTTGCGCTGATGACGAGACTCGTGCTAAAGATGAGGTGGAGGTGCATGTTGAAGGGCTCGCCCGGGAAGTAGTAGTTGAGCATGACCTCGCGGCACACGAAGGCCTCGAGGGGCAGCGTGGTGAGCATGTTGAGGCCCAGGCACAGACGTGCGATGTTGACCATGGTGTTGTCGGCGGGAAAGTTATTCAGGATATTGCCCAGTGTCTTGTCGCCGAAGGTGACGAACCCGGCAAGCGCCATCAGCAGGCACGCCAGCATCGATACGCCTGTAGAGAAGTGCGTGACGCGGCTGAAGCGGTCGATGGTCGGCGTCTTGAGTGAGCCGTAGATGAGTAGAGAGTTATGATGGCAGACAAAAGCTTCGTGGCAAGTCAGAATCATGAACAGCCACGCTCGAAGGGCAGACAAGCCATATGCTCACCGAATGATATCACCCCTATTGCTTGGAGTATTCCTGAGTTCACGGTGAGAAGCGGCGTGCTGAAGGATCCACGATCTTCCGCGGGCGCCAGGAGGCCCTGAATTACAACAGTAACTAGAATGACCATCATGCTGATCAATGCAAGCGTGCTAGCTTTGGCAAGCTGCTCACAATTAGCATGTCTCTGACAAATGTCTCGAGATGGCGTGGAGGGCAGGGGCCCCAGCAGCCATGGACTCACCTTCGCGATGTCTCTATATAATGTCAATGGGTAGCTGACTCCAAGTATGAATATCACAATGACGGCCCTCCGATCTGCCAACATCCCAAGCACCGGCGTGTCTCTGAGGCCAGGCCAAACGGCCTGTAAAACGTGTGGTATAGTGTCCCCGACAATGACCCCGAATGCGACCATGCCGCCGAACGCGAACAGCCACTGGGCGAGGCTGATGGCAATCAGGCCGCTCCTCCCAAAGCAGTGCTCGACGGTGCCCTGGAAGCTGTTGGCGCCGCTGAGCTTGCTGTTGACGACGATGAGGCAGATGGTCCAGTCGACGACAAAGGTGAGCCCGACCAGCAGGATGATCCCCGACAGCAGGCCGGCCTGCTTGAACGCGTAGGGCTGGCCGATGATGCCCGCGCCGATGATGCTGTTGGCCATGTTCATGAACGCCGACCGCAGGCCCGACTTTGGCCGCTGGCGCTCGCTCTCGGCCCAGCCCTCGGCGTCCTCATGCTCGCCGCCCCAGGGCCCGTTGGCCAGCGCGACGCTCGGGGCCTCGATGCCCGTCAACAGGGGCCGCCGGTGCTCACCATCCCCGTCGGCACCGCCCCTGCCGCCTCCCCCGGCGCTTATATCGAAGTCGAGGTCGTCAAAGCTGTCGCGGTGCGAGGACGACGAGGAGTAGGACCCGCGGCGCTGGCTGTCGAAGCTGTCGGCGGTGCCATTGGGGGTCCGGCCGTGCAGGATGGTCGGGTTGGGATCGAAGCGTACGCGCTGGGGCGTGCGTGGTGTTCTCTGGCCTGAGGGTGGCGTCGGCGTGCCTGGGGACTGGGGCGTCCTCATCGCGCCGCTTTGCGCCAGGGCGCCGGGCGGCCTGGCTGCCCCATTTGCTGCGGCGCCGGGTGCTGTGGGGGCTTGTTGGAGTGGTTCTTGCTTGGCGATGTCATCATCGCCGTCTGAGGACCCTGCGTCGTCGTCGAACAGCAGGGCTTCGGCCTCTGGGTCGCGTGTGCTCGCTGGTTCGGCGCTGCCGGTGTGGTGTTGCGATCTGGCCTCGGCCATCGTTTGTTGGAAAATTATCGCGAGCTCATTGTTGTGCAGCCAACGTCGGATCTCTGGGTTTGTTTCAGCCTGCTGACTGCGTCGACCGAGGTGCAGCTAGAGAGGATGTCTTGCCAGCTCGGACGGGCTTGTTGCGCTGGACGGGTTCGTTTGTTGTCTGTCCTTCGAGTCGTGTCAGATGTCAGGCTAAGAGTGTGCAGGTAAGTTGGACATGTACGTATGCTGGATGCGTTCGGGGGTTCAGGGGTCTGTCATTCAGCTACCGATCCGGCCTGTGCGGCCTGGGGTCCGTGGCCCGCCCACCTGCCCGGTTCGCAAGGCAGTAAGGATCTCCCGACTCCCGTTGCAAGAGTCACGGATTGTCAAGGACACGAGAAGATGAGGACTGAGGTTGTTGCTGTGAATTGAATTATTACTCTGCGTATATTGTTGATATACAGATTACAATGTGCCATGTGTGCATGCATGCTATGTGTAAACGTAAACTGCCCGGCCCATCTCGAGCCCTTTTCCTGGGCTGGCCATCCGACCTTCCGGTCGAGGTTCAGGGGTATCTTGCTGCGGAATGGATATATCTCATAATGCCTCCTTATTTTTATGTGAAGCTCTTCGCTTCTCACTTTCATCCTCGAGATCGACAAATGTTTGCATTCGCCCACTACCTCACCATTGTGCTAGTATGCCCATGATGCCAACGGTGAACAACACCGACGTGTACGTTCCGAGTATCAACTGCTTCCCAAGTGTCGACGACGCTGCAGATGTTGTGACACCGCCCGTCTCCGTCGCAGCACTTGCCGCTCCCGGCGAAGTCTCGTGCCCACTCATGCCAGGCGACGTGCCTGACGTGCTGCTCGCATCCGGCTTGGGAGTGGCCGTTGAGCTTGTGCTGCTGCTGGTTGTGCTCGGCGTTTTCACCGCCTTGGTTGCAAAGCCTGGTCATTATCAGTATTGAATACCATGTTTTCACTCATGATGAATGGATTGAAAAGACGGAACTCACCAATCCGGGTCTGGTCGATATCGAAGACAGTGTACACATTCTTCAGGTAGACGGCCCCCAGGAACCATGCGCCAGCCACAACTTCGCGGCCGAAGATGTTGCTCGTGCAGACACCCTTGTCCGATGGGTCTGACAGCCAGTCCTTGGGTGAGATCGTGTGCTCAACGCCGGAGAACGTAACAGTGATAGACTTGTCACTGTCACATGGGGCAGTGAAGGTCACACCGTCGGAGCTACTAGCACCGGGGATGATCTTGTGGAGATTCGCGACATCCTCGGGCGGGCCGAAAGCATAAGTTGTACCAGTGTCGATGTAGGCGAACCTCCCAGTGATGTTGGCCTTGTTAGTGTCATAGCCCATCCCGTCCATAGGGATTGCCCAGTCTCCATTGGCCTCAGGGTTGACGGCCGTATAGGTGATGTCCCCCGTGAACTTGGCCGAGTCGGTGCCACCAAGAGTGAGTTGTCCCGTGTTGGGGCCATCCTCAGCTCTGTCGAGAGCCACACTGAACACGTTGGATTTGAGAAGCTTGTCCTCCTTGACACTTCCCATGAAGTTGTCAGACGAGCCATTGTTCATGGACAGGCCCAAGATCCCGTCAAAAGGAAAACTGGTGAAATCATCTGAGGTCGTGTTGGCCACCCCAAAGGCCATGGTGACCTTTACAGAGGCTATGGACATCGTGTCCTCCGTCAATGTGCCCTTGACAGCCCCTGTGCCGTAGTTGAGTGAGAACTCGGTGCCAACGGCCTTTGACGTGGTCGAGTCTGAAGGACCCCATGTTGTGTGCATCCCACAGGCCTTTGAGTCGCAGTTTGACCCCATCACCCAGGTGGTACCAGCTCCAGTATCACAGAGCATATACAGGGACTTGCCGCTTGAGCCCAGACTTGCTTCGATAAAGTAGGAAAAGTCTGTCCCATCTTGGTCGATTCCAGCACTGTTTGTCCCCGAAGGAATAGCTGCTTTGTCGATTGTGTATTTGTTGTCTCTGCCGACCAAGATCTCCGAGCCGCGCACGTTGTGGGATGGCTTTGAGCTGTACTTGCGGACCAAGCGTCGGGCTTCGCGGTCTGCGTTCTCCGCTGGCGGTGCGCCGTTCTTAGCAGAGCTCTTCTGTGAGAGCTTGTACGTCGTTGGCGAATCACCCTCTCTGTATGAAGGAATGAACGGATAGAAGGCCAGAGCAGTGGTGGCCCATGTTGTCAAGACCACAGCACAACGCATTGTGCTTGTTGAACCCCAACTGCTGTTTTGCTGGTAATGAAGTAGCAGACCTCGCAATCCCCAGAGCAGACCCGAGTGTTATGAGCCAGTCTGATCACCTGCCGTTTGACCACTCATCTCAGGTCAAGATCCAAGTCCAGATGAATGGGAGCCAAAAGGTGGTGCTGACGGGACCCGCGAACTGGTCACAATTGACGCGACTGAGCAGTCGATTCTTGGCCGAGTGACTGAGAACAGCGAAGCTCTCAGTAGGTCCTTGGTCGAGAGTACCTGACTCTGGCTCTTTTTTCTTTTTGCCGACCGGATTAGATATTAGATATTACGTAGTAGATGTCGTTTGTGAGAGCAGCTCCAGCATCCGCAAGAGTCTTCGGCTGGATGCAAGGCAAGACTCAGGAGTGACGTGTAGGGAAACAAGCTGGACTGTCGCAAACGCCGAGATGGATATAGCTAGCTATCGTGACTGGAACGTAGTGGCTGATCTCTATGAGGTAGCGAAGCTCCGAGACAAAGGGCGCTACCGGAACAATGCAAATGGGATGCAAACCACGAGAAATTGCAAGCAGAATCAGTTAAGATGCCGCGCCAGATGAGATGAACAAATACGACGTGCTGGGAGAGGAAAATGGACGGTGGCCTCGGGAATAAATCGAGGGGCAAGCGAGTGAGGAGAGGGAAAATGGACAAGTCGAGAAGAGATAGACAGGACACAAGAGAAGAGGAGTCCCCGGGAGAGGATGAACGCGCCTCTTGACAGAAAAGGTAAGTGATCTGGCAGGGAGCACAGCACAGTAGACTACTGGGTTGGATGCAACACAAGCTTGTACAGCTCGATATGCCGGGTGGAGCGGACTCGGGGCAAGGTTACTTCAATACTATCAACGATTGACTTCAACCCCAGATCCACCCACCCACACCCACCCACCACCGTCCATATCCAGCCTCTGCCAGTCCAAGGCCGGCTTAGTACCGAGTCCAAGCAGGCGGCCCAAAAGGATCGACTAAGCAGCTAGCCAGGGGCACAGCTCTGGCTCGTCTGGCTGGTCTGGCTGGTCTGGCTGAGGCCAGAGCCATGGGAGGTCGGATGGCTCGACCTTCCCCTGGCAATCACCGCCGACCTGTCTGCTTGCCCTCTTCGGTCCTGGCGCTCTGCCCAGGTGTTGATAGCGCCTGTGGTGGTTCTTGGTCCCGGCTGCAGATCGAAACATTCGGCTCTCGTTGGGGGCTCACGTATGGCTGCACGGCCTGGCGGACTGGCGGCATGCGTGTGCCTGAGTGCAACTTCGACACTGCATGTTTAATTGGACCTTGGCACTGACCCCGAACTTGAAATGCACCGTGTGGGCATTTGCAGATCCTCGAAAGACCACATTCGGGGATTCCCATCTCTCTATTCTTTTCTTTCTTCTTGTCAGCCCAAGCAGACAGCACAGCATATTCCACGACGAGACATGAAAAAAAAAAAACACAAAAAAAACACAAAAAAAAACACGAGAACTCTAATTCGGGCCTTCGCGACTTGTCATATTCCCTGCAACCGCCGCTCGGTGAATCATGCAGCAGCTTGTCTGCAGGACAACAGGTGGGCTGCTTCCGGGCGCGGCTCGGAGGGGACCCCCAATTTCGATAATGCTTAGACTAGAACCGATCATGGATGAGCCAAGGTCGTCCATCCATGGGCCAGAACTCGCCAGCGCCAAGCGTGCGGCCCAAAAGGGCACAGATGGGGTCAGGGGTCGTCCATGTCATGTCAGACGTCAACACAGATCCGGGAGCTCCACAAGCAATAGCACAGCTTCTCATCACGAGACTGCCTTCTCTAGACGCATTCGATGTTGTAAGCTGACTGACACTCCTTGCAATCACCACATGGTCGTCAAGTTCACACGTTTTTGCGTTCCTCTGAGCGTATTATAACCGCACTTGATATGCCCTTAGGACTCGATGAGTCTCGGGCTACCCAGGCCCATGCGTCTGCCAGTGTTACACGAGATGAGCGCATCCCACCCCATCTACCCTAGCACCAACCGAGATGTGAGCCCTCTGAACCAACGAGCTCCAACCTCTGGCCGCGTGGGAACCAAAAGAAAGTGCGTCTTGCCATATTCAGGGGTAAACTCAGCCGCATCTGGAACTTCTGCGCCTTTGTCCTCTGTGTTGTGATATTTGACTGTCCGCAAGCGAGATGTCTCATCATTTTTATGATATCGTGGCACATAAGAGCTCTACTTCCTTATTATCTATAACTCTTCTAAGATAACCTCCTATGGGACAACCTCCTATGGGACAACCTCCTATGAGAGACCTCGGAAACCTCCTACCGTAGAGATGGGCGCCAGAGTCGTATCAAGCCCGGTGTAGATTCGCCTCAAACCAGGTCTGGGCCATCACGAGAGCACGTGATGTATCTTCACGGTCACTAGTCTTGCGCAGCAAGGCCGTCCTGGTGTCCTGGAAGAGTGAGACCTCTTTCTCCCCCGTGATCTCTGATGCTGCCAGCGTCCTCAGAAAGACCCATGTCGACTCATTGGTCCACTGGAAAGAGACTGCGAGCTTGGCGGTCTCCTCAAAGACCGCTGAGGCCGCGGCGCCGTCGAGCTTCGCGAGCAAGAAGTACAGGTACGACCAGCCGGATATGTCGGTATGGTTCCGGAAGCACCAACGTTTTGTTGGTTCCAACAGCTTTGCAAGGGCGAGTTCTTCTTGGCCATTCTCGCCCTTTGGCACATTGTTGGCGAGCCAGCGGGCATGGCACCACGCATAGTAGTTCCTAGGATGTCTCTGGCCTGCCACCATGACCACCTTCTCCAGGCTTTCAGCAATACTGTGCTGAACGCCGTGCCGCGCTGCCGTCTCCACGAGCCAGCGGCGATGGCTCCACAGAGTCGGAGACTTGGTGTGTCTGTGAAGACGGCTGGTAAGGAGACTGTCGACGAAGAATTTGTCCCTCTCCATGGCCTCCAGCATTGTGGCATCAGAATGGGCCCCAGCCGACACTGCGAGCTTCTTGCGTGAGTTCGCGGCCGTCAGGTGCTCGGGGTCCATCAGAAGCACGACGCTCGTGACGGCGAGGAGCCCGTCAGCCGACAGGGCGCTTTCGGCGCTGATATGGCTTTGAAGGATCTTCAAGGCCACGAAAAAGGCTTGAACGAGACCGTATTTGGAAACGGCTATAGCGTTTCCATCCTGCAGGAGAAATGTCCCCGGTTCGAGCGGATGGCTCTTTCCTAGGATCTCGACTTCCAATAGTTCGCCATGTTGACTCCCGTACTCGGTCAAGGCTTTGGAGATTGCCTCGTAAGCTGCTGTTGGATCACTTTCGCTCACAGCTTCAGCGACTGACTTGTTGACAGCCCTGGACATGTTCTTCTCGGGGATTAGCAGTTGGATTCAAAAAAATGCAATGGCCTCAGAACAATCAGCAGTGCGACCAGAGGCTAATGGTTGTTTATTTTCTCACGTCTTAGAGCCCCTCAGACAGGGAATGATGTTCCCAGTAGCCTATTTTCCGAGGACACCCTTTGCTATCATGATAAGTCGTCACTCAAACAAATACCTTGATCGGTTTTGACCTGTTCTTGGCACAAGTACTGGCCATGTCAGGATCAGTGCAGTTGGTTGAAGGTCTCGGTTGGTCTCAGCCTCAAGTCCTTGGGTCAGGCTGGCAAGTTGGACTGAAGCCCTTACGTAAGACAGGCGGTCCATGTGGCAGAGAAGCTCAGCAAGTGCTTGGACCTTGGGTCGTGATACCCAGCGACGAATGCACAGAATTTGGGACTGCCCGCACCGGACCAAATCATGTCTGTTTCGAGGCTGAGCTGTAATTGTCACGAGCAGGATAGATGAGCCTCCAGTTGGTGGGACATAAGACAAATCGATTACTTGTTATGCTGCCCTCTCGCACAACAGTTGTGATATGGTATATGAAGTATCCTTTGCCAGGTTGCCGCCGTCAAATCACGCCCACTGTTATCTGCCAGTGTCGTATAGTGATGCCTGTGGTTTCTCATGAATTCGCAGCTCAGCCACTGCTGCATCGTTCCCGCCTCAGTATGCATGCATCTCGTCCACCGCTCCTTGTAGCCCCGACTCGAAGTCGTTATTTATGCGCCGCCGACGAGGATGTTGCTGGAGAATTTCCTGTTAGTAAATTTGTCCATGACAGTCATGCGCAGGGCAGGTCCTTCAAGCAAGCTTGTCCGTTGAGACAGCTCGAGCTCTTGGGACTCACGTGACACGATTCCCACGAGTGCCCGCATCTCCCTGCTCCAAGCAACCCCGGGACAGAGAGGGGATCAGGAGATTGCTTACTTGAGAGGAATGTGTATCAGCTTCACAATGTACCCTACGAAGCCCATAATCAAGACTGCGCGCGAAGAAGTCAGTACACGGGTTCCAAATCGCGCGATGGAGTTGGGTGCTTGGCTTCGAAGCGACGGCGTTCGTGTAGCTGCAGGGCTTATGCGACGCAGGGGAATTGGCAGAGGGACGATGTGGAGCGGTTCGTGGGATCACTGACATCCGACGCCAACTGCTTGCGAGATCTGCACAATTGTGTGTTAGCCGGATGTCACACGTGTGGTTTGCCGAGGGCAGCATACCTTGAGGAACTCCTTCTGATCAGGCTTCTGGCACCTTGTCACTAAAAAGTTTGCAATATTAGCATCGACCACCTTGACAATGTGGGACCATCTGGGGCGCGGCAGGAGGCTGCGTACTGAACTGGACTCCATCCTTGACGAACTCCCGGGGCACCTCCAGAGCTTCAGAGACTTGGTCGGCCATTGTAGATGATTGTGGAGAAGAGAAATCCGAAAGAGAGACTGGGCGGCTGGGGACAGGCGGGCGGGCGGGTCGATTTGGTGATTAAGGAGAGGTTGAGCGAAGAAGGTTGGTGAGAGAGCGAGTTGGTCAAGGTAATTGATTGCCTGCTAAACACGTCGCCTCATCTGGGTTGAATTGAAATCGCATTGCTGGCCTTCCGGCCGGCGCAAATCAATCGACAGGGTATCGGCTGCCCCAGCCGCCGCCAAGGGTCTGCCGCTAGTCCCCTGGAGGATGGGGGAGCTCCCCACCGCCTGATTCTGCCAGAAAAAGTTACCTTGACTGAGTTCAAGAGGAAAAAAAGGCGGACAACAGCTTTTGTTTTTCTCAATTGCATCACTATTCAAGAAAATACGGCATTGATAGTCGAATCTTGCCCAGAATGGTAGAACTGCGACCTAGAAGGTCGAAGGGTATGTCAATAATCAACCTGAATGCACGTCGTGGACTTTGCTAACAAAAGATAAGCCACCACGGCTACAGAGTCGGCCGCGGTCGAGGAGACGCCCAAGCCCAAGGTTGCAAAGACACCAAGGTCCACCAAGCGCAAGGGTAAGAGCCACGTTGCCTTCACAATTTAGGGAGCTGTGCTTACAGATTATTAGCAACCGAGGATGAGTCTCCCGCTGCCACGAAGAAGCAGAAGTCTGTAAAGACCCCGGCCAAGACCAAGGACGTCACGGACACCCCGACAGAAGCCCCCGAGACATCGACTCCGGCGCCCAAGTCCGCCAGGAAGGCGAAGACCCCTGCAAAGAAGAAGGACGCGGAGGAGAGTGCCTCAGAGGCCCCAGCGGCAGCTGAGAAGGCAACCCCAAAGCCAAAGAAGGAGAAGACGCCTGCGAAGGTTCAGGAAACTCCAAAGCCTGCCGTGGCGGACACCCCGAAGCCCGCCAGCAAGGCCACTCCAAAGTCTGCACCTAAGGCAACCCCGAAGGCTGCCAGCAAGGCCACGCCCAAGCCCGCCGCAGAGTCAGCCGCCAAGGAGACGCCCAAGCCTGCCACCAAGGCCACGCCGAAGTCTGCCCCAAAGTCTGCGGCGAAGTCTGCTGCGAAGGAGACCCCTAAGCCAGCCTCCAAGGAGACTCCAAAGTCCGCCACCAAGGAAGTCGACGAGACTCCAGCCCTAAAGCCCAAGGCCAAGCAGGAGAAGACCCCGAAGAAGACCCCGGCCAAGGCTACCCCGGCCAAGGCAACTCCAGCAAAGGAAACTCCGGCAAAGGCAACTCCGGCAAAAGCAACTCCGGCCAAATCCGCAAAGAAGGCGAGCAAGAAGGCTGAGCCTGAGCAAGAGCAAGAGGTTGAGGATGAGGCCCAGAATGACGCCGCCGAGGAGGAACAGGCCTCTTCTGACGAGGAGGTTGATGAGCAGACCAAGGCCCTTGTCCAGGCTGTCGACAGCGGAGACGAGGACGAGCAAGCTTCTGGTGTGATCACCTTCGAGGAAGGGCAGGACGTGGGTCTCATCCCTGACGTGTCCAAGGCGCTCACCAAGAAGGAGAAGAAGGAAAAGAAGGCACTCAAGGCCGCGGTTTCCAAGGAAAAGGAGGAGACTGGAGTCATCTACATCGGTCGTCTGCCCCACGGTTTCTACGAGCACGAGATGAAGAACTACTTCTCCCAGTTCGGCCCTATCCGCAACTTGAGGGTGTCTAGAAACAAGAAGACTGGCAGGGCGAAGCACTTCGCATTCGTGGAATTCGAAGAGGCTAGCACTGCTGAGATTGTGGCCAAGACCATGGACGTAAGTCATGTCCCGTGTTTTCTGTTATCTGTCTTTCGCTGGCGGTGGGTACTGACATCTGCGCAGAACTATCTACTTTTTGGGCACATTCTCAAGTGCAGTGTCATCCCGAAGGACCAAGTCCACAAAGACCTGTTCAAGGGATCAAACAAGAGGTTCAAGGTGAGTCTCCATCTACTAGTTCGCCATTGCCGACTCAACTGACCTTCAACTCTAGTCGATTCCATGGAACAAGATGCAGGGCAAGGAGATGGAGCGGCCAAAGCTTGAGAAGCAGTGGGAGAGGAGCATCAAGCGCGAGAACAAAAAGCGAGCCGCCAGAGCGAAGAAGCTTGAGGCATTGGGTTACGAGTTTAACGCGCCGGAACTCAAGTCTGTCACTGACGCAAAGGCCACCGCAGGACAGGAGGAGCCAAAGGCGATTGGGGCGCCACCAACTGCAGCCGAGCCCGAGGCTGAGCCCGAGGCTGAGGCTGCTCCTGCTAAGGATGCAGTTGAGGAGGGCACTGCCGAGAAGGCTGAGGCGGAGACTGAGGCCACACCGGCGAAGAAGCCAACCAGAGGAAGGGGAAGGCCTGCAAAGACGCCTCAGAAGGCCGCCGCTACAACAGAGACACCTAGGAAGACGAGGAGGACCAAGGCGTAATTTCGACGTCCAGTCGACTATAGCATTATCGCTGCATGTCTAAGGGTTGCAGTAGCCTCTTACAGATTCAAATTGTCATATCATATCTCGCACAAGCGAACCTAAGGAGTCCACTGGAGACAAATAGTCTCGGACAGTCATCAGGATTATAAGTGCGAATATCAATCTGCTTCGCAACATTCAGTGAATGCGACAGAACTCATGTGTGTAGACTACAACGAGCTCTGGGATGGCGAAGGTGGAAATATGTGAGGAGAGAAGACAAGAAAACCAGCAAAAATTCCTGCACCGATACGAAGGGCTATGTACCCAGAGGGAGTCGGGCGGGCCACCCACTTGCCAGGCCCGCTCCCTTCCCCTTGGCCAATGAGCTGACGCCCCAGAAAGAGGCCACTAACAAGCAGGCTCCCGGGCTCCGGTACACCCTGGGTCCAGGCCTGAAAGGTGGCACTGGTGTGGATATGGAACCTGGCAATAAGCACCCGCAACTCGACCGACGCTTCGAAGCAATCGACCCAATGCCCTCCGTTTTGAGACGCATGCGTCCCAATTGATATCATGTCTTCGGCGGCCCCACAAGATGCGATTACAGCAGCTCAGGGCCAAGCCGCCGGCTCCAAAAAGAAGAAGAACAAGAAGAACAAGCCCAAGAAGGCGCTCGACACCAGCACCGCCAACAGCGCCAACGATGGCACAGGCTCGGCTGAGCCCAGTCCTCGTGACAGCAACAGAGAATTGTCAGGCGACGAGGAGCCTGACACCCCGGTGGTGAGTTTGAGAAGCACGACCCAGAGAGGCCCAGACCCACTCTCACCTTGCGGACCCGAGCTCCTGGACACATAGCTCACAGGTCTGGACCGCGGGTATCCTCAGCAAGGGTCGCCCTCCCACAAGGCTGCAGTGGCTCGTCTGCACCGTTAGTGCCTGCTTCTGACATATGTATGTATGACAGACAGAGAGTAGTGATACCAGAAAGGAGAACCAGAAGTTACCGTCAGCCTCCGCGACGGCCTTCCAAGCGCAAGGGAACGGACATGTTCGAGCGCCGTCTGGGAACGGTCATCCTGTCTCCTCCGCCCCCCATCCAAGCCAAGCGACTGCCACGAGCGACACGAGCGCAAAGCTAGAGGCCATGTCGGAAGAGCGAGAAGCCCTCCGCAAGGAGGTCGAGCAACTGCGAAAGCAGCTCGAGACGATACAAGAATCTCACACGTCCGAAGTAAGCAAGCTGAAGACGGACCTCGACGAAAGCGAGTCTGCGAAGGAACAAGCCGAGGAGCAATACCAGACGCTGCTAGGAAGGGTCGAGAAGATCAAGCAGACGCTCGGCGACCGCCTGAAGAGAGACAGGGCGGAACTGGAAGAGGCGAACCAGCGCATCGAAGAGCTCGAGGCGCAAAATGAGGAGCTGCAGAAGGGCGACTCCTCCCACGAGGAGGAGATAGCCAGGCTTACGGACGAGCTTCAAGAATCAAATCGTGAGCTGGCGACCCTGAGGAGCCGGAACAATCTGTCGCAGCAGAACTGGCTCAAAGAGAAGGACGACATGGCGAGGCAGGTGCAGCACTTCAGGAGCGAGTTGGAGTCTACAAGCAGCGCTATGGGCGAGTGGGAAGTCATCGCCATGGAAGAGCGACAGGTCCGGGAGAGCCTCACGGAAAAGGTGACAGATCTCGAGGAGCAGCTGTCATCAGTCAGGGAGGCCTACGAGAGAGCCGCGGAAGAGAGGGACAGCTCCCTTCAGACCATCGACGGTTTACAAAGGGCTCTGCAAGAAATCCAAGATGCAAGGAGGAAAGAGTTGAGAGATCTCGTGGAGTCTTCGGAAGAGCAGATCCAAGAGATGAAGAAGCGAGTGGAGGAAGCCGACAGCAAGGTAGCAGAAGCGGAAGAGGCCAAAGACAGACTCACGAAGGAGCTGGAGAGAACAGCCCCCTTCGAGAAGGAGGTCAGGGAGAAGAACCTGCTCATCGGCAAGCTGAGGCACGAGGGTATCATACTCAACGACCACCTCACAAAGGCTCTCCGGTATCTGAAGAAAACGAAACCAGATGAGCAGGTGGATAGGTAAGCTTGCACATCATCTACCAACTTCCGAAAGACCCTATGCTGACACTCCATCCAAAGGCAAATCATTACAAATTACCTGCTGCAATTCCTCTCACTAGACCGGTCAGACCCCAAGAGATTCCAGATCTTGCAGGTCATCGCAGGCTACCTCGCCTGGACGGACGAGCAGAAGGAGCAAGCAGGCCTCGCCCGGCCCGGCGCCTCAAATAGCACTCTGCGGCTCCCAGTCTCGCCCTTCCACCGGACGCCCAGCACTCCATCACTCAGCACCGAATTCTTCTCGGAAAACGCGCCCTCTTCCGGCAAGGAATCTCTAGCAGATCTCTGGGCCGGCTTCCTCGAGCGCAGCGTGGAGGAGGGGAGGCCGATCGACGCCCTAGGTAGTGACTCGAGGAAAGGGAGTGTATCGAGTAGCACAGGGCCGGCGATAAACGTACCAAAGCCAGATGGCGGGAAGGGTTAGACGGTGTGCATCACAGTTCCTTAGAGGCTTCTTTGAGAATATCAACATATTTTCATGGCATACTGTTGGCGTTGGGGCACAACGGAGAGAGAAAGAGCAGCATGTTTGGAACGGACTTAGACCAGCACCCTCGGGGCAAAGACATCACCAGGGCCGCGAGATGGAGTCCAATGTATTGGTCACGTTGAAAGATGTCTGAAATTTGCAATCACGCAGTGACGAGTGTGTCTGTCTGTCTAAATTCTATCCAGACCCATCATGTCATGGCCTGCTGCAACACATCGCGAGCATACGTCTCAGCGACATGCCCGATGTTGTCCAGGTCGACGCGCTTGTTTTCAACAGCGTCCCGCATGCTTCCCACGACCTCCTCACTCTCCATGGCCTCAGACATAATAATGGCCTCGTGCGCCCAGTACCTCGCCTCAGCTGCCCGAAGCTCCCCGTCCCTGGCGGTGGTGTTCTTGATGACCCCCGCGGCGTGCAACTGGTTCCTCGTCTTGGCCAGCCCCGTGATGACGGCGTCGACGCGCTCAGAGACCGTCTGCGCCACGGGGAACATGCGCCGCGTGCCGCTCAGCCACAGCGCGCCCGCGACAAGCACGTCCAGCACCGCCAGCCCCAGGTGCCGCAGCGCGCGCGCCCGCCAGAAGTAAAAGGTCACCTCGCCCAGCACGCGGGCCTTCTCGTTGCCCGCCTGGTGGTCCCAAGTCGACAGGAGGTACAGGTCCAGCGCGGCGACGCCGACCGCCGCATAAGTGGCCAGCGCCCGCCACTGGGCGCCCGCCTTGCCCGTCAGCGCGATCGAAGTGGCCGCGCCGAGGAGGAGCGCATTGGACAGGTGGACGGCCGCGACGGCGGGGGCGGCGTAGAGGAGGTAAGTGGTGGGGTCGTTGGAGTTGCAGAAGGGGCAGTCGATGAGGGCGTCCGGGCCATACTTGTAGTAGAGCAGCTTGGAGGCACGCGACTCGAACTTGTCGTGCAGGACGTTGTCCCGGGACGTCAGGGGCCGCAGCGACGAGAGCCGCGACAGGATCAGGTTGTTAGACGAGGTCGGGTTCGAGCGGGTCACGGCGAAGATGTTCTCGGGGGCTAGTATGGGTAGCGTGCTTGCCGCGAGGAGCAGGGCCGCGGTGGCGAGGAGGATGACGGCGGCGAGGGTGCGGGTGGGAAGGGGTCGGATGGGCTGCTTTGGGTTGCGCTGGGCTGCTCGCGCGGCGTTGTACCAGCCTATGGCCTTGGGGAGGAGCATTGGCCCGAAGAAGATGACGAGGGACTTGATACTGCAGGGTGGGTTTGTTAGTTTGCGTAAATTGTGAATGTGCGGATGGGACTGTCTGCAGGTTGTCTACTCACGTCCCCCATGATATCGTCGCCATGGCTGCTGCCGCTGCTGCTGCTGACGCTGCTGCTGCTGACGCTGCTGCTGAACGGATGTTGTGGTGTTGTGACGCAGGGAGATACAGATGTTCAGCAGCAGCGAAACTGTGGTCGTATTTCACACGACAGGGACGTTTGCTAACCAAGCCGGGGTATGAGTGCCGATCTTGACAGCTATTCGAATGATGAGGTGGCGCTAAGCCAGGTAGCTCCGATAGTGGGGCTTCCCGAAAGGTTACAAAATTCGAGAAGCGCAAAAATTCGTCGAGCACTCACTTGTCTTTCTTCAGTCCTTCACAAACCAAGCGAACATTTTGCGCGTTAGAACCACCTCTTCACAGCCTTAGTTCCATTGCAAACAGAAATGTTTGCTCCGCGAGAACAATAGTCATCTTGCTTTCGATCCCCTCTGAGTCTCCAGACTTTGATATGAAGGTGGACGAGCACTACGGTAGGTCGGTTGACGGTCCAGCGTGCGGCTCAGCAGGCCAGTAGCACTCGCGGAGAACCAAACATCCCCTGGATGTGGGCACTTTCGAAGCTTTAGCAATCTTTTTCCTCAGTGGTTGTTAGAGTCAAAGTGTTGCCCAGAACGAGCCCAAGTACTCTGCCAAGAGTCATCTCACTTCGTGTTGCTGAGTTTCAGCTCCGGCTATGAAGAACTCTGCGTCAAAATTGCTGAGAGACATCCGTGATCTCCATGTCTAGAATAATGAGGCAGTCTGTGCCGAGATTGTAGCGCCGCAATATACAGGATAGCCATGCTGATTATTATAACTCCTTTTTGCTGCTGTCCTTCTCGCCCTGTGTACTCGTCGAGTCTGTAGTAGCCGACGAAGCCTTGACGGGTTTCTCGGCCTGCTTTCCCTTGCTGCCCTGCATTGCCGCCGCCACCAGGCTGATGATGGCCATGATTGTATCCGCCACCAGTGTGATCACGCCCGTGCACGCGAGCTGCCACGACGCGACGCTGACGCTACCCATCGGTGCCCGCGGGAACGAGATGATCCACTCGGCATAGAATGGGAACCAGCCGTGAGGCAGCCAGAACATGGGCGTCTTCGAGTACCAGAACGGAAGGAAGTACCGCATGCCAGAGGTGCCGAGCCACCGCGCCGAGTTGACTGTCTTGTCGAAGGCGGCCTTGGAGCCGTCGATGCCGGTCTCTGTGAATCGGGATGTCCTGTCAGCTTCTTCTCATCACGGCACATACTATTCGCTGCACTACCCCGGACCCAGGTGAGGAACACGTCGGTGTGTTCGTCGGGGACGGCGGAAGGCTGGCGATTTTTGGGAGGAGGCGAACACACTCATCTTCTCCAGCTCCTCCAGCATCTTGTCATGTTGCCGCCGAAGCTTCGCCCACTTGGCAAACTCATCCTGGCTGCTCGTGCCGTTAAGGTCTTTCCGGACCTTGAGGTATCGTGCTTGTAGCTCGCGCTGGTCGCGGATCTGCTTCGAGGTGCCCAGCGGGGTCGCAATGTAGAGCTTCCATAGCTAGGTGGGAGGACCAACACGTCAGCCAGGCCACACATGCCACGGAGCCTCGTACCACCATATCACCATGAGTGATCACGCTGGTTTGTCGACGGGAGGCATATCAGCTACTCACCAGGTTGTTGATAGTCGCTGCGCCGATGCTGTTCACAACAGCGACGGCGAGCTCGACAACGAAGATGACGACGAGTAGGGACGCCATCGTCGAGTGTGTATTACTGAGCGTTGAGGAGGAGAATTACGGGAGGGCAGCTAATGTCAGCAGGACCATGACGCCAAAGCTGCGAGCGTGGCCTTGAGGTTGTGGAGAGTTGGTCTGGATGCTTGGTGCTGCAGGTACGGAGGTGTGGACTTTGCTTTTCAACGTGTTGCATCATACCCGAATTTCGGTCTTTGGTTTTTGGTGCAGCCCCCAAGGGTCCTCTGTCTGTCCGAGCAGACCACTAGGGAGCTAGAACAGACACCAGCAGCCTCCTTCAGAGGACGTCGTCTTCAAACTACACTTCTCATTTTTTGCATATCTTATACGCATTCAATCAGATCACAATTGCTTCTCTGCAATCCCTCAATTTTTACTCAAGTGTCTAGTCCACGGCTACAGCTTCTATGTGCATTACTTCACTTATGAAGACCAAACTCTTATGGAATAATTATCTCTAGCAGGTTCCCCTATGGGAAATATTCTGTGGGGCACTAGACTGTGCGATACTATCCCAATGTCTAGTCCTTTTAGCATCATCTTGTATGGTGTACCGTCCTGCTGGATAGTTCTCTGCTACCAGAGGCTCACCAAATAGGTTAAAATCTTACAACAGACTATGTGTGCTATATTATCACACACCTCGCATAGAATGACCCATGGCAATACCTCCCAAAATCGACTTCCTCAATAATTCTATAGCAGCTTGGGTACGACACTTTCGGGGCAGCGAAGGTATATTTGCTTACGGACAGGACAGGCATTTCCTGGTGCCTTCTGTATGCCACTGAGCACGTTGCAAGCACACCCTCAGCCTTGTGCCTCCATGCACATGAGAGTGGTGGCATTGTCTCTTACCATATCCTTCTCTCCGATCCTGCCCCCACAACATGGAATACAGTGAATGACTACACGGTCATTCGATTCAAAGAAGCCTGATTAACTCCACCCCTCAACCATTCCTTTCCATATAGGGTATTGGGCAGCGCCGTCTAGATCCAATACAATACCCAATTTTCCAATCCTTCCTGAATGCATGAGACCATGCATAAATAGAGAAAAGCACACGGCCAAGCTTACAGTGCCTTTCGTCCCGGTGTACCTTTTTGCACTTGCTTGCCCCGTCAGATGCGTCATTAGTTCGTTCAGCTGGTTCGGTACGTTAAATTCGTGAGACCGGCCGCCCATGATATCACAGACACAAACAAAATGCTCTAATTCGCCGGCCGTCAGTCATCATACTCAGCGCTCTGATCGTCCACGAGGATGACCACTGTCAACGCTGCTGCGTAGGCCTCCCGGATGGCACATGCCATGCTACACCGTGATCGTCAGCAGTCCGCCCTGTTGTTCGCGCCATTTGTGTTCGCGTGCACTCACCAAGTCTTCCCGATCACCGCTACGATCGCACTCATCCCCCAATGAGCACACCACGCCCTCGCGAGGACCTCATTGTCGGGCACGCCAAACGCCTCGATTACCAAGACCTTCTCGTCGTCGTCTTCCCTGTCATGTACATTTCCGTTGGCATGCCCATTCGCAAGAGGCACACCCTTCGACGAGCCCTCTCCCGCGGGCGACTCCGACTCGCTGCGCGACCCAGGCTCGACACCATTGCCGTCCAGCCTCGCTCTGCTCTTCGGCCCGTAGAGCCCGGCCCAGTCGCGGATCTCGATGATCTCGTCCACCTTGACGGTCTGGTGCGCGTAGTCGAAGAACAGTGGGTGGGGACCGTCCGTGCACGGCCAGGCGTGGATGAAGCTCACGTCGTATGTCAGCCTCAGCGGCCACGAGACGCCGTCGATGGCGAACTGGATCGCGGCGTCGAACCACTTCGGCCCAGGCTCCCCTGCCCTGTCCGCGCACGGCTTCAGGGTGAACATCTCGATGCGCACGGTGTCGACCATATCGTCGACCTCGGGGTGTACTAGCTCGTACTCCTTGACAGGGAAGACCTCGGTGGGCGGGCCCAGCGGGTCGGATCGTTCGGACATCGAGGTCACGTCGTTGACCCTGAGGCGCTGCCGGGGCCGCCGGGACCGTATTCGTGCGATCTGCGAGCGCTTGAGGTGTGGTGTTGGCCTGGCGGGACCGACCCAGCCGGCGACTTCGAGGCACGTCGGGCCAAGGACTTTGCCGACTATCGAAGACGAGGTCCAGTATGTGTAGCTGTTGCGATACTGGAAACCGCAGTTGGGGTTGAGGTGGATGAGTAGTGCTAGGTCGTCGGTGGCCTCGTCGGGATCGATATCAATCAGAGCATTCATCATGATGAAGGGAAAGGTAGGCTGTTCAGTGTCAGCAATGGATTGTACGCGGGGCATTGTGAATGGTCCTCAATTCCTTACCCCTGGTAGGACAAGGCCGCTGAAGAAGGCCATGGCATGGGAGCTGACAGCATCGAGGCCTGCGGCTTGATCTCCTTGTCTCAACGCTGCGAGGGTCTCGGCTAGGTTCGGCCACTTCATCATCTGCGCGAAACGCTTGATCATCTTCACCTGCCGCCGCTTGAGCTTGAAGCGCAGCTTGACTAGAGGAGAGTTAGTGTTTGTCCCTCCGAAACTCAATCCCCCCACTGCTCTACAAAAGGCTCTCGCGTACCTTGATCTGCCGTGTTCCCATATGCCTCTATCCTCACGTTATCCCGCCATCTCCTTGAAAGGGCGAGGTTCCACCGTATGGGGGGAGGAAGTTGCTCCAGTAGCTTCTCCTTGGCCCAATCTGAGTGCTGCCTGGAATGTATCCTCAGATCCAGTTCCATGCTAAGAAGCAGCTGGTGAAAGAATTTGACGTATTGGTCATGGTTCGCGTGTCCTGTGTCGAAAATAAATCGGGTAATGATGTGGTTCTTGGGGTTTGAGAAGTCGATCCAGTGGTCGGGCCGAGAAAGGACGAGGATGAGATCGGTGATTTGTTTGTCGAGTGTTTTGTGAGGGTTTAGCATGCGGTCCGGATCTTTGAGAAGCTTCCGGTACAGATTTTTGTACATGTACTCCAGGTCGTCGTCCTCGAGGCCACCTTCCAGATCCCTTAGCCTTCCGAATATGCGAACTAGGTCGACGTCACGAGGCTGCACGCCGGAATCGCGTATGTTGAGCGCCGGCGGGTAGGCGCTCGCAGTGGACGCCCACTGATTCAACGTGACCGTACCTGGCCGTTGGCCAAAATGGAAAGAGAAGCTTGGTTGCTCTATCGTCTCCCAGGGGTAAGTGGCTGGCCCTGGGCCTTGCAGCCTCATGGTCATGAGTTGGGTCATAGAATCGTGCTGGTTGACGCCATCAGCGCCGTCGCCTCGGTTCCCGGCTGTTGTGGCATAAGTTGAGTAGAAGTGATCGGCAAGGTGTGGTATCGGCCTCTTGTAGCCCTTGTGAGCAGGAACACCTCGACATATGAGCTCCATGGCATGGCCGAGGTTGAGCTCCTCGTCGCTGGCGCACCCGGACGGTGGCCATTCTGTCAGAGTGTGGGGCGGGCTGTAAGGTCCATTCCCATTGGGCATCTGTCGTCCTTTTCCCTTTGGCGGAGGAGGGTCTGAGATGGGCCTCCTGAGCCGATTCCGTGACTGCGCATGAGGCTGAGAGCTGTGGGCGGGCTCGAAGTGCCTCGAAGGGTCGCGCAGGCTGTCACCCTCACTTGCCCTGCGCGGCCGCAGCTTCAGCCTCTCACCCTCGACCACCCCATTATCTTCAGTGTCCTATTCGCATACTGGGTCAGCAGCCAGATCGCATGGCGCAAGGGCCATATGGCATGAGATGAGCGCTGTCGCATTATGCGAGAGGCGAAGTGGGGATGGAGTGAGGTTGCAGGCATCCTTACCGAGAAGGCACCACCGCCGCCGCCGCCGCCGTGGCGAGCTGCTGTTGATTTTGTACGGAAAAGGGACCTCCAGAAGCCTTTCTTCCTGTCCTTATCTCGACTCATGTCGACAGCTTGGATGTCGAGCCCCCGTATTCATGCGGCCGTAGAAAAGTCATGAAGGTGCCTTGGTGCGAATGATGTCTGGCAGCGACTAAATTCGGCTACTGAGCCGGGGTGGTTTCAATCCAACACATGCAACAAAAAAATAAGGAACAGGCAGGCAGGCACAAGCAACAAAGTACAGGCACAGGCACAGGCACAGGAGCAACGGCGGGACCCCGTCAATACCTGCTGTAGCGGTAGCAGCCAGGGAGTTCAAGGTGTCATTCAGTGAGGGCGCTCGGAGTGCCGGGTGCACGTCATAAAGTTCGAACGTTCAGATGAGCTGGCGACCGCGAAGAGAGAGGCCGGGGGGCCAGGGCAGGGCGGGCGAACCCTGGGGCCTATGTCTCAAGTGTGATAGGGCAATTTTTGACAGTCATGCGTTTGGAGTCTTGGACCGGGAGGTTGGGACGAAGGGTAGGGGTTGCAGACGGGGAAGATCGATGCTGGGAGCGAGGGCGTTGCGAGGGCGTTGCGAGGGCGTTGCGAGGGCGTTGCGAGGGTCGAATTGCCTTTCGGATCGCAGATCAGATCATTCTGCGTACGCAACACACTCAACTCGTCCCTGTACTGTATTGGTCAGTAGTAGTATGGTTGGTGTACAGTCATGGGAAAACCCCACCACCAAGAACGAGACGACGGCCAGCATGACTCTGCCCTTTCTGAAACTAGCAACTGCTCTCGAGAGCCATTCGCTGTGCTGCAGTGGGGAGAGGTTCTGTCAAGCCGTGGTCTAGCAAGACGAACTCGAGCTGCATGCAGTGAGAGCCCTAGACCATCTATCTACCTACTACTGCTAGGTATCTACCTGGTACGACCGACCATCTATAGGGGGCAGTAATATGAGCAAATGGCCTGCCCATCCTTACAAGCCTCAAACCCTGAGGTACACCTGCTCGACGGCCAGCAAAGTACCCGCACTAGCAACAGGCAAGCGTGCAAAATGTACGCTGATGCTGCTGCCGTGTGCCTGACAATCATCTCTCGTTCGCCAGCGCAGTCAATGCTCTGCCCACCCTGGGCCAGTCACGCACGCGTCAACGGAGCTCTCGGCGAGCACAGCCCTGTGGTACACAGTAGTCTGGTCGACTAACAAGAACCGCCATCCAGGCCGGTTCACGCGTGGCCAGCCTGCCCGCCTACCATGGAAATGGACAAGCTCACTTTTGCCCCAAGTGTCTGTCCATGCCACACCTCGAACCCCCACGCAGACTTTGGTGCGAATCTGACCATCCGGTCACTAGATCTTCTGCCATCGCTCGCAGTCGAAATTTGAATTGCCTGAATGTGGCTGCGGGTTGGCATCCCAAAACCAGTAAAGTTCTGTAGCGCTAATCCTAGCCCTGCCAACGCAGACCCCGATTTCAGCCCCGGATATGCTCTTGGCCCATGTGCCGTCCTTGACAGCGGGAAGGGCACGGTCATGAGATGGCTTCGGGAAGGCTTGAGGCGTGCGAGGCACCGTTCGGGACCATCTGGATCCACGCATTCTGGACAGTAAACAGCTGCTGGGTCCATGCGCAGCAGGCTCGAATCGAGGCACGGCGGTATGGATCGATCGAGGTTGACTCCAGCCACCCCGCCGTCGCCGTGCGGTCCAACCTCTGAGTTTTCCCACCTCGCAAGCATCTCCTGGCGAGCAACCTCCAGACCGTGCAAGAAGCCGGTTTCACACCTCCGACTCAACACCACCGCCCACTGCTCATCTGCCCACTGCCATGCTGGCCCTCAGTGAGGGACTGAGGGGAGAAACTGCGGCAGCGGCGGGACAACGTCGGATGGGGACGAGTCGCTCACCGGCAGAAAGGGGGCCACACATACTGCCCAGGTCCCGCTGCAATATATGTATTGCGGCCTGACGAACATCATGTGTTCCGGCCCTGATGTGGAAAGTTCATACTGGGCAGGCAACGGGTGCGCACGGGTTTGCGAAGGTGAACGAGGACGTCGTCTCGGTTCTCAGGGCACTGTAGTATCCACGGAGTAGAGACGACCCTTCGAGGAATACCAGTCGAGACAAGCTTGAGGAATGATTTCTCAAACTCCTTCGGACCTAGCATAGGCCAGGTTCTGCTCAGCTGATCTTTGGTACAAACACCACGTCCCGGCGACCGACAGTCAACAAGCAAGGTCTAGGAGGCCACACCAAGCTGGCTAGGCCAATACTTGAGCGCCATAGACAGCCGCGATCGAGGCTATGAGCAGCCGAGGCCACGTGTGAATGGTTGCTTTGCCGTTGAGGACTGATGTATATGCTGCATATCCATGAGGTGTCTATATCACCCAATCCCTATAAGATTCAAGACTCACTTGTTGCAAGATGAGCTCTCATGGAATTACCGCTTACGGAGTCTAGTGGGTTATTTCCTGTGAATTCGGAATGTAATCTTCTTTCACATGCCGTTCATGTTTGCCCACAACTTTGAGGGGCCATGCAATCCATCTCGGGGAGCTTTTAAGCCGTTGCTTGACAGCACTACAGAGAAAGGCCTTGATTTGAAGATATGTAGTCAAAATATGCTAGGTGGTCTAGATTCTATATAGCGTACTGTGTGGTCTTTAATACCTACCTACCTACCTAGGCACGTAGGCAGGTAGGTAGGTAGTAGGTAGTAAGTGGAAGGTTGCATCGGGCCCGGGCCAGGGCCCCCGCCAGAGGCTGCACTGATCAACGGCTTTCCCCCAGATGGCCCAAGCTCAAAAATTCCCATGCCTCCAAGCCGACCTACATCGCAGATTGGACCGCGTCGACAGCCAGCCGCTTCGACGACTGCCAGATTCATTGGCCCCGACAACACTTGCCCCGTCTGCCCGGAGCTTGTTGAGCAGATATAACTGTTCTGGTCGGACCACCCGTGGGAGCAGCGGCGCAAAAATACACCCTACGCTCCATCGGCTGGCGTTGCGGCCGCAAACCAACCCCACGATGCAGAAGCTCCTGCGCCGGACGGCCCAGGCCGAGCGGCAGGCCATACGGCGAGCAAAGAAGGGGAGCAAGATGATGAAGATGGCGCGCCAGAGGGAAGATTTCAGGCAGCGCATGAGCGGCACACAGGAGACACACGCCTCGCTGAAGGACGCCGCGCGCAGGCGGCGAGAGGATTGGGAGATGGGTCCCCTTGCCCCCCAGCGCGACACCCCCCTGAGGGACGAGACTGGCGCCTACTGGGGCTCCATCAGCCTCCGCCGGAACCTGGCGGACACCCTACCAGAGAAGCAGAGGGACCTGGCGTGCCGGTGGGCGGGCGGTCGCAAGACCCTGTGCATCAAGGCAGGCGATCGGGTGGCCATCATGGATGGCCCAGACAAGGGGAAGATCAGCACTATCCAATACGTCCAGGAGGAAGGCGGGTTCGTCGCGCTTGAAGGGGATAATTTGAAGGTGAGCTTGTCCATTGAAATGACATGCGGACCACGTTTGGCAGGTCTGCATTGCCCGGGGCGCAAGGGTGAGCTAACCGTCTTGACCTACGCAGCAAAACTTCACTGTCCCGGATTATATGTCAAATCTGCAGAAGAACCAGAAGCCGATACATGTCCAAACCACCGAGTACCGTGCCCCCATCAATGCCGTCCGCCTCGTCCACCCTCTCAAGGACCCCGTATCAGGCGAGATCCGCGACGTGATCATCAACGAGCTCGTGGCCCGCAACTACTACAAGGACAAGGCCACGGGGCGTGAGACCTGGTCGCGCGTGGTTCCCGGCTTGAACGTCGAGATCCCGTGGCCCAAGGCCTTCGAGGACGCCGAGAGGCAGCAACTGGAGGGCACATTTGAAGACCACGCGTGCGACACGCTGCGCATCGACGTCGAGGAGAGGACGTTCGTGCCCACACTTCTGCGGCCGCCCATGCCGGCCGAGGTTATCGACGAGCTGCGCAACCGCTACTCCAAGTTCCGCACGCGCCACGAGGAGTCGTACATCGCCAAGAAGGAGGCCGAGGAGGCCGAGAAGGCCGCGCGCAAGAAGTCCATCAAGACGATGCGCACGCCGGTCCAGGAGCTCAACGCCAGGATCAAGGCGGAGAGGAAGGCGCGCGGCCAGCCGGAGCTGTCGGAGGATATGCTGGCCAAGATCGGAGAGGTCATGGCGAGGAACAGGAATCGCACGCTGGCTGGGGCTGGCATTGCCGATATTGAGACCCCAGCAAGTCCAGCACCAGCACCATCGCCATAATCGTGTATGAGAAAACCAGATACAAAATGTACAACAATGCCATGCCATGTACTATGGGGGGCACTTCAGATCCAGGAGCGGGCATTCACCCCTGATAGTCCGAGTAGAAATATGCTTTGTTCTGCCCAGCTATGCGCGCTATGCTACGATGCGCCCCTGCCCCTTGATATTGCACATGGTTTGATCAAAACCCAGAATCATTGTCCCAGAAGCGTCAGTTTCGAAAACGCCGTGATAACAGGAGCGATCTGCCGGCCATTGACGGCGTCCAACGACGCGTGGAGCACAGCATCAGCCCCAGAGGGCCTGTACTCCTCCACGCCCATTGCCCCATCCTCCAGTTCCTGTTGCTGCGCCTGCTGCTGTTGATCTTCAGGCTCCCCAAACACCTCGACCACAGCAGCCCTACAGGCACTGACAACCTCATCCATGAGCGCCTCGACGGCCCTGGCGCGCTCCGCCATGCCCCGCCTCATGAGCCCAAATACAAGCCTCTCCGCCTCCCCTTTGCTCCCCTCGACACGCTCCACCAGCCTCCTCACGCTGTTGACGAGATACTCGGCCTCGTATACGGTGCCCTTGCGGCCCCGTGCGCGCTTCTTCTCCTCGCGCCGGCGGTTCTTGCTGGTTGCGCGGGAGACATTCGACCCCAGGGTGCCGACGCTGCCCTGTTTCCCAGTGTACCGCGTGAACAGCGAGGCGCTGGTGCTGACGCGGCTCGAGGCCGCGATCGACACATCGTCGGGCAGGTCCGCCAGAGCACTGGGCCTCTCGCCCTCGTAGAACGCCAGCGGGTCCTCGATCGCCTTGCGCCGCAGCTCCGCCAGCCGCGGCACCTGTGCCTTGAGCTGCGCCTTGCAGTCTGCGAGGAATTCGGTCGTGTTGGACAGCGCGTCCGCGAGCCCGCCGTCCACTGCGCCCTGGAGAAGCTCGTCCGCGCGGCCGTGCCGCGCCGCCAGCCGCATCGCGTCAGCGAAGTAGTAGCCCTTGCACAGGCACTTGATCGCCTGCTCCAGGGAGTCGAGGTACTCGAGGTGGATCGTCGCCGCGGACGAGTAGTCCTTGGCCTCGCAGAGCGCCTCCGCCAGGGTCGTGGCGAGCTCCGAGAAGGCGTCGCCTGACATGGGCGGGTCCTGCTGCTGCGCGGTGAAGAGGCACTCACGCCAGCAGGTAGCGCCGGCGGCGCGGTAGCAGGCTGTGGCGCGGACGAAGTTGTCGAGGGACTCGTAGGCGAGACCGGCCTCGCGGTTCTTGGACTGTGATTCGAGGTAGTTGGCGTACAGGTCTGTGAGGATTCTGTGCCGCTCAGCGTCGTAGCGGTAGAGCCGCAGTGCGGTCTGGTATTGCTTGTATTTCGTCGTGTAGTTCTGGACCTCGTCGAAGACGTTGAGGGCGTGTAGGTGCTGTAATGCTTTCTCCCGACGGTTCAGGTGGTCGTCGATGGTGAACTTGCGTCTGAGTTCAGGGAGTTGGTGTAGACTTTGAATGAACGGGAGATATTCCCTTGGATCTCGTTGTGACTGTTGGGCAACCAGTAGAGCAAGGTCGAGGTTGTAAAGTCCCAGCGCGTGGTCGTAAAGCCTGTTGACGTCTTGCAAGAAGCATATGTGTTCGACCGCCTTCTCCGCCATTGTCTCATCCTCCTGCATCAACTTGGCGACTTCAATCAGACCATCTTCAAGAGCTGGTGGGTTCTTGCAGACGTTGGCCGTGATGATGTTTTGTAAGTTTGTGTCTTTCCGACCCTTTAGTGCTTCCAAGACAGAGTCGCATATTCTGTTCACCTTCGAGCCCCCACTGCCGAGTACGGCGAGTTTCTCTTGACTTGATGCGTTCAAATCTGATGTTGCCGTCTCTTTAGATGTTTTCGTGTTTTTGTACATTGTCTCTGTTACATCGTCTTCGCCGAGGGAGGCTAGGAACAAATCGATATGTGCCACATCGCCAAGCTGGTTCAAGAAAAGGTCGACGTTCGACAGGAATTGGCCCGGCTTGTGATCGTAGAGTATGTTCATGTCCACTCGCTGCGTTCTGCAGTGAGCAAAAGCCTTTCCATATTCCTTGGCGTCAACCAAAGACCGAATACCAGCCAGGACCATGGCTCGAGGGTAGATGGTTTCCAGGTTTCCACGAGGCATTTGAAGCACAACACTCATGGTCGTTGGCATAGCTGTGACAAGCCTGGCACCTCTCTCGAGACTTCGGCATCTCTCATCGTTCTCCGGGTCATCAGCGGGCACGTTGAGATCTGTTCCACAAGTCAGCAAAGAGCCCATCACAAACAAGAGATGTCCGAACCGAACCTTCTGGCTTGCCCAGGTGGACAAACTTCAGGAAATGGTTGCTTGTTGTGAAGACCAAGTGGTCGCAAGTGACTAAGAATGATGTACAGTTCTTGACGAGCAGGTGAGAATTTGCGTAAAGGTGACCACTTCTTGACAAGCCAAAAGCGATGAATTCGCCGTTAATCTCGAAGGTCTCAACCCAGGGGAGCTGAAGGGGGAAGCGGACTACCATAGGCCCTAAGGCATCGTCCTTCTCCGACAAACGGAACAGCTTCCCCGATCTGGTCTGAACACAAGCCTCGGCGAGGAACCCGTTGTCTGATGCCTTGGTGAACGAGGCCGTCTGCGTGAAGAGAACCTCCTCCTCAAGCGGTGTCAGGTCATCTATTATGAGATCACCCGCGCCACGCTTGAAGCCCAGCCGGCAGATGTTAAGCCCGTCATTGAAGTAGAGCACACGAGGTTGATAGCTTGATGCAAAGCAAACCTGGAGGGCTGTTCGCATTAATCCGTCCATCTCGGCATCAAGTTTAGAGAGAAGTCTTGGCACCAAGGATCGACCATCCCTCGTCTGCCACTCGTACAGGTCGACACCATTGTGGTGCAATACAGCCATCGTCTCGTTATTGGGGGCAAAGGCAATGTCGATCACGGTGTGGCTGGCCGATATTTCGAACATGGACATAGGTGGAGGCACATTCGCGGTTCTGAATGGTGTTATTTTCACCGTCCTCCCGTCGATGACAGCAACTGCTCCGAAGTCGTCGGGTGGCATCAGCGAGCCTCGCGTTACAACCGGTGTGAACTCGGTGTGAAGTATGTTGTCTTTATCTGTGTCAGCAGTGTCTTCTGAATGAGTCATCGATGGGGATAGCAACCTGTGTCGGCAACTGCGAGGCGTAACGCCTTTTCCGGGTGCCACGAAGCAAGCGAGAAGGGCGATTTCAGCAATATCTCCTGCTTCAAGTACCAATGGTAGTTGGCCGTGGTCCAAAGCTGAACGGTGCTGCCAAACGAGACTGCGAGCACAGTCGAGTCCGCGTTCCATTCTAGCCTGATATTCAGGGAGGGGCTGTCAAGAGGCTCAGTCGAGCGTATTGTGAACTGGCCGTGCCTCAGTCCGTTCCTCTCAAAGAAGACGACATCGACATGATCAGCAAAGCGTTGAACGCCGGCAAGGAGGTTACCAGCGGGTCTCCAGCTCAAAGCACCTTCCAGTCCGTCCACCGGCTCGCTCACGCTGTCGAGAGCACCCTCTCTGCTGTAGACGCGGACGAGCCTTCGTGAGTCAGCTTCGACAGTGTTGACAGCCACATAGGCGCCGTCTCCTCTCCAGCTCACCACCGTGCGCCCGTCGTCGTTGGGGCTGAGAGTTCCCTGGTCCATCTTCTCGGGTATCGTGGGATCACGGAGAGCCTTTGCCTTGGCGCCCCTGCCCTGGAACTGGGTCTCCTTCTTGCCCCAGCCAACACTGACATGCTTGGACGCCTCTAGGTCGGCGGAGGTCATGGCTGCCTCGGCGATGCCATCGAAACTACGGCTCATGAAGACCACATTCCCGTCCTTGGTAGCGATCAGCAGCAGCTCCTCATCCGGCGACCACCGCGCAGCTGTGATGCCGGCGTCTATGGAACCCATGATCTCAATGTGGACATCCCCAGGGTTCAAGCCCTCCTGCACAATGATAAGGTCGCCTCCCTCGAGAACGAGACATGCCGTCGTGGTGTCACTGAAGTAGTGCAGGCTCACAACACGGTCGACCGGCAAGTCTGGATTTGGGCTCGGGGCATCCCACGAGGCTATACGTTCGCACAGCCTGTATTGGTGTTAGTATGTGGTTGTTCTAAGCGGCCGTGGCGGTGGCCGTGATAAGAGGCTGGGCATGCTCACAGTGGGAATGCCGGGTCCTGGCGGCTGACATCGCCAACCACCCTCAGGAGCTCGATCTTGTGGTCTGGAGCAGTTGGGCCGCAGGTGACTAGCACCTCATCCTTGCTGGGGTCCCAGCATGTTGCCGTGATATCTGACGGGGCCTTGCCGACTTTGTGGCAGATGTTGCGAAGATTTCTCATCGTACTGGGGGTCAACGAGAGATGAGGCCCTGGCCAGCACCAACTGCCTTTCCGCAAAGAGCCTTTGGAACGGCTTGATGACTTCAACAGCGACTCTCTTGCCGGTGAAGACCAGAAAAGTTCAACGAAGAGTCGTTGTCAGGCCCGTTTGCAAGGGTGAGAATGAGTCTGGATATGGTAGTACCGCGTGGCTACCCGCACTGTGCTGCTAGAAAATGGTCACCTTCAGTCAATTTTTTCTCCCAAATTTGACCGACACCAGACCATACATGCACGCATGCGTGCAAATGCATCTCACAGTGCATTTCACAGTCTTTCTACCATAAGCTTCTACAAGGTCCTTGCTCTCTGCCCTCCACGATTGAATTTCTGTCAAATCCAAGCCAGGGTGCAGTGGCGTATGAACCCCAGCCTCAAGACAATGGGAAACAAATTTACTGATATCGATTTCGTTCGATAACAGACGTCAGGGATTGTCAAACGACGGGCATTTTTCCCTCGGCCCACGGCTGAGCTGAGGAGGAGAGCTCTTTCTTGGGCCTGGCCGGTCCCGTTCGGTTACTCATTGGCTTTTTTCTTCGGGCATGACCTAGGCCCCGTTTTCGCACGGCAACGTTTGGCCCCACCCCACCTCTGCCCACCTGGTCCTCGCGTTGCCCCAAGCGGAAACAAGAACATCTCAAAATCCGGGGAGGTGCGACAAGCTGCTGCTGCTGCTGCTCCCAACCGCTAACCACGACAGGCACATCACAAGAGTCAATCCACAGGGCCCCATCAGACCACACATCAGCCGTTTCCTACTCAAACACCCGCACGCACACGACCTCCTGTGCCACTGTCACAAGCAAGTAGCCGAGTCAATTGGTCGTTGCAACGGCCTGCCCGTTTACTGCTTTTCTGTGCACACCCGCCACAACACACCCCGGCAATAGCACTTGTTCTCTGGCCTGATCTGCCCCCAAAGAGGCATCAATCACGTCAATATGGATGCAGCATCTGCTTATAACCAGCATTCGAGCCAGGGCCGCCGAAAGAATCGCTCCTCGACGAACCTCAACCACCTCTCCCTTGCTCCGCTGACCACAAAGCTTCCAATCAACGACACTGATATCATGTTTACCGAACTGAATATCCAAACCTATTCTACTTCGTATATCCAGGGCAAGTCTGCCCCTACCACACCCTCCCTGCTGAGCCGCTCTCCGCGCCGGGCCGGCTCCAGGACCCGACACCACTCCCGCCAGGGCTCCGCGACGCCACTGCCAAAGAGCAAGTCTGCCGTTCATATAGGCCCTCAGGGTAGGCCCTCCAGGTCCGGCACCACATCGCCTGGTGGGCAGCGGCGCGCCTCGAGAAAAGAAGAGCCCACATCTGCCCGTGGCAGGACCGACAGCGATTGGCTCCTCCGTGCTGGTGTTCTGATCAGTAGCGAGACGAGAGAGTCCAAGGGCCAGTCATGGCTGATATCTCGCGCGAGCTCGACCAGCCTGATGGGCATGCAGGGCGACCGTGAGGACGAGGATGACGACCATGACCCGGACATGTTCGAGAGGGAGAGGATAGCCCGCGAGAACGCGATTGCGAGCAAGCATGCCAGCCGGAGGGGCAGTATGGGCGTGTTTGAGGGCGACGACTCGCCACTGGTCAGCCGCGCCGGGAGCTTTCACGCCAGCCGGACGGGTAGCCGTACCCAGCTGATCACGCCTGGCGAGAGGGCCAGCATCGAGGGCTACTTTGCCTCACATGGCCCGCCTGGGGACTTCACCCCCGGCCCGGATTTCGTCAACCTCGACGAGAAGCTGGAGGCAATTGGCCTTGACGGCGAGGCGGATCAGGATGACGAGGCCGACGTGAGGAGGCTGGTCAAAAATGGGCAGTCCCGGCCCGGCACTTGGTTTGGGAACATTTTTGGGTGGACTCTGGCCTCCGTAGAAGAGAATGACGAGGACGACGATCCCGATGGGGAGGGATCTGATGGCGAGGCAGAGATGTCTGCGCCCGAGACACCTTACGAGAGGCAATTCGAGGGGGCTAGCATTCTGTCTGAGCAAAGGATGCCCGCCCCTAAGGCTGAACAAGGCGGCTGGCAAGATGCTGCTTGGCTTCTGAGCGTTGCGTCCAAAGTGGCATGGTCCTAAGAGGTGCAACGATCGCCCACTTGTCGCTTTTCGAAACCGATGACAGATGACGGGCAGCGATGGTCGATGCAATCGGTCACTTTCGTGGTGCGGAACGGGGCGTGGCTTACCCACACAGCCGTGGGGCCAGCCCCGCCGTGACGGTGCCTGGGGACCTACTCAAGCACTCGTCGTGACCACGCCCTGCCCGCTGCCACCCGAGACCACGGCTCTAGAGAAAGCACAGCGACTCCGAGTCCGACGTCTGGGCTTCGCGCCACGACGAGATGCTGATCTCTGCCTTGGGCAATCACACTTATGTCAACATGCGGAGTCGGCCGACAGTGCCCTACTATTAAAAGAGGCATCGGAACACTATTTCCTGCTGGCGTCGATAATAGTGACCCTTTCGGCAGGCAGGCGGGCCGGTCTCACGGAGGACTTGCATCTATGGACTCGGCCAGACCGTGGGTCGAGGGAAGGCTACTGGCCGGGGAAACTGTCAAAAAACCTGTTTTTTTCTTCTGAAGAGGCGTAGCTCTGGCGCCTTCGTGTGCATGACTTTTCCTGGGCGATTTGGTTCAAATGTTGGACCGTTCTTCGCCCCTCACGACACAACTTTCAGTTCAAATATGGGGACCTCTCGACGGCTAGTTGCGCGCCAAGTAGTTGTTTTGAGGCGGACAACTACACCCGCGCGGACGATTTGTCATGGCTTACCTTGCACCAAATAAATGCTAATTATTCTCTTTTATCCGATCTCCGTGCTTGAACTCTCGGTTTTCTCCATACCACAGGGAGCTGGAGCGGTGGGTGGGATAGCTCGCCCACATTTTGTGGATCAGTCAACCCCGCAAGACAAATCCTTGGGTGCGAGCATGAAAAAGGCACTATTAGCCGCGCGGAGAGCGACCTCGTGACCCACAATGATTATAAGCATCTGATTCGTGTTGCCTCGCTGAGTTGACAGCAGGAGAAGCTCAAGGGAGAATGTCATATCACGATTGGGTATGTTTGTAAGCCACAAGCCATGCCGCCGATTTGGAAGCCGTGATACGGCCAGGTTGTGAAGGGCCGCTTGTTCCGGAAGTTGCCGCCCGGCCGCCGGTCCCCAACATTCTCACATCCAACATCGTGGCGTTGGCGACGGGAGTTGGAAGCCTGGAGGATACATCCGTTCAGGTACCGGATGATCTGAACTGGTCCAGCCATTGGAAGGAATATTGCGCCTGGCTGTCCGTGTGCGACCGCCTCAAGCAGGCCCGCGGACTTGTCGGGGGCATTGCGGACAGGAAAAACGATATTTTCCTACTCGAGTAGGGGTCTCGCCGGCAGGTAACTCCTATAACAATCCCTGCAAATTGCCGGAAGGAAGTGCAGGATCCCCAAACCAGGGATACCCAAGCCAGTCTAGTGCATCTGCATGCAGACTTGGAACCGTAAAGGTATGACGCGTGAGCTATATGACGTCTGAGTAGTGGAAAGCCTCGGGCGATGCTTTAAAGAAGCTCGAGGCGCCGTCTAAGCTAGAGTCGCTGCCAAGAACTCTGTTACGGATTCGAGCGAAGGACTGGAAATGTGTGGCGCATCCTCGGAATCAATCTACTACGCGTGGTCGTCAAGTGCAGACGGCCATGTTTGAACCGTTCGAAACGGGTTGGGTCAGGTGGATAAAGTTCGGCAGCTGCGCTAGGACAAGGCCCGTGGCTGAAGAGTGATTTTCTCTCGATACAGCCTCCGCAGCAGCATCCCGTCGACGAGTGGTGTGGCTGAAGCACAATGGCGTATACCGTCTGAAAACCCAGAGTCTAATTGAGCACATCCAACGTGCCGATTTGGTCGGTGTGGCCGGCGGGCAAGACACCTCACCGCACTCAGAGACCAAGAATGATCCGACGGTCGTAGACACGCCTGTTCTGGTCCTCACCGACTGGATCCGTTGTCGTTCCGCAGTGCGGCCCAATGTACCAGTACGAGGCGCACTGGGGTAACCAGGTCTTCTCGGTCGATTGCCGTGTGCCAGGGACGTTGTAATACCAGGGCCCATTAAGCAGGAAACAGTGGAGTAGCCGGCTGTCCGATTAGGAAAGTGTGCCCCAGACCAGCCAGGCCAATGTGCAATGCCTGTAGGGCCCTGGGTGCCGCGGACGGGCTTGTCCAGCCTGTGGGTTGGATCGGGGGCGCTTCGGATGGTTGAACAAGAGTGAGGTCGGGCGGGTGAAGTCCAGAAGGTCAGAGTGCCGATCATGGCCATATCGATAGAAGCCACTGGCCATCGATGCGCCTTGGGTCTGGCATGGCGGTTGTCGGGTTCGAGCAGGGCTTGTAGGCGAGGAGCCGCACACACCACGAGAGGGCCGGGGGATCATGTTGCAGGCGGGCAAGCAGTTGCAGTCAGGCAGGATTGGTTGTGCCGTCACCCAAGGCCCCATTCGCACATGCCTCGATGATCTACTGACAGATCACACCATCTCGGAGGAGGGCAGGAACTGTGCAGGATATCAACGAGGGCCGGCTCGCCGTGAGGGAGGTGACGGACGGTGAGTGGGAATCCTCAGCCTTGGGGGCTGTACCGATACCTGGGTTGAGGCCGTGTGTCTCGCTGTCTTTGTCTCTCCCTGGCTCGACTCCAGTCGACTCGACACCGCCTCGGCTCGTGGTGGCTTGGGCGACCCAGGGCAGCAGCACCCGATGTGGGCGGCAGAAGGGGAGAAGCAGTGTCGCCCGGTGCCATGCGAGAAGCGATGTCGAGTTTATTTATAACGTGACAGATGGCCCTGCCTTTGATGTGCGAGACCATGGCGTTGGGAAACAAGAGGGAAACTGCCGACTACTTAACAGGAAGGGCTGGCCGCAGAGTTTGGGTGTGGATGGGACCGATACTTTTTGATGCCCCTGCCTAGACCAGACGGGAAGGTGGGTCCAAGCAATGACGTCGTGCTCACCTTGACTCCGATACCCTGTGCCACGCTCTGTGGGGCAGCGTCGCATCATCGGGCTCTGCTGCGGTACGCGGGACCTCCAAGCACTGGCACCTGGGCAGACGAACAGGCCTGGGCAGTACATGCCCCCAGGAAGGATCTGAGAATTGATGCCGCAATGCACACTACTGTAGCCTGCTATTATTTTAGATAGGTAGCTAAATTACCAAACTCCGTGCTCCCCGCCCACCCTCACCCTAACACTAGCCGCTACGCTGGACGGAGCAAGCACAGGAAAATTTGCGTACAAACTGGTCCCCCTGGTTGCGCTTCATCAGCCTGTCCAACGGTCGGTCCAGGTCCACTGGGCGATTAGTCTGGGCGATTAGTCTGGGCGATTAGTCTGGACGGAGGTTCCCAATCTGGTGGCCCTGCCCTGCAGCCCTTTTCCCCCCCTTCCTAAGTAGACAGGCAGACCTCAGACGCTCAACACAGCGACGACCCCTCTGCCCCTCCGAAAGAAACCTGCCCACCACGAGCCAGGCACGGCGACCTGCACGGTACCTACACTGACAAGGTCGGTTCGACAAAGTCACAACCGAGTGGGACATCTGGGTTACCAGGGTACCCACATCTTATTTCCCTTCCGTTTCTCGGTTGATGCTAACCTTATGACCGAGGGACAGGCACCCCCGATCCCTTCACAAGTTGGCAGACAGACAGACAGACAGACAGACAGACAGACATCTGTAGCTACACCAGCTCTCTCCTCCCGGTCTTGAGTCACCCGCTGCTAGACTGCCCGTACCGCTACCAGCGATCAGTGTCTGGCATATTTCGACTACTAGTCTACTCTCCGTTCTTCTGGAAACCCGGACCTGAGTGAAGGGAAAGGTAGGCTGCCTGGACTCGAGACCCTGGCCAGCCACGCCTCGAGGGCTTCGTCAATCTCGTCACACAACCACCCACAGCGCTAACCCCCACCAGGCCTTACACTCAGTCCTCAGTCGCCTACTTACTGTCCTGCTGCCCACCCCCCCAGCCGGCACAGTCCTGAATATCCTCATTTCGCCGGCTTTGGGGTGAGACCGTGAGACTTGTCAGAGCCCCGCGTCGACTCGACTCATATTTCCCACCTGTGTCAGGTGAGTATTCTACTACGTCACGCACGTCTTCGTCCGGCATCAGCGCCTCACCACTCACTCACTCACTCACTCATTGCTCTCCATGCGCTCGCCCCTCTCACCCACGTCCTCCCCTTGCTACCCTTTCGCCCCCGAGTTTGCTGTAGATGCCACAATGTAACCGCCTTGTCGCCCGGCCTGCTACGCCTCTTGCTCCTACGAGAGTAAGCAATGTGACTAGATATGGCCCATCCTGGCCACTCTGCTGGGCCATTGTGTCAAGGGCACGGCTCGCCAGGCGCGGGATCGCTTTGCTATCCTGCCTGGATTTTGGGCTCTGGATGCCCGCCCCATCCCACCTCCATGCCATCCCCTCTTGCATCACACCGGCCCGCTTCTGCTCATGGCCCGCAACGTCGGACCCACATGTTCTTTTTCTGTGCGCTGCGGCTGACCACGTATATTTTGGTAGCAACCGACCAGGTTTCGCCCTCCCACACTGCCACCTGCTGCTCCTCCCTATCAGCTAGGGAACCCCTCCCTTCACAGAGAATAACGCAGGTAACTGGTACACTGCGCATTGGGGACTCTGCCAAAATGCCCGAGGTATGTGCTTAGAGCCTGCTTTCCCACCCGTGCCGAGTCGTCCGCCCGCCCGCCGCATCTCACCTTGCTGTTGATAGATCTGACGGCTGACAACTGGCACCTTGCGCAGAACGAGGAGGCCCTGCCAGACTTTGGCGACCATGTCGACATGGGCACCTTCTCCCAGATCTTGGAGATGGATGAGGACGAGAGCGAGCGCGAATTCTCCAAGCCTCTGGTCCTCAACTTCTTCGAGCAGGTTGAGGAGACCTTTGAGAAGATGGACACTGCCCTGTGAGTGCTTCGATCCCGCCAGCTTTGTTTCCACGACTCTTGAATGTCACCGAGTCCAGTCAACTAAGGCTGTGCGCGTGGAAAATTCTCGATGATCATGAACTGACGACCGCCATCCACCAGTGCCGAGAAGGACCTGAACGAGCTGTCCAGCCTCGGCCACTTTTTGAAGGGGTCTTCGGCCACCCTTGGCTTCAACAAGGTCCGAGACAGTTGCCAGGTCATCCAACAGTACGGCCACAAGCAGACTCTCGACGGTACCGACGAGCCCGATGAGGAGGTCTGCCTGAAAAAGATCACCGATGCTCTTGAGACGGTAAAGGTCGATTTCGCCGAGCTCGAGAAAGAGCTGAAGATATTCTTCAAGAGCGGCGAAGACGAGGAGGCCAGTGAAGATTGAAGCCTTGGCCTAGTCGAACCTCCACCGAATTCCCATTTGGTACGTTCGCCCCCATTGGGCGCGTCAAGAGCCTCCTGCCTCGCTACGGCATTACCCCAGGATGCGTGCTCTTTGGGTTAGCCTTGAGGCCGGAGGCTGACCTCATTGGCTTGAGTCACCTCAATGGCCGAGCCCCTCCCCCCTGGACAGCATTTCTCAGGATACCATGGTTTTATTTCAGAGTTCAGTTTCGGCAGAAGTCCCGGCGGGTCCCGCATCATGAGACTACTTGCATTGAACATGGCTCAAGTCTTTTCCAAAGATCAATAAGGTGGTGTGGTGTCGGTGGTGTAGTATCTACCCAGCTTTGAAGGGCGTTATTCTGGGCCAGCCACTATGCATGTCTTGTCCTGTGGCCCCCAATAAGACCATTAGAAGCATCAAACCTACCAGACCACACTGGGGGCATCGCCGTTGTGCCGTTCTATATGTACTCGTTCCTGCCTTCTTTATCGTTGCTCCAGCGCATGCGCAATTGTCTCACTCGCCACTGGTTTCACATATCGAGCACAGAAGCTCCTCGAAATCCCAAAAATTAGAGCCGGTCCTAGAGTAGAAATGTAGAGACCGAGAGGGCAGCAGCTTTCTATGGCATAGAGAAGCTTCATGAATAGTTTTGAGCGACGGCCTCTTGGCATGGCTCCACAGCTTGCACATGAGACGATGCCATCAACACGAGGATGCCATATGGTGAGGAATGCCGAGTCTGGCAGTCAGAGGAATGAGGTCGTCCAAATGTCAACCGCCCAACCGGGTTTTCTGCCGCCACACTGGCACCCCGTGCTTGAGGCTGCCTTTGCCAAGTGAAACCTATCCAAAGGCTTTTGTCCCTCGCAGATTGCTTGAGTTGGGGGACACTTCCAAGGGCATATAATTTCCCGGCGCGTTCACCATGACGTGTATATGTCGAGAGTTATTTCTATAATGCCCTCCCAGCCCCCTGAGGAATCTTCTTACAAGGGAAACTTTTCCTTGTTCCACAGCTAGTTGAGCGAGAAGCAACACAGAGCCGTCGAAACGTCTCAAAATTCAACCTCAGCCTCAACTTCGTATGCGGCGTCTACTACCGTGCCGTTCTCCTCTATAGGTTTGGCGCTCATCCTGCAGATGGCGATCTTTTCCAAGGGGAAATCACCAAGCCAGACCTGATCTTCGTATCGATCCATAATGGCCTGACCATCACTGACGAAGGTCCGGTCGCCCCTCTTCTTCCGGTTCCCCTTAACATAGATCGTGTTGACGATGGTTGCATGCAGTAGTAATGGTCGGTCATCAGGTGCCAGAAGATTGGCTTCCTTGAACAAGGCCTTGATCTCCTCGGAGAACCCTTGGAGTACGCCGGTCTGGTCGGCAGGGGGCGCAAAGAGCACGGTAGCCTTGTCGGCCTTCTGGAAGGTTTGCAGACCTTTGAGCGTAATCAGCGGCTGCGGCTGTTCCTTGGATATTTCCCCGCCCGAAGACCCGGGCATCACCGGGGCTTTGACGGTGGACATGATATCCCGTAGCTTGAGCGACTTCAACAACTTGACGGCCTTGTCCAGACCCTCGTCCTTTGGGAAGGACATCATTCCCAGTGTGAGATGCAGTGTCCCTACGGGCCGGACCGCATCGAAGGGTAATTCAAACCCCCCTAGGGCTTTCGGCCGAGTGACATCATCCCGGAAGGACGCGATACTCTGAGATAGCTGGGTTCGAGATGTTGTCGATACCAGGGGAATGCACAGGAAGTGAGTCAAGGGAGGTGCTTTCGACTTGTGGGAGGAGGCCATGTTGACGCCTTTGAGGAATCGGCTCATTGGCTTCGTGTTGGTTTGTTGAGGAAGGCCCCCGTGCTATTGTTTACCTTGAGAAAACAACCAAGAGGAGCTGGTGCACATGGCGCCCGGCTGCTGGCGAGGGTCGTCCGTCTGTGACCTCGCGATGTAGATATTGAGCTGGGGTTGGATCGGGGGCTACTAATCCTGGACCCTGTACAGGGAGGGGCCTCAAATAGAGAGCTAGAGATCCCTAACAAGTAGCGCCGCTGGGCCCCTGTTCGGATGGATGGGCTTAGCGGGCGGATAAGATACGCTTACCTAAGGGCCCCGGGGGTTAGGAAGGCACTGCATCGAGGCATCTGACGTTAAACGCCGGCAAGAGCTTGGGAGGCACATGAGGCTATGCCACCTCCAGCCTTCCCGAAAGGGCGATTACTGTGAGGGCGAGTCCAGGCACCAACTTAACAAGACTTGTTCTACTTCAACAACCCCATGAGCTTCCGCCCTCGTCCGGAGTTCTGTACATGATGCAGCTGTCTCGTCGATTCAGCAGCATCCGCTACCCCTCCTCGAAATCCTTCTTGCCCTGAACCCGGGGTGGGACGACTCGAGACATTGCAACTCCGATGAGCCCTCCAGACAAACGCGGAGGGGCCGGCGCCTCCAAGGGGCCGACTCATGTCTTTCGCGGTGGCAGCCCCCGAAAAGAGCTGCCCGCGTCCTCGTCCTCCTCGTCCTCGTCTGCAGTGCGCACCAGCAGTGTCATTGCAGCTCCACCCCGAGCCCAACTCAGCTCCTCGCCGAGTCCCGAAGGCCAATCTCGCACGCCAAGCGGCAGCGGCCCTCCGCTCAACAGCACCGGCAATGGCACCTCCACGCCCGTGTCCCGGCGTAGCAGCAATGCGCCAAGCACACGATCCCTTGCGGCCTCGGCAATCTCCTCGACAGAAGCTGGGATGAAGGAGAAGGACACGCGGATTTCCATGCTGGAACGCGAGATGGAGCTTATGGAAACTGAGTTCCAGCGGGAGCTTGATAAGCTCTCTCGCAACGAGAGCGAGACTGCCTCCTTCTGGCAGGCCAAGCACAGCGCGCTGAATCAGCAGTTCCTGAGGACGGACACCGAGCTGCGTCTGCTCCGGGACGAGATGCGCGCGCGCGAGGCAGAGACTGAAGACCTTACCAGGGGCTGGAGAGACGCGCTGAGGGCAGAACTGAAGGGTCGGGAGGACGAGATTAGGGCACTGCAGGCGCAGATCAGGGGCCTGAAGGAGTGGGTCAGCACCAGCACGAGGGCTGATGGCACCACGAGCGACGAGGTTTTTGGGTCTGGCATGGCAAATCTGGGCAATAGCCTCCAGAACTGGGTCATCACGTATTTCCGGAAGGTCAAGGTTGACCTGTCCAAGGCAGGCGAGACGGCACTACGGGAGCTCGCCGAGCTTGTGCCCATGTACGAGGAGCTGGCTCAGACTGCAAAGGTCCATCTCTTGCAGTCAATCGTGTCCAGAATCCTGTTGCAGAGGATATTCAGGGCTTACTTCGTGGGTTTGTCACCTGACCAAGAGCAGCAGTTGAAAGAGACGGAGCGCACGATGGCGTCTTTCGGTAAGTGAGCCGCTTGCGGAGTAAAATCTGAGACATTCCGGGCTTACACGCGCACAGGATCTGTCGAGTCTGTCAACCAATGGCGCTCTGTGACCCTGGCGATCCTGAAAAAGGAGGCCGCACAGAAGATGCAGGTACAGACGATGCAAACCGCTGACGACGTCGTTGCCCACGTCAACAGGGTTGTAGGCTCGATCGCATCGGACAGCACTGCCAATACGGACGGCAGCACTGTGCCAGCAAACTCTACAGAGGCGAGAGACCAGGCATTACGGTACCTCGTAAGCAGTGCCATCGAACTGTCGCGCCTTCTTGTCGTGCAGAAGGCCGTCTTCGACGTATGGATGCCCGAGATTGTTCCACATCAGCAGGTCATGTTTGATCACGCCACGATGGACGATATCGGAGGCGAGGATGAAGACTCCCTCGTCCAAAGAGAAATATTCTGTGTCACCTTTCCCGGGCTCGTCAAACAAGGCGACGAGAATGGCGGGCATCTACAGTTTAGAAACATTATATCGAAAGCCAGGGTGCTCTGTAGCCCGGAATAGACGAATCTCACCATGGTCGTGGAGACCATGCCATGTGATCAGACTCGACCGGCGGGCTAGCAGGTGCCGGAACTTCTCCCCGGTACTACTCATTGTGTCCACTGCATCAGGGGCCGGCCAGACACCGCCCCGGTCGCTCAGTACTGAGGTGCAAAAACAGACTGGTAGCGAGCACAAGAGCTGTGGCTATCTCTCACGGCATTGTGAGTGCCACATAGCACAGACAGGGCGTCCATGATGTTTTTCCGGGTCCTTTGTGCGCAGGTGCTCCGGGGGAATCGGGCTCTGGCACTAAGACCTTGGTCATTGACGGCGACCGCGCCAATAATTACCCAAGTCTCTCACCGAGGACCCCTCTTTCCATTCAGTGCTCGCATTCAGTCAACTGGTGCTCTCGCTCCGTCTAGAGACTGCTGCGAGGACCCGTCCGGGTAGTCGGGATAGCTTCCCAGCCGACACAGGGCCTGACGTGTAATGGGATCGCCAAATCGGCGAAAGAAATTCAATCATGTGGCTCAAGTTAGTCGCCACCGGTGTGACTACTCTGAGTCACCTTCAAGAGAGGTCAACCAAAGCATATCTGTTATTGTCAATGTGGGACTCGTTCGAACCCTCCATGCGACACTCGAATGATTGGGCGGCGTGGAGATGCATCATGCAGCAACTTGAAGCAGTATGGTGGTGTGGGTGGGGGAAAGCAAGAGACACCCATCTGCTTGCTTACTCACGCAGAGCCTCAAATTTCGGGGTTTTCGGACGAGCCCACCTGCAAATCGAGTCTGATCCTCCGTCTTCGTCCCATTGTGCGGCGCTCTTGTGGAGGAAGGCTGGGATGCCTGCTGCACCTCGCATGCATGCACCTACTGCACCCAAACTGGCAGTCCATCTTCAGAAGGGCAGCATAACCTGATCGTGTGTTCCCATCTCACATTGAGCGAAGGGAGTTGTGACTCGATTCTGGCTCCCCTTCCATAGCCTCGACGTGTTGGGATTTATTGCAGCTCAAAGAGCTGCTCGTCGCTCCAGTTGGAGCACCCGGTGTGCCGGACAGTGGACATCTCCGGGATTTGTTTTCCCAAGCCGGAGCCGGCACGACGATGCAACCTGGGAGATGGGTGTCTGCATGATAGGCAGACCGCCAAAGCTCGACAAAACAATGAAAAGTTTCCCTGTGCGATTGGTGAATTGTGAGAGCGAACGGGACGACAACCATACAGATGATGGGCAGTCTTGCGGTGAGGTAACAAAAGCCACGTCGGCGCGTATCGACCTGGATCGTATGCGACCATGACGGTTCACAGCCCGAGGTCACTCCCACCTGAGGATGTGGCTTCTGCCGACATCGTACGGAGGCGGTTCTTGGCTTGATGCACCATGTCCAGCATGATCGAGGGGAACCACGGCAATTGTGGCTAGACTCCTCGGGCATTGGACCATTCTCCCGATTATGCTGTCCCGGTATCAACAATATTACGAAAGCATATTAACATCGACAACGGTTACTCACACGATAGAACAGTCGCTTGTAGACGAAGCCCGCCGGCCAATCGCCAGAGAAGCGGGCCGTGGACGTGGTGGTGAGTAGCGGGATGCGCCAAGGCTTTCCACACTGGTGGAGCTTGAATGCATATGCAGCACTACACCATTCATTGATGGTGTGCATATCCCTTCCACAGGGCTGGTCGGTCCAGTTGGATGAAAGCGGAGGCGCCACTCCCCATGGGACCCAAAACGCTTGAACAGCTTCGAGAGAGTCGTCAGCAAGTAGCGGGCCGTTAATCGTCCTCCGTCATCGTGGTGTATGGGAGATGCAAGAGGTGACCGGGGCAAACGATCAAATGTCAAGCAGCCGTCCACGTCGCAAGACATGGCACGACCTGAAGCGAGAAAAATCGCGAGACCGTACCGCGATCCGGAATTCTTCGTTATTTTCCGCCGTACTGTCCAACAACACTCAAGCGAATGAGTTGCTCGCGTCTCTGTTGCACGGGGTTCGGTGGTGCGGATGTGGGTAGCTCGTCCGGCAAGCCTGGCAGGGGGGGCACGCCGCGGGCATGTGTCGCAGCGAGAGAGGGCTGCTGCATCATCGCTTGACCCTCTTCATGTACCGCATCGGAATCTGGGAGACGTACCCGAGATGGGAGATACCTATCTGCAGATTGTCAGTCGTCTTCCCCGCGAACTCAATGGTGTATATATGTGATCTTACCCCCGTTAATGTCCTGGGCTGGGCTGCCACTCTACCCCATCGTCACCAGCGTCTCCCTCGGCTGTTCCCTTCACCCCATACACAACCATCACTACGCATCTCAAGCCCTGCCGTCACCTCCATAGTAGAAGTCTACCATGTCGAGCCATAGACCGTCCAAGGGTAAGGCCAGGGCCACGGAAGCCGAGTTAAATCAAGCTTTCGCATCTTTCAGCATGAGCGACCCTGACCCCCACACACCACGAACCGGCTACTACGACCCATCGTACCCAAGTCCATACGGTGAATCTTATGATCCACCATACACTGGCGACAGCCAGAACTATGATTGGACAGCGCAGGGCTCGCATACTCCCACACAATCGCCACAAGCGACATATGGGAGTTCTGGGGCCTATAACGCATTCCCGACCACCTATGCCACCGGTTCGACAGGAGGGTACGAGTACCAAAACGATCTCTCCGGCACCCCAGCTGATAGCAGCTATTCGGCATACGACGGCGCGTCCGTAACAAGCAGCTCTGCAGCCTCATACAATGCTGGAGGCTCGGGAAGCGTCTGGAGTGGGACACAATCCCATACGACTGGGGCATCATCTGCCCCCTCAAATTTGAGCCACCAAACCGACGTGAACAACACAATCCATCGCCAAGATGTACCAAACCAGAGGTACGAGTTACCATGCGAACTCAGGAATGTGACAGGGTGTAACGTAGTGTTTCCTGGTGACGACGAGCATGGCTGGATGGACCACGTTGAGAGCCACCTCGGGGGCACATTCCCTTCGAAGCTGAGATGCTGTAAGCAACATCGTTCTGCGGATGGAAGAGGTCGGGCCATAAGTGGGAGCTGATACCATAAGCTTCCAGGGTTCTGCAACGACCATTACTTCGATGCGAGGCAGACAGCTGGTGGTGATTTCCGATATAATTTCACATCGCGGATGTCGCACATCCGCCACCATATCGTGTACGAGGGCTTCCGGGCCGAGCAAATGCTGCCGGATGGGCATGTCGTCCAACACCTCTTCGACAAGAAACTCATCGACCGCCGCACGTACGACAGCATCTTAACACCCAACAGAGTGCCACCTTTACCCAGCGACCAAGGAGACCAAGGCAACCAAGGCAACCAGAGCCACCACGGCCACCACGGCCACCACAGGAGTCACAGGAGCCATCATGGCCACCATGGCCACCATGGCCACCACAGTCACCTGCCACGGGTTGTTGAGGACGTCGCCGGCGAGGGTAGTAGTAGGAGCAACCGTAGTTCAGATCAGCAGTCTGACCGTCACCGGTCCGGTCGCAGAAGGAGGGACCATGAGCGCAGCCATGGATCCTTACACAGGCGTTGAAATTGATGTGTCGAGCTGAGCTCGCCGCGTCTCCGTGGGGGCTCACGCGCCTGCATCCGCCGTCCTCGGTTGATGCGCCCAACCGTCTTGTGTCCGGGACACAAGCACGCGGGTGGCGGGTGGCGGGTCGCGGACCGTTTCGTTTCCTGGATCGAATCCGGTTGAGGAAAAATAGGCTGTGATACCACCTGTTCCTGTCTGGCCCTTGCTATGGAACGAAACTTCCCGCGCCCTTGATTTTGCGGTCACCCGCTTTCCCTTCCACACTCTTTCCCCTGGCCGTGGTGCCGGATACTCGGCCGTTTTGGCGGTCGCGGGCGAGACGTAGGGACCTGTGGTACCTTTGACGAACACATTTTCCATTCTTCTGTGTTGTCTTTTTGACAACTTTTCCATCGGTCGTCGGAAATCTGGTGGCAGGCTGGATTTTTTTTTTTCTTGTATCAGGCGGCACTGCTCCCGTTCCTGTCCGACTTCTCCAAAGGACTGATTTGCTCCCAGTGTCGGCTGATCCACGCGATGGGGCTAAGAATGAGTGGACGATGAGATGAAATGATGAATGACATAATTTCGATTCTGGAGAATAAGGTTCGGTTTGATATCGAGGGAGGGATTTTTTTTTCCTTCTTTCTGAGCATCAATACACAAGCAAGGCGCTCAGAGGGTCTTCCTCGTGGACGGGGACTTTTCTCTCTTCCTCTCAACTTTTTTTGCAAATTTGATTTGACGGGAAGATTGTCTAGCCAATCAAATGAACCGAAATTGTAACCTCTCCAGAGTACGTGAGACGGCCCCCATGGGTCCGACGAGTGTCCTCAGCGGGGCGAGGGAGGGCTCACTCGAGGGATCTTATATATTCTGAGCACTCCATGCCCGCTGGTGGCAAAGCTCCAGACCGCCTCGAGAACCAAGAAATAGAGACAGAGAATTGAAACCAAGCTTCTAACCTCCTGCGCAATCGCGTGCATATTTCCACTCGTATCGGAGCAGCAGGAAGAGGCGGGAAGGGGAAAGGACAGAGAGGAAAAATCGAACTGGGTGGCTGTGTCACACCTGCTCATGCAGCTACTCTCGCCCGACTAGTATGAGGGTCATGTCATGCAACTTGCACATCGCACCCTACCTGCATGGGGGCTGCTAGGCCCAGGTCCGCCTTTTCAATACCTGCCTCTCTCTCTCTGTCTCTTTTTGCGAACCACCCTGGATGCCTTACGCGCCTCTGCGCGTGCAGGTGAGAGGCACGGAGGGTAGGGTAGTAGGCCGTCTGTCAATCGGATTGCCCGCCTGGGGGAGTGGGGGGTTGTGAATACATACATACCCCTGTTGGTGTACCTGCTCGCTTCTTGCCTTGGAACGGAAACGCGCGAAGCACTGCGTTCGACCACCGCGAGGATTTTGGTTGGCATGGCCAATCACCTTGGGCTCTCGGGACACGACGGCCTCACCTGTGCAAATCTTATTAATGTTGGTTCTCCTGTGTTACGTTGAGCCTTTAAGGGTTCTGTTTGGCACCAGCCCTGCTCAGGTGTCCGCTACCAGGCCACGGCATCTATCCACTTACCCCCCCCCCCTCTAAATATCTCCTAATGGCACAGTCTTCTCTAAGACAGCCTCTCCTTACCTTTATGAGATTACCTGTTGCAGGAGAACTTGCCCCGCAGTGTCCTCCGAACGTGGTCCTCTGGAGAAACGGTCTACAGAACAGCTACCAATAAACCAACGAGGTAGGCAAGCCATAGAGGCTCTACCATGGCATCATACCTTTTTTTTTGTGGAGGTGTGGCTCTGCTGCGATAACAAGGCGTGAAAACTTCTGAGGATCCTTCAAAAAGGGCAGGGGCTTTCTCCCCGCATACTTTGCTATATCGCTATGTCTAATTTGAGCACAACGCAGATTGCCGCGGGTTTCCAGGTTATGTCCATTACTGGAAATCTGCATCCACACGACCATACCTGACCCCGTCGACCTTGAGCTCAAAGCCCAGGCCTGCACTATCAACTATCATCTCGAGTGTGAAGTCCAGGTTGTCAAACTCGACCCCCCTCGTCGTAGTCAGCCGGGTGAATAGGCTTCGGGGCACGGCATTCAAGTCCGTGGTGAGCTTGCACACGTGGACCAGGTCCCGCGTGTATGCCGCTGGAGGCTCGTCGGCCTCGCACGCAATTAGATCATCTGTGACCACCAGGGACTGCCCTGGCCTGAAGTTCCTCGTGTAGTGGAAAGCGATTGGCGTGAGCGGTGATATCGCCTCGCCCTGGTCTGCTGTCAGCTTTCGTAGATCCAGCCGAGATAGCCAGTTCCCGCAGGCAAAAGGTGTGGGTGTGGGTGTTTGGAAGGGGGGAGGCTGCTTACCTTTGCAATGTGCCACTGCATGCGATCGCTCACCATCCACCTCTCCCACAGCGGGCTCCAATACCTCTCGCTGACTGAGTGTTTATCCTCGTCAAATACGGTCGCATAGCTTGTGCCATAGTGCATCCTCGCCTTTCTCGAGATGACCATGTTCCCCTCGAGACCTCTTAGTACCGCGCCACGGACGACCGCTGTCCATGCATACATCGGCTGCATGACCTCGATAGAGGTATTATCGCCAGCGTTGCTCAGAGCATTCGCGTGCGTCGGCCTCTCGCTATACGGTGGGGGCGCCGCACTGGTAAAATGCGATTTGAGGCGTCGATACAGGTAGTCGCTCTGGCCGAAGCCACCGACCAGTATGATTCCGGACACGATGCCGCCTTTGGCCCGGAGGCCGTCGACCTGCCCCTGTACAAGATCGCAAACCTCCTTGACAACGGGCTCGAAGATTTCCTTGGCCTGAGCGGCGGTCATTACCAGGAAACCCGAGTCAAGGCCGACTTCCTCATCATCCGCGAGACCAGGGAATGGTATGTTGATCTCCTGGTGCTCATCCTCGTTGAAGTTCCGCTTGACGAATTCCTCGAAGTACCGTAGGCCCATCTGCCAGGTCTTGCCCTTCTTGGCCTTCATCTCGTCGAACCGGGTCTTGCCAAGCCTTGTCTTGACATGTTCCTCGAATCGGTAGTTGAGGAACGCACTACCACAGAGACCACCTGTCCCCACGGCCGACTCCTCTACTTTGAGCGGTTTCAGGGATATTATTTTATAGGCGATCAAGCTAAGAGTAAGTCAGCGGGTGCCGCGAAATGCGCCGGGGGATGGAATGGGTGGGAGCACATACTCAACCGTGCCTCCTCCGCCATCGCACACTATGAAGTTGTCCCCGACATTCAGGTGATTCGGCTGTATAGCTTTTAGAGTGTAGACCGCAGCCGCCTCGGGCTCGCTGATCATCTGGATGGACGACTTCGCGCCCATGCCTGCTCTCTCGGCTGCCTGAAGGGTTGTGTTCTTGGCGTAGTCGGACCAGACCGCCGGACATGTGAGCACGAAGTCGACCTTTGTAGATGCCATAAACGACTCGCCATATCGCCGCGTGAGCGTGTCCATGGTGTGGTCATAGATCTGGGTCAGGTAGTCGCTCACAGCATCGACGACTGTTTTATTATATTTCTTGAGCTGGCCTGCCGTCTCAAGCGGGCTCACGTAGAATGGCAGCTTCTGTGACCGGTCCAAGAACAGTTTGATGCACCGCAGACGCGACTCCTCCGGCTTGAATTGGAAGCCCCATTTCACAGTTGGCTTGGTACCGGACGGCGCGTCTTTTGGAGTCTCATAAGAAATCTCTGTGGGTACCTTGTCAGAGGTGATGCCGTTCCCCCCCGGCCATGTCTTGATAATCTCGACATCGTCCGGGTTGGAGGTATAGACGGCAGCGACACTGAGGCTAGATGTTAGCCCCGGTGACTTGTTCACATGCCACCATGTCTCCAGCTGGCCTGACTGCAGCGCAGCTGCAACGGTCGACGAGAACAAGGGAACAGGAAATCTGCAAAGCAGACATGAGGGAGCAAAGACGGCTAGAAGCAAACGCACTCACCCCGAGAAGGTTGTCCCAAAGTCGACGCCCACAATTAACCTGTCGGCTATCGGCGCAAAGTCCCTGATTGGCTCTCTGACAGGCCCATTGATGGCCTCAGTGGACGAGGGCAGAGCATAACTGGTGAAGTAATTCCGGCTCTGTTGGTTGCGCTCACTTGTGGGCGAGCTTCGGATGGGTAGGTTGAGGTTATTCATGGTGGCCGATGGCGCAAGGAGAGGGGAGGCCGGTGCTGCGGCCCGAGGCGAGCGACAACTCAGTTCTGTCTCACGAGCAGTGCCTTCATGCTCAAGCCAGGGTCTGAGTCGAAAGGAACGAGCGGCGAGCGGCGAGGAATGGGCGTGTCTGCAGGGCCTAGGAGAGGATTCCTATGAGGATGGAGACAGGGGATAGATGTGAGTCCTCAGCTCAACTCGGCCCGGTTGGTGAAAAGCGGGCCAACAGGTTCGCTCCCAGGTTGCTCGTTGCGATACCAGCAATGCGCGTCTGCCACGGGCGAGATTCGATCTGCCTGTACTGTTGGCTACCTCCGCACTCGTCGGTTCTGTGCCGTGTATTGCAGCTTTGCTGAGGAACCGAAGCGCTTGTGTGAGGGAGGGCGGACAGTAAGTGCTGACTGCCTGTTGGCGGCGACCCGGCTCCCAATTGATGTACGGATATGGGCGCAAGAGTGGGGCGCAAGGGACGGTTCCTCCCGAGTACCTTGCCTGTCTGGTAAGCAGGGAGACTACTTGGTCAAGAAGTCGCACGATGTTCTCTGTTAAGACCGTCCGTGTTGCACAGCACAACCTTGTGGAAGAGGAGACGAGACGAGCAGGTCGGAACGAAATGAAAGCACGAGAAAAGAGGCAGCCGAGTCAATGCGAATCGACACCACCTGCTACCGTTGGAAAGGAAGAGCCCACAAGGTGCGTGCTTACGCCACGCGTGTACATCTCAGATCCTTCCAAGAATCTATTCTGCTGCCTGATGTCGGCCGCGTTCCTTGCTCATGCCACTACTACCACTACCACTCGAAACCATCCCGCCTTCTCCCTAAACTCAATTCGGCCAGCGCACCTGCTTACATTAAATGCCCTCGGTATACTGTCCGCCAACCGATCAAAACTATCAACAGCCACATACAGGTACACACATACATGTTCACACATCTGGTAAGACCAACTAGAAGTATAGCAAAGATAGTTGGTTTGCATTACAACGTCCAGTGCCTGTACGCAGGCTGAGCTGGACTCGGATATGTAAAGTAGACCTGGACCCAAGCGCCAGCCTCCCCGCCTCGTCCCCCTTCTCGAAAGTGGGCGAGTCGGAGGGCTTTCAAACGGTCGCAGATCCTGTCCTGACTCCAACTCCCTTGTATACAACAAAAAGTGTCCGTTTTTTGTTCTTTTCCACTCCCAAGGATAACCGTTTCCAAGACCATCGCCCTCCAAAGTATCCCGCCCCGAGCAAACCCCCAAGATGATCCCGATCCAGTGGCACCAATGTAAATTGTGTGACTGGTTGTCCCAACCTCGGGACAAAATAAATCTGGCGGATGCCAACCTAAGTCTCTAACAAAATAAAAAAAAAGAATTTTCGGTCGTCTGGTCGAACCGTCCAATCTCTATAGAGGGGTATTCTGTACGGCAACTTCAACTCGCGAGAAAGACGCAGCCCGCCCTGCCGCCGGCAGGGTGCTCCAAGTCAACGAATCCAAATGCAAACTGATGCCAATGTTTGCCGCCCAGCATATGCCGCAGCTGTGAAACCGGACCAAGAGAGTGACGCGATAGTGCTCCTCAACACCAAAAAATTAACTCCGTGTGAAAATGATTGAATCAGAAATCGAGGCCCTTTGAGTGTTCAATCTCAAATGAAAATGTTTGCCGCCGCATCTTCGTCGCCTAAAATCGATGGCTGGCCGCCCATATGCTTGCCGAGGCCGACGCCGCCCAGTCGCTCTCCTCGTACGGAGGCGTCGGCCATTTATATTCCGAAACCTTCCTGTTCAGATCCAGTGGCTTTGGCGCAACCACCTCCTGACCGTCTCCGAAGAGGCAAGCGTTCCCGTTGGCCGAGGGAGAGGGGGTTGGATATGGGTTGGCAAATCCGGCATTGGTCGGAGCCTGCCGGTGGCTGTCAGCCCGGCCGTCTCGCTCGATCCGCTTCATGGCCTTGTGCGTCGACGAGAGGACCTCGTCGAGAAGCTCATCCGCCTCGTCGGGGGCATCGTAGTGGTTCACTCCGTGGGTCGCTTGTGCCCTTCGGGTTCGGCTGGAAATCGGGCCTCCGTTTCGAGCAGCTCCAGCGAGGTTGTCCACGGACCGAGGCTTGTGCTGCGGCAGCGAGTGGTGACGCTTCAGGTTGCTCTGGGAGTTGGCCTGGTGTGCGGGAGGGGCCGGGGCATGCAGGTTATCGGCATTTTGTTGGACGTCTCTCAAGGCTCTGTCGAGGGGTTCGTAAGTGTCCTTTGGCACAGGTGCCGGTGGTTGATCGATTACCATGGATGATCTCTGGCTTCCCCATGGACCGCATCCAGCCTGGGCCTCCATGTCCGATTCAATGGGCGAGACCGGGGTTTGGTGCCGTCCGGAAAATCTACGTGCCCTCTTCCTTAGGTGGGAAAAGAAACTCTCCTTGTGGGCACTCGGTGGTGACGCCAGTCCGCTGCCGCCGTTCAAAGCTCGCTCGGCCTGTTGTCGGTGGAGCTCGGAGTAGTGGTTAGAGTTCGACTGAACGGAAAGCTGTCTCCCGATCTTCTTGGATGACTTGTCCTCTTGTGGTCCTTGCCTATGAGCACCGTTTGCGTAGGCGTCATTGTACGATGGCGTTCGGCTGCTGGCTTGAGCCGTCACGGCATCTGAGAGAGGTGAGATGGGGCGGATAGTGGGAAGAATTGGCATGGGTGCCACATTGGAAATACCATTGCTCCATGTTGTCCTCTTGGGTGCGGCCGGCCTGGTCTTCGCGGGTACCACAGGTGCAACATCAATCATACCATGGGCTGGGGGAGGCCGGGACGCTGTCAGCTCCTTCACAGTCTGTTGTGGGACTGCCTCGTTGGAGTCAGTGCGGCCAATGAGTGATTTCCTGAACCATGATGGTTTTGACGACGTTGGCGGTGTCGCGGCATCCTTGGTCCGTCCAATCTCGGAGGGCTTCCTGCCCAGCATTCTTGATGCTGACGACTTGGGTCGCAAAGGATCAACGGCATCAGCAAAATACTCGTGCTGCAGCGTTTGTGTGGATGTCGGTCTGTTCTTAGGATCCCACATCAGGCACCACGTTACGAAGTGGCTCAACGACGCGGGCCACTGTGGTGTTTGTAGGATGGTGTCCATCGAGTGGGGGGCCATCTTGGGGAAGGAGAACCCCAACTTCCCAGCCAGTCTGGTGCCCTCGCGCCAGTCACCACCACCTACCCGCTGACCGGCCTTGTTGTACCAGTTCCCCGGGCTTCCCATTATCTCACAGACCCTCCAGACTTGGTCGACCTCGTTTCCACCAGGGAAGAGGGGCTTCAGCGTCGCTATCTCCACCGCCATTGCACCAATGGCCCAGATGTCCACGGGAGCAGAATATTCGCCGGCCCTTAACAGTACCTCGGGAGCTCGGTACCATCGCGTCGATACATACGTCGTGTATGGCAGCTTGGAGTGTGTCTCTCTTGCCAGTCCAAAGTCGGCGATCTTCACAGTGTACGTGGGGGGAGTGGAGGGTGGCGTAACCAAAGCTGAGTAGCGTCTGAAAGAGTTAGAAGTATCTTGATGGGAAGATGTCGACACCAAGATGTTCTCTGGCTTGATATCTCTGTGGAAGAAGTTGTGGGCATGTATGTGCTCGAGTCCCTGCATGATCTGAAACAAGATGCTCTTAACGCTCGCGTTGTCGAGGCACTTGTGATCTCTGGCCTTCATGAGCTGGTACAGGTTTCCCTCCATGTACTCCATGCAAATGTGGAGCTTCTTGCTGAAGGGATCCAAGAAGATGTCCAGAGCCGGAACCAGATGTTGGTGGTGTGGCAGTGTCCTCAGGAACACGACCTCTCTGAGCTCAAGGCATGGTGTGAAGGACTCAAATGACTTTTTCATGGTTTTGATTGCAACCTGATCCAAATGTCAGCTCCCTGCGCTGCGACGCAGCCTGTCCGATCCGCCACTTACTACTGTGCCTCTCCTGGCGACGTTGGCACCAGCGGTCCGAACTCTCGCCAAGACGACGCTGCCAAAACTTCCATCGCCGATCTCCTTGAGGACTTCGAATCTGTCCTCCAGAGCGTAACCGTTAGAGCCGTTCAGGCCTGACCCTCGGTGGGTCAGGTCGTGTGCGACAGTCATGGCTGTGTGTGGTGGTGAAAACCAGTTTCAAGGTGAGTAAATGCTGTCTCCAACCCCTGCAGTCGGATAGAGGGCTGTAAAACGAGTCTTCGGTGAAGCTCTTTTTGCAAGAGCTTAATGCTGTAATTGGAGCATTCAGTTTCAATAAAAGCGAGCGTCGAGGATTCAATCGATGGCGTTCGGTGGTGTTTGTAGGCGTCGAAGCTGATGCACGACGTGGTCGAGGTGGTTGTAACCGGTTATCGATACTTGGAATGGATAGCTGGGATGTATACCTGAAGGGAGGGTAGGCCGGAAACCAGGTTGACTTGAGTTGGGATTGGATATAGGAAAGATCAAAAAGAGTGGACGGGCCTCCTGTAGAATTGGGCCTGGAATTATTAAAAGGAAAAGTGAAGAGATTGATGGGCGTGCAGGGAGGGACCAGAAAGATTGGGATGCGGGTCCTTTCCCTTAGGCGGCTCCGGTAGTTCTGACTTCTGACGCAGGTACCTCGACTTTCGCGTGAGGCTTCCGGGATTAGCGTGAAGATGCAATTATTAGAATAGACGTGGATCCAACGGTAATCAAATGAGCCTGGCTGCCCACTCGGAGTCGGTGCCCTGAAGGGCGTTGAACCGCTTGAAACTAGGTTGAAGGGGATGATTTAAAAGGAAAAGAAGGACCGGCTGCAGCGTTGCCAAAGATCAGAGCCGTCCTGGGGTCTAGGCCCGTGGGTGTTGCTCTTCGTTCGTTGCGTTTGAGAGGCGTCCCGCAGCGGGATTGGAATGACGGGCTGAGGGAGGCCAAGAGACACTACCAGCCAGGGCGAACAACCGCGACAGCTGGACGAGAGAAGGCGTGTGAATGTGAATGTTGTGGGCCGCCAGAATGCAGCTCGTTCTGCGCTGAGATGACGACAGGTTGACCTGATTTCAATGGCTGGTCTGCTGGTGTCGCTATTGGAACTGGCGTGAACTGCTGGCTGCACGAAGACGGGGCCCGTGAGTCCTGGCTTGGGGGGAGGGGTGCCCTGGTGGATGAGAGGGCAGATCAATCCAATAGCGGGTGGGTTGGGCAATTCCAGAACACCAGGAGGAGAACAGGAGAGCAGGACTCGTGCGCGGACTGGGGCGTGGGTCTCGAGAAGCTGGCGAGCAGAGTGGCTTCGTTCGAGTGGCAGACCCGGTCCTTAGCATGAACGAGAGAAGCTGGGGGGTGGTCGAGGAGGATCGATAGGGGCAGACAATCTCGCTAACGATTCGGGTCTCAGCGTTTCTTTGAAGGGCCCAATTTGCGCCCACGACCAGGGTTTCCTCGAGCAGTCCCCGTATTTCTTCCGTCGTGTTGTTGTGACCCGTCCCACGCACGGCACACGGTGAAGAAGCGTACGAAATGACGGGCAGAAAGGAGACGACTGAATTTGACAACAAGATGGCTCCACCTGGTTGACCGCGGCCCCGACGAGATTAGCGGACGGGTGCTCTTAGGTGAGGCGGCAGGCGGTTATGGCATTTCGAATGGCAATGCGAGAGTGGGCAGTGGTTTTGGCAGTGGGGTTATTGTGAAGGAAGGCGAGATTGGTGAGGGCGGAAAAAAGAAAGGAAGGACGAGAACAAAAGTGCTGACGAAGGTAAACGATCAGGCCGGGTCAATCAAATCATGGACGGGGTCAAATCAAGTCAAGTCAAGGTGCGATGAAGAGGTTGCATGCTGTAAAACGAGCAGTCGAGATGAGTCGTCTGGCTCGCACGCGGCATTCGAGGAGGGAAGGGACAAGGGACGGGCGGGAGGGAGAGAGGTACTGAGTACTCCGTACTGTGGTGTGGCTCTTCGTTGCCCTGGCCCTGCCCTGCCCTGACTTGGCCCTGACCAGCGCTGCAGACTCGTTGCAACTGGTTGCCTGAGCCGAAGCAACCTTGGAACCTTGGAACCTTGGAATGCCCTGTTAGGAAAGGTGCGGCAACTTGTCAGATGCTGATGTGCCAGTGGTGTCCGGGGCGCTCCAGGGCCCAGGGCTCAGGTCCCAGGTGAGTTCATGCATTTGCAAACGAGGAAGGGGCCGCCGCCAGTCACTGCACCGCGGGACTGGATGCGCAGGTACAACCGCCCGAGGTACACAGCACGCCGAGACCGAGTGCGAAGGTACCACCCGTGCTGGGTTTGACGAGGTGCCTCGGTAGCGTTGGCACACCCGCCAGCATAGTAGCGCATGGCATAAAATGAACGGCAGCATGCTACTGTTAGCCCGGCCGTCCGTCTGCCCGACCAGAGGCCAGGAGCGTCCCAAAAGGCTTGCTGTGCTTGTCTTGTTGACACGTCGTTGTCGAAGCGATGCAGAACTTTTCGCAAAACAAACAAGCGATTGCTTGACAGACCCCGCCCCCAAATCAGCGAGTGGCAATGCTCTCCTCCATTCTGGCTATTCTTGTTGCAGCAGCAACCTTGCAGTGGCTGGGTGAGCAACACCTCTCTCTCCTGCTGTCCCGGGGCTGCCTGGGCAACTGAACGCTGAACTGCCGATGCTGCTTGGATGGCCTGCTGTACTGTGTAATGACCAACAAGTGCAGTGCAGGACCAGTGCAGGACCAGTGCGGGACCAGTGCAGAGGCCCGGGCAGAGCACATACTTTTCACACGTCTACGCAACAAGCACTCCATCCTCCAATGTGGAGTACATACTGTGGTACGTACTGACTTCGTCTTGTCGGAAAGCCGGGAGGCAGGGAGGGAGGGCCCCTGCTTCAGCTTGCGCTCTCACAGATGCAGCTCAGCCCCTGCCAGCGCTGGGTGCTGCTCCCTCACGAACTGCTGACTGCTAGGCGGCTACAATGGACGCGGTCAATGCCCCGCACAACTGAAGAGGCCCACGCGGCCTATGGCTTGTGCAGGACTAACGCTCGCAACTACCACGCCCACGCACATCAGGGATGGCGAGAACACGATCCGTGCCGGCAGAATTTACCATCCTAGCGGTTACGCGACGACGTTTTGGCGTCTGATCCCTCCTCTGCGCGGCACGAGCGCCAGGGGGTGACAGGGGCTGGAACAAGAGCTACCACAGCGCAGCATGCAGCACATGGACAGGAACAGGAACGGGCGTAGGTGATCTCCTGCGGTCAAAACCTGGAGGAGAGGGAGGCGTGGCAGCGTGGGAGGGGTCTGGGGGCCGGCCTGCCTGGGGGGGCTGCTGAAGGCTGGTCGACGCCATTCTGTTGCAGCTCGTCAGTGCGCACTCGTGAAAGGCAACGGTGACGGTCGTGCACGCACACGCCCGCACACTGCACACTGCACGCTGCAAGCTGCACGCTGCACAAGAGATCGCCATTGATCTGAGGCCCGCTCTTGCCCTTCTTGGTCGACCGTTGGAAGGTGGAGTCAAAAGCAGTCTCCTCACAGAGACTCAAAACTGCACATGTGCGGTAACGAGGGAGGCTGGCATCGCTCATGATCGCTCGTGGCGGACCTTATGCACTGACCAGTCGTGCCAGCCGCCAATATCATCACAAGAAGGATCCATCCATTCCATTACCACTTTTAAAGTTACCTTTGCTTGATTTGATGAGCATAGCGTTGCCCCGTGCTGTCGATAAAACTGCACAGTCCACCAGGGCACGGCACGAGCAGGAAGCGTCATCATGTTCGCGTCGAGCGGGTCAAGCCCAAAAAGAAACTCGAGCAAAAAAAAAACATTCGGCATCGTCTGCTGTCCAGTCGTACAATGGTCCCGTTGACGATAGCCTCTTCGCTAGAGACAACACCGCGTTGCTGGTTTCCGCTGCCAGCTCACCGTGCCTTGCAGGCTACTGCAACTCTTAGCCCCATTGGGTCATTGGGAAAACGTATCTGGACGATCTAGTCCTGTTATGGGAGTGCAAAGATGGACCCGCCGGCAGAAAAGGGGGGATCACCACTGGACTTGCCCTTCCAAAGCTGCCACACGAGAGCCAGCCGCGGAACCCACACCAGAGTTCCGAGCTCCCCCCACGGTGTGCCTACTTCTTGGGATCGATCGACTGCTGCCCAAGGCGGTGGTCCCACGAGACCGTGTCAAGCAGTCAGGATCGAGCTGCGTCTCCAGCAACAAGCTTGTCTAGCTTTGTCACTGCGGATACCGCCGCAAAGTCGCGATGTCGGCATGTTCACCGGTCAATTAAATTCATAATTAGGATTTCTTGCCCGCCAGCAAGCAGGCCGTGCACGGGAAGGTATCGATACTTTTGTGCCCAGGGTCTGCGGGGTTTAAGATTCGGCCACTTCAAGTTGAGACGAAGCTCCCCGGTTGAAACGAGGCACGGGGAGTGGCAAGCTGCCAAAGAAGCAGAGAAGAACGGAAGGAAGATTCATTCCGGAATAAATTAGTGGATCGGTGTCGTACTGAGGGTACGGAGATGGGATCCCGGAAATCTGCCCGCCGAATGTTTAGACGAAACGAGGCGCTGAAGAAAACACGTACAATGAGGGCACCGACAACCGTAGTTCGACGTCATCACTTGGAGGTGGGCTCTGTGTTGTCGAGCTTCATATATCCGAGGCTCGAGCACTGTTCTTTCGGGCACTCATCTAATCAAACTTGCCACGCCCGACACAGTGCCTCGAGGAGTCGCGTGTTGGGTGAGGTTGGTGGCAGCAGGAGTACGCGCCACCGGTCGACGTGCTCTCGGGATCAAGGTTTCTGGGGAAGCCACTGCCTTAATCGAGCCCTTGAGCTGCTAGTCATTGTTTTGGTGTTATAGCTGGACCTGACTGGCCGGGGCAAATGAGGTTGTCGAGCCGTCTGTGTCTACTTTTATGCGACGTTTTGGTCGGGTGTGAACGTGGGGCGGCTTGTTCATGCACTCATTTTAAAGCAACACCGTGAGCAGTGCAGCAGCAAGCAAACCCTTCGTTGAACATGCCTGGCCGGAGATTCGACCCTCATCTCACGGGAGCTTGGGCCTCTGGTTTGCCCCAGAAAGCGTGCCGTCCAGCGCCCATGTAACCCTTACATCTCTGGCTAATAAAGTAGCTTGACCAAATGAGTGGTAGGGGTCTAGCTGTTGGCAATCACCAGGAGATTTGTCCCGAGGTTATTTCAAGGTTGGAGCTGCCTGGCAAGCACGCCGCCGCCGGCAACGGATGGCAGCGCTGAGGTTCGAAAAGTGAGGTGAAATTTGTCTCGTCTCAGCGCCCGCTCAATGCCGTTCCCAACCAGGTCATGATAGCTTGTGTCTGCGGGCGGAATCTCGAGAAGTCTTGTTCGTCTTGTCGCGAAAACAGCACTGACTCGCCCGAATATGCAGACTCAGCCCAGGCCGAGCCCCGAAGGTTCATCCTCTCCAGGAACCCGTGACTGCCAGCCACTGCCCGTAATCACAAAAGAGCTGGTGGCCGCATGCACCTCGACCACAGTGTATGCTGTACAAAGTCGTGAACTTGGGACCTAAAACACCCAGCGTCCCCGGCCGCGAAAGGGGGTTCGCGGGCCCTTGGTGCGCCAACGATCCGGGGCGTCTTCCGAGACCAGGGTGCTCCAATGCGCTTGGTCGTTTCTGGCCATATCCACTCTCCTGGGAATCTCGGTCGCACCGCTCGTCAGTTTCGCTTCGGATGCTGTGGGCTCGTGTCAACAACAAGATTCCCAACACGGAAAGCTCGGTTCTCGCCTGTCTTCGTCAATCGGAGATCCACTCCTTCCTGATAGCTTCCATCGCCTAAATCAGAGCCCGGTCGACGGGAACCCCACTGCCGCTGTGTCCTCACCGGGCTGCCAGGGTGCCCGCGATATGCGCCGTTTTTTTCCCACCCAGCCCGCAACTGACGACTACCTCGCTGGCAAACATGGGAATGGCGTCTTGCCTGCACCTGCATGCGTAATGGTGGTGGCTGGTCTGTGGACGAAGGATGAACATATGGCCGCCCCTCCCTCTCCCCCGGATTTTGGGACCGCGAACCACAGTTGACGCGGCAACGTGGGCCGAAGCTCTGCTCTGACCGCTATGTTCTGCTGTCGGCGGTCAACGAGAAAGTCGTGAACGATGGGTCCTAGAGTCACCCAGCCCCCCGGGTCGAGGGGTCCGTCACTCTCACCGACTTGGAATCCCACGTGGTTTGAGAACTGTTCTCCGCTTTTTCTCTCAGAGTTGTCGTATTACTGACACTCTTTCCTGGACTATTCTCGCATTGGCGAATGTGTTTTGTGTCTATGGGGGCAGGACAGCGGGCGAGTGCCCGGCTAATTGGATAAGGTATGTACCTTGACATCCAAAGGTTCTACGCTGTCTCAATTCGGTCGAACGCCATGGACGTCTCGATGTGTTGTGCTCGGCACTCGGAACTGGAACAATATTCCATCAGGCCGTGAGATGGTGACAGGTCGAGGTGCTATCCTGCCGGAGGCTGCTCATTGAGACTGTCCTGTTATCTGGAACCAGCCGCCAAAAGTATTGTTTGCCAGACGGCAGAGCAGTCACATTTCGAAACCCCTGCAGAGTTCGCAGCTCGACGTTGTGATCACATGATGTGTAGGGCTTTTGTTTTTGAAGTTCCTCTTTACGTGACAAGGTCCAGCGAGTCTCTGCAATGCCTTGAGGTATTTGAAGTGCCGTGAGTTAGAAATCCAGTCCGTTCTGGTCTTCACCAACTCTGCTCTGGTGTCCGCTGCGCGGCCACGGTATGTATGTCCCAACATTATCAGTGACAACCTCTTGAGGAATACCCAAGAGACAGCCCCCTATGGTAGAACCTCCTACGAGGGAAATCATATAGGACAACCTCTTATGGGATACCATACTATAGAATGGACTCTCTGTAGGATCGGATACGTTCTCACAGGAACTAAGCCAAGAGGAAAATGGATGCACTCACACCTCAAGCCGTGGATTTGACCTTTATCTAGCCAGGGTCTCCAGCTCAGGATGGCGTCCTGTAGAAGAGGAATTAGGCCATAAGGACCCTGCTATGGTTGTTGTCATTGAAGGTGAGGCGGCGTTGTGGCAGAGGTGTATGTGATAGAGTAGTGTTGGCTGACCTTGCCAGGTAATACCATGTGGGTTTGTCCTTCTACGGTGGACTGAACGCAGGCATTTGTTTAAAAAGAAAATACCGCTTGCTCACTCAAGAAATCCGTGGTTTCCTACAAGTATGGCGGCTGGGACGAATGTACATGGCCTCCAAATTGTCATGGCCATTCGTCTCCCCTTTTGCGCCAGCTATGGTTTGCCGTGCGTCCAGCTCCTCGCGAGATGGCTAACACGGTCCAATGTGTGAGTGTGCGTTCTCGTGGAAGGCGTCTCATAGTCCATGGAATCATTGCAGGTCAGGCATTCATGTACTCGTCAACGGTAAAGGCCAATCTTTCTTGCACTTGGGAAAGGTGGCGTGATGACCACCACGTTTTCGTCTGAAGCAGACGCAGTGACGGGCTGTTTGGAAGAGAGAACCAGAAATTACCAAATGTGTCTTATGGCACTTTCGTTGATGGTGTCTCGCAACTCAGTGTCTGTTTGCAACCCGACATCTTCAACCACTTGCCCTCACCCCCCTCGGAAGCTTCACCTTCCTCGGACGACATGACCAGAGCCTTCGAGAAACACTGAAAAGGGCTTTCTGAAATAAGTAGGCAGCAATTCCTGTTTCAAAACAGCAGACTACACTTCTTTTTTTCTCAACAGTTTTGTCACCTCCTCTGGTGTGGTCTTGCTCCAAAGCTTCCTAGACAAACTTGCCTCCCAGTACAAGGGGAGCAAGGATAGCAATCCCGGGTACCTACAGGTCTCTGGAACAAGCAAACCGCTTTCTTCTTTGAGTTGATACCTGGCATCTTCCTTTTCCAAACGGCAAGTCTCTTGGACGTAGGTTGTTAAGCCTGGGCTACCAAACACTGTCTGTGGGTTGGTGCCTACCTCTTCTGTCGAGGTACACACCAGCTTCGCTTTGCACTTTCCACCTTCCACTTTCAATCTTTTACACTCTTTCTTCCATCCTCCAATCTTCAGCTTTCACATCTACCCCCTTCTCCCCCTCGCTTGCTCTAGATTGAGCCTCTCACCACTCGACTCGCCCTCATACGTGGACCCTGTGAGCAATAAAGTCAAACACCTCTGGGGCCACTGATTACCAACTTTCTCTAGGCACTGCGCTGGATCCAACATCCACCTCCCACTAAGAAGCTAAAGGTCGTAAAGCAGCCATTCTACCAATTACTGCCATTCCCAGCAGCCAATTTCCGATTTCAAGCCCTTTGGCAGACACGCAAATCGGGCTTTTCCTGCGCCTGTCCAGCAACCCACAGTAAGTTTACACTTGCCATCGTTTGCCACGCATCAAAGACTTCTTCTACTCACATCTCAAAAGCCGTCCACTCCTTCTTCGGCTCACAGGCAGCCAGATACCTTTCACGAGTAACCCGATCTAGTCTGCAAGATGGCTTACAACTACGGAGGCAAGAAGGACAACAAGAGCCTCCCAGCGATGTGGGAAAACCAAGCCTCGTCCTCCGTCAGGATATCCCGAAACTAACGATCCATTCATCCAGGCTCAAGTGTGCGGCTGATGGCAAGTTGGAGAAGAACGACGTGTTCTCGAACAACATGCTCAAGAAGCGACAATTCAACCCCAACGCCCAGATCACTTGTCGCAAGCACACTGCCGCTCCTGCCACCGAGCTGCTTTGCAGCAACTGCCGCAAGCACAAACCGGTCATGTTTTTCAGCAACGCCGAGCGCAAGTCTAGCGGTGGTCAGCGCTGCCGCGCCTGCGTTGAGTGGATGGAGAACGACACGCCCGGCCACGTCCCTCTACCGGCCCCCAACAGCGCTCGTGAGGCGAACGAGACGGATCCGTACGCAGAGAAAAACACCTTGAACCTGGGATTCGTAGACAGTGACGACGATGACGACTTCGTCACTGAGGCCCTGGACGACGATGGGTTCTCCGGCTCTTGGGTGGGACGGTCCAAGGAGAGCACCGGGGCCAAGTCCGGCGATGGCCTCACAGCCAGCAACCTCCAGTCCCTTACCAATTCGGCTGGAAACTCGCGCTCTGCCTCTAGCCGCGGTGTCGGCAGCTACCATGCGTCCTCTGCGCCCACCGACTCGGCATCGACCGCTGGCACCGAGTTTACTGCCCGCCCCAGTGAAGGGCGTCAGTTCAATGCGTTCGGCCCTGACGGCCAGTTCCAGAAGCGCCAAGCCGGCACCGCTGCTTCTATGGCCTCGGGCACCTCCCGCACCTCCCGCAGCAGCTCTGGCCGCAATGCTTGGGCCAAGGTGCCCGCCCGCAAGACGGGTCCTTCCTTACCTCGCCACCTGGAGTACGAGAACCCCGAGTTTGTTGGGCACGAGGACTACGATGACGACGACAGCTCAGATGGTTGCTAGGCGAAAGATTCTCTAGGACGCGCTTCAGCCTCGCACGACAGTGTAAGTGCGGCCAATAGAAGCCAGGCTGATTCCGAATCGGGGTTGGTCGTCGAGACCTGGCATGGCAATCAATTTTTGGAACTCGGTCGAGTATTTGGGACCTCGTCGAGCATTTTGAAACTTTGAGTGGTGGGGAATAGCTTCGTGGATAACTACACAGCTTAGATTGAACCCCGGTAGATCGCTGCTATACACAGAGGCAGATCATGAATACGACAACTTGATATTCTCACGCCTGTGGGCCCGGATGGCCGTCTGATGGGCTGCAAGTGCGAATTCGTAGTGATGAAAGCCGTTCCAGCCACTCGGGTGAAAGCAGGGCGGAACACGCGGGACCCTTCCTTTTAGTGCAGCGTTTCTCGAGCCCGGCGTAGATGATCAGCAGTTCGGGCGAGCGCCAGCACATCGCGACCGCACTGCCGACGCCATTGTGGCGGTCGATCGCGGGCAGCCTTGCCTGCACAAGCAGTCGGGTGAGGGCGCGATTGGGGTGAGACGGGCTCTAATGTGGGAAGATAAACAGAGTGAGGCAAACATAAACAGAGTGAGGCAAACCCGACGGCTTTGTTTTGCCACAAGCAAACGTAAATATGTTAATTGCTGCAGTAGAGCCGCAGATATTCTCCAGCACTTTTCGGAGATCGACAGAACTGAACACACCCCTAAAGTTACCGCTACATGTGCAGTGCAACGCAGCGGTCTCTTGACAGGCAGACAGGCCATGTTGACTTGTTTCCAGGTCTTCTGCCTCCCGTGCCTCCCCCCTTATTGACGCCTGATCAGCAGGGATGGCCCCTCTTGGTAAGGCTTCGTTGGCAGGGCCGCCCGACTGCGACGAGGCGGGCGGCAGAAACAGAGAGTCCGCGAAAGAGGCTACGCCGGGGGGTCGGCCGTAGAGTTGTGTTTTCGTGCCCTCTCATTCCACTTTCTGTTTCATCGCGCGAATCAAATGTCTGCCCAGCGCATCGCCGCACCCCGGCTCTCGTGACGCAGCGCCCAACGTCGGATATCTACAAGCCCTACTTCAACATCTTTTTCGGCTCCATCTCTCTGCCCTTCGCGTCATCTCAACACTTTCGCGACTGCTGGTGTTGTATGGTTTTTGACTTTACGGTTCTGTGCTTGCATTGTCTGTTTCGACGAGCTTTCTAAAGTGCTATATCCGGTTCAATATGCATCGATAAACTTTTCCCCACCATTATATCGCCAGACTAGCTAATACAAGACCATGTCGAAATACGACGACGACAGAGGTCAACCCAAGGAGAAGGAGAGGGTGCCGACTCTCAAGTCGACCGACTGGAAGACGCCACATGGACAGGTCAAGGCACAACATAGCGACGCCGAAGATGTGTCACCGCGGTCCAGAGGCGAGATCCCTCTGACCGAGAGGCACACGGAAGAGATCCGAAGACGAATCGAGGAAGCCAAAGAGAAAGCAGCAAGGACGAGTCCTGTCCATGATGCTCCAGCACCGTCTCGAACTTCAACTCAGCCAGCTGTTCCGCCTCCGATAAATCCGAACTTGCCAACGTCTAGTCTGAGCTCAGTATCCCCGGAGCTTCTGACGGAGCTGCGCAAGATCATCAGGGAGGAGGTCGAACAGCTAAACAAAGGGGAGGCTCAAGCCGGGCCAGGCGATCGACCCGCCAGACCCCCGAGGCCTACGTCGCCCATACGTTCATGGACGGACACTGAGGACTATGTCATGCCTGCCGCTGCAACTGCCGCCGCAGCCGCCACTGCTGCAAGCTTGTCGAAGGATGGTGGTGAGAAGAGATCAAGTCCAACTACAGGAGGACCATCACCGACGACCGCGCAACACAAGGAACCGCAACGGCATTCCACTGTGCGCTTCAGCAACGAGACCAAGGCGGCCATGCCCGTTCCACCTCGAAGTGGGGAGGACGACAACCGCAAGGTTTCGTCAGCGAAAGACGCCAGGCAGATGACAGCCATCGACCAGAAGTGGGGGGTCCTATTCGACAAGGATGGCGAGTCGACCAAGCGGATGGAGCATGTTGTCAAGGGTCTCGCGAACTACATCATTGAAGAGTTCATGCCGCAGCACTCCATCGTCATCACTCCCGAGAAGATGGCAGCGTTCTACTCGCACCACCGCCTGGACAAAGAGGTATTCCCCTTCGCCGTTCTGTTCAAGTCCAAGTCGAAGCACGTGAATGAGGCTTTGGAAAGCCTGTATGAGGACCTAGGGTGTCAGTACTTCCTTACACCCGCCGACAGCAGATCACGTCCTAGTGTGCCTGCCTTAACCCCTGCGGGTTTTAAGCACTGGCTTGTCTCGTTCGTCCAAGCGTATCCGGACGAAGAGGCCAAGCGCTTGGATAAGGTTGTGTCAGCTCTACCCATCGAAGCGGACAGCCTTCTGGACGGCAAGCGCGAGAGGCTGCCGAAACAAATATCACGATACCTTCTCCCAGAGAAGCCCGTGCGGAAGGTGCAGAAGATGGTTGATGAGGCGATGAGAAACTTCACGCAGGACATCAATAATTCATCGACATCGCAGTCAAACACAGACAGCAATAGCAGCAGTGGTAGTAGGCCAACGCCGATCGTCGTGACTCAGGAGAAACGGCCATCGATGACTACAAGCGGCGCACAGAGCTCAAGCTCACGATACATACCAGACGCCGCTCTCAAGGAGAGTAGGGCAGATGACGGAGGGACGGGTCAAGAAAGGGACAGACGGACGACCTCGACAGCAGCGAGTAGCAGCCGCGACCACGACGATAGCCGCCGAAAATCGATGCCGCCACCACCTGGGCCCGGCCATCTCGGAAGGACAAACTCGCTCGACACGGGCGGCCGAACTTCGCAGAGCAGCAGGACGGGCCACGCCTCGTCGTCTGGTGGGGGGCTGGGCAGGTCAGCGACCGGGTCGTCATCTTCTTCCTCGAGGAAGAACCGCAGCCCCACGAGAAACCCGCATAGCCAGTCCGTACCGTCGGGCCTCGACCGTAACGACGTGGGGGCCGACCGGCGGTCGTCCATGATATCGGCGGCGGCGGCCAATGTTGCGGCGGCAGTGCTGAGGCCCTCGTCGCGTGCTGCGATGTCGGCGGCCCATCTGTCTTCTCAGGGTATGTCGTCGTCGACGCCGGCCCTGGACACGAACGCACGAGAAACACGTGGTGGCGGCGAAACCCGCGACAAACGGCCTAGTCTGGACGAGTCGATGCCGCGATCGGCATTCAACCTGAGAGACAGGGCAGGCCTCGACAGCAGCAGCTCCAGCAAGCAGTCCAAGAGGCGAAGCATGGTGCTCCCTGACCTCAAAGGGCCGACGTGGGACGACTACCTCAAGGGCTCGGCGCCGAAGTCGTCAACCTCGTTCCTGAAGAGAGCAGACCCAGGATACCACTCGTCAGGGTGAGGATGCTAATAGGCTGTGGGGGGTTAAAAGGAGGCGCAGCACGGGATTAGCTCGCAGCAGTGAGGGCGTGATGTTGATTGCGATTTGCTCCGTACATTGTTCGATGAATTGCCTCGGGTGGAGGTCCCGGAACAACGAAACTGGAATCATGGTAGCGGCTGGAGTTCTTTCTGTACGTTTTTGGTGATTTGAATAGCTGGATACCCCAAGGCAGACGAATTCCGAGATTGCTTTTTTTTTCTCCCTTTCGCATGGAGGCCAGACAGACATCTTGATTGCCTCAAGTAACTGTTCTGGAGATGTGCAGGCAGCAGGAATAAGTCAGCAGGAATAATAAGTCAGCCAGGATCTCGAGCAAAGGCTGGACTAGTTTGTGTTTCCTGGGGGAAATGGGTGCCAATGGGAAATCTTCCGGCGGACAAGTCATGCAGGGTAACCTCGTATCGCCCAGGATAAAATTGTCTGGGACAGATGAACCCACCTGTCAGCCTGCATTGGCTCTTACATTTTCTGCTCCGTCTTCCCCCAAAGCAGACTTCGGTACCTGTGCGAAGCTTCTCCATCCGCACGAACTGCAGCTTGCTTACTCCAGATCCCGAGGCTCTGTCGCACGGCGCAGATGCAAAACATGAGAGACATGCTATAGGATGGATCGCTGAGGGATTTGGGGGTCAATATTGCCCGCCCGATTTGTCTCGGGTGGCGTCGAGCGGACACGTTCCTGTTGGTTGGAGGCACGACTGGTCTCGTGCCACGTTTCAATGCCAAAGACTGTATCCTCTGTGTCTTGTCAATTTCGTCTCGCTTGTCTCAAGGCGCACCGTCAGAAGTCCAGAAACATGACAGGCTTCTGGCCGATCTCTTGGCAGGGCTCCCGAGCGATGGCATCTGCCCGCAGGCCCTGTTCATCAGACGGAAAATCCGAACATGAGTTTGCCATGGTCGGGTCCGACGACGATCTGTGGCAGGCGTCCTTCCCGTCCTGGTCCATTCACCCAGAACTGTGGGATTCCTCATCCATGCCATCGTCCAGATTGTCTCCGTTAATAGTATTATTGGTCGAGGTCGGCGAACCTGGTGGCCTCATGGTGCTGGTGTCTGACTGCCGACCTGCCACGCCGCAGGCCCGCTTGGCCCCTGCTTCCAGAAGTCCACAGCAGAAAGGAGAAGATGATGTCATGCTTGATCACGAAATTTCTTGGCAGGGCGGTAACCGGAGAGCACTTGTGGCTTCCAGCTTGGTACGAACGGGCAGGTCCAAGCAACAGGAGACATTTTCGTCAAGTAATTCCCAAAAGCTTGTGTGAGGAATGCTACTTGTGGCTTACTGCTGCCTGTGCCTCTGACTCGCATTTACAGCGCTTGATGTTGACTCAGCTCTCGACACGTTCTGTCGGATATTTTGCTGCTGCTGTCATGCTGCACAGGTCCCGTTCTGGGCAAGCCTGCTGCTGCCAGGTCGCCCTGCCGCCCTGCCGCCCTGCCGCCCTGCCGCCCTGCCGCCCTGCCGCCCTGGCCGAACACGACCAATACGCGGAAAAGACCAGGCCGCAACTCCACTCCTATAGCATCCTAATAAAGCATGTGTCCCACTACTCAGGCTGATCATCCGAGGCACCCCGGAGACCCTTTGAATTAGCTTGATATAAGCTTATTCGTTTCAAGCGTGCCGCTGTTGCTCCCCCTAAGCTGCCCTAACGCCATCCTCTGCCCTCGCTTCGATCCTGCTCTCGCACGAGACAGAGTCTAGTCGGGCCTTCAGGATGGGGCGTGCAGGGGCGTGACCTAATGCTTATTATTCCTACCTCTCACGACGCCATGCTATTTCCCACTAAGACAAAAGGTGTGTTCTGCCCTGCCAGGCGGCTTGAAACTCCCCTCTGGCTTAAAACATGTCATGTCCACAGTGTCAAATCCCGGGAGCCCCTCAGAAACCTGCGCTCGTATTTTGTCAAATATGCTTTCCGGGGAGCCGAGGGGAGAGAAAGAGAGAGAGAGAGCGCCTCCAACTGCCCGTCTCAGCCTCGCCCTTTGTTTGCGCCATTGATGCCTCCCGTGTTGTGAATCTCTTGCTACTTACCAAATACGGGTCCCTCAGGGGGGGACCCAGCCAGAAGATTGGGATCCACAACTTGGGAGAAGGGCCCCCGCGGGTACTTCTGAGGCCTGGCTGGTCGGAGGCACGGCTGGGCCAGCTGGGCAGGCTGGCCACAGCCCGCTGGCAGACAATGCACTGGGGCCGGTAGCTGTGGGCCGGTACGCTCTGCTTCGTGTTTCGAGTTGCAGCAGAGGGCCCGGCGAGTCAATCAGTGTCTAAATACAGTACAGCCAGTGCACGGCACTGTTGGTGGTCGATGGCGATGGGCAGATGGGCGAGTCCAATCGGGGGCTCAGCAGCGGTTGGAAAGCCTTCACCGTCTCATTCATCAATCCTTCTCGTATGCAGCACATCCAACACCGCCAACCAGCTTGCGAGGGGTGGGTATATGCTGTTCTAACATTAGGCGTGTCCCGCCTCGCTCGCTCGTCACATTGAGTCTAGCACTTGGCCCTAGTGGCGCAGTTTGAGCAACCAGGGCACGCGACCAGGCACCAAGTCTGGCAAGTGCGGAAGCCAGCCCGTTGGTGTTGCCTAAGGGGAATTGGATTAGGATGCATTTTTCGATCCAGGTACCCGGTCTGCCAGTCCAACCTCAACTGCCTCAACGGCCGGGTTGGATCCCCCTGGGGCCCCCTCCCCCTGGGAAAACCCAACAGCAGGGCCGCTGCACCTAGACATCGGCTGTTACGTGAGTAGACGGGCCAAGTAGCTGGGCAAGGTTCGAGAAACGAGGTTCGTTTGGGCGACCGGGCTGTGGCCAACCTCTCGCCCAGCCCTCCACCCACCCAAAACGCCCTGGTCCACGTCTGGGGCCGCACGCGACACATTCCCTCAAGTAACAATTTCTTTGACATGTTCGGGCGGATCTGCATTTGGACATGACTTACAGTGGGCACCCCTACCTATGTCCTCATCCTGCTCCTGTTCTTGTTGTTCATCTGCAAGCGTCCTCCCCATGGCATCGTCCTCCTCGTTCCCTTTGATCTGTGTTACGTTTTCCTGCATGGAGGCCATACTGGTTCTCAGGCGTTATCGATCGTGATGTCTCTTCAGAAGTCGACATCATTCCTTTTTGCTCTTTTCTTCATATCGGTCACGTCCACAAAGGTGCTACACCTGGCATTGCACCTCGGCACCATACCCATCTACGCCTTCTTTCTGTACCTGCCCACGTTTTTCATACCAGATGCCGCCCTCCTGATCATCACCCGGTTGTTGCTGCGAAGGGAGCGAGGCGTTGGTTCCTTTATTGGTCTGCTTTTGGGAGTTTTTATATCGTACGTCAGACCAGTGTCACCACACCTTGGCCTTGCTTTTGCTGCCAAGCACCTGGCGAACAAGGAAGGCTAAAACAACCAACAGGTGTATCACATATGTTGCAGCATCATGTCAGATTGGATTCTTCACTAGGACGGGCGCAGATATCCAATGGTCGGCCGCCCGCACAGTCGCAAAGGATAAAGATGGGGTCGCTGTTCTCCTCAGCGAAAGCTCGAGCGTGCTCATAGCAGCGGCAGTAATATTTGGCTTGGCATTCTTCTCTCATGCCTGGCTCTATGAAGTGTCTGGAAACATCCTGAGGGGCCTGGCAGGCCTTTGGCGTGCGAGTGAGTTTCCCGGACTGGTGCGCATAGCCAAGAAGATGTTAACTTATCGTCACAGCGTACAATCGGGACCCAGGCCCTACCCAGTCGAAGGAACGAGTCGCCGACGTTGAACATTCCCTTGACGACAGCTATTCAGATTCGGACGAGACGATTGTGTGGTCGGAAGGCGAAAGCCTATTCAGTCGAGGGAAAGCGGAGGAGCAGCCCGTAGGCTTCTTTGGCCGTTTGCGCGCCTCATTGAACAGAAGATTGAAACGGGTTCCGCAATGGATGGTGCTACCCATTACGGCATCTATCCTGGTGGTTTTGCTGCTGACAAGGCCCACCAAACCGTACAACCATATATCGACGACACTTCCGCTCCCACTCTTGACACTCGTCAGCTTCACATTCGAACCCTTCAACCCGTGTGGCCCCGGGGAACGCCTGATCGAAAACGAATGGCCATTACCGGAGCTTATCAGCGAGGCCCACTGGAAGCCAGCCCATGACAACTTCAAGGGATGGGCTCCCGGGGGAAAGAGCCCCCTGATCAAGGAGTACCGACAGAGGATACCCGACTGGTTGCCCGTGCCAATCCCGCCCGAATTTGCTCGGTGGAATTCAACTGAGCCCGCAGAGGAGACATTGTCGGTAATCGACAGGCCGAACGTGACCACGGCCGATGCGAATGGCACGACGTTGGCTTGTGGGCCGATTCTAGCGCGACAGGCCGACTACAACCCCGTTGACGACCCCCTCCGGATAACAAATCTCGATCAGGATCCAATCGAACCTCTACGAGCTGCACTGAAGGGCAGAAATGCGACCATAAAGCACGTTGTTATGATCCAGATGGAGTCAATGCGCGAGGAATTGTTTCCCCTGCAACAAGGGTCGCTGTGGCACAAGATGATTCTGGAGTCACACCCCGAGGAGGATCGCGATGAGGTCAACGAGAAATTGTCGAAGCTCACACCAAATTCGGAAAGGATCACTGGCAAAGCTGGTGGATTCACGAACTCGACCGGCCATCCTATCATCAGAGAAGAGGAACCTCCGAGCTGGGCCACTTCCGTAGCTGAAGGGTTCGGCGGTCTCAATGTCGTGGGTGCGTTTACGGGAAGTTCTGTCTCGACAAAATCCGTCGTTGGAAGCCATTGTGGTGTTTGGCCCATGGCTGTTGACGGTCTTGAAGAGTCGGAGAGCCAAGTGTACCAGCCCTGTCTCCCGCACCTGTTCGACATGTTGTCCAGCAAGAAGATCAACAATACCAACCTGGACAAGAGCGACATGCGAAACAGGCCATGGGACCATGGGTATTTCCAAGTAAGTGACCATAGAGTACACTGAGCGTAGCGCTCGACTCCTACATGCATCCACATAGCATATACTAATTCTTGTTCTCCATAGGCTGTAACGGATGACTACGATCGACAAAACCTCATGAACGACCAGATGGGCTTCAGGGATGTTGTGTCCAAGAAGACATTGCAGAAGGACGTCAAGAACACCCCCGGGATGTCGGAACTGAACTACTTCGGATATGCAGAGCCATACCTGATGCCGCACTTCGATAAATTTATCGACCGAGCTCTCGCCAATGACACGAGGATGTTCTTGAGCCATTTCACCTCGACAACCCACCACCCTTGGAGGACGCCCCCTGACTGGACTACGGTCCGATATATGGGCAAGAGCCACGGCGGAGTCAGCCACTTCGACTTCAACCAGTATCTGAACGCCATCGCCTACCACGACGCATGGCTTGGACAAGTGATGCAGGTGATCGAGGACAAGGGCATCGCCAACGAGACCTTGGTAGTATTTGTCGGGGACCACGGCCAGGCCTTCCTGGAGGACACATCGGTGACGGGTACGCTGGACAATGCGCACGTGTCCAACTTCCGCGTACCCATCACTTTCCGGCACCCACACCTACCACGCGTGCAGTACGAGGCCAACGCCACGTCCATCAGCATCCTCCCCACAATCCTGGACCTGCTCGCGAACACGGGCTCATTGAACGAGGAGGATAGCAGAGCAGCGATCGATCTCACCAACGACTACGAAGGTCAGTCACTCATCAGGCCTTACAAGACACACGAGGGCGGTCGGCGGGCGTGGAACTTTGGCGTGGTCAACCTGGGCGGCAGCGTGCTGACGGTCACGTCGGCCGACGCGCCGTGGAGGCTGGTGCTGCCTGTGGAGGAGAAGAACTCAATAGAGTACCAGATGTCGGACCTGCGGGCCGACCCTCTGGAGGTGGACCCGATCAAGGGCTGGGACATGGTGCACCTGATCCTGGATGCCCGCAACAAGTACGGGCAGGAGGCCGCGACTTGGGCGGACGAGGCCGAGAAGGTGGCGCGGTGGTGGATGTTGGAACGAAAGAGGCTCTGGAAATACCAATCCTCCAAATAGTGATTTAGACTTTGCGAGCAATTGTTCCTATGAATTTTGAATGATATCACCCATGCCACAAGCCTCACAAAGACACGCCAGTAAGGTGACACAGACGTTGGCTAATAGATCTGACGGCGGTAGTGGCCAGTAGCGCAGCGGACTACAGCACCGTGATTAATTGTCGTGTGGAGCGAGGTGACATTTTGCGGGGTCTAGCTCTACCAGAACCTGGGGTAAACTACTTGTGTCTCCAGTCAAGAGAATTCCATGAACTCGGACCACCCACCCGCGGTTGTCGACGGGACTGTCACCATTCCCACGGGACTATAGCGCGGGTGCCATGTGCCGTACCAACCTGCCCAACCTGCCCGCTTCTTCGGTTTGCGCCCTTGACATACCACATGGGGTAACGTCATCTCACCTCTGCTCGGGCAACCCTACAACCAACCCTGGTATTAACAAGCCCCGATCATCGATCTCGCCGGCAAGCCCGCCGCTCCTTGTGTAGCTAAGATGCCCATGCCCAACGACTCACAGCCCTCCGCCGTCCCCCTCAACGTGGGCGGAAGCGCAGGGTGACGTCGTATCGTTGTGCGGGACGAATCCTTCGGCTGTGGTGGTGCATTCCCCCTACATCTATCGGTCTCCCAACTTGCAAGGCTCACACTACGCTCCTGGCACTGTGATACTTGCAAAAGCACTCCCAGCTAGTTGGTTTCTGTTGTATCTGCCTGAGGGGGTTGGCCCATCTTTGACAGCTTTAGCGGGGCTACCCCACAGTGCCAGAGATGACAGCCGCATGTACCATTCTCGACTTTCATCACATCGACCTGCTCGTGCCGTTGCCCTCCACCACCTGGGGGATTTTCGTCATGGCGCCGACGCCAAGCTTGTTGGCTCGACAGGTTAAGAGCCTCGCGTGAACACCAATTCGCATGGGCGTGAGATGCTAGTCACTGTAGTCGGGGTAAGAAAAGGTATAAGTAAATAGACGTCTGTCTTCCCACCCGTTGGCTGAAGCGTTCTGGCGAGTGTCGTTCGTCTCTGCATGCAGATATTCTAGCCTAGTTAGTGGCTTTGAGCTTGTTCCTGTCCCCAAGACTTATAGTCTTTTCTTGACCACCAAGCTCCCGTCTTGGTCATCTCTGGGCGGTCTTGGTTTGCTTATTCCAGAACCATTGGCGCCAACAAACCACTCCCCCCCCCCTCCAAGGAAAGGCCCCCAATTACAAGTGGGCTCTTATTCCCGCCATGGCTGACGCCTCACCATCTGAGAAAGACCCCCACCGAAGGGAGTCATCTGGCTCCTATTCCAAGGCAGAAGTCGAGCACCAGAGTCGTGGGCCTTCAGTCGACCAGACAGCCGGTGCTGCTGGGGGTGAGGACCTGCGGCAGCGCCAAGATGCCTCTGCCAGGATGGAGAATCCGCTCGCTGGCTTCAGCCGTGAGCAGGTGACACGACTGGCGGAGGATTTCTGTGCCAAGCATGGGTTCACCGACGACGAGGACCTGCGAGTTTTCAAGCTGGGAGCTGCCATTGCTGGCAACGGCTTCCAGTGGGATACGATAGACGGCCTGAGGGATGATGAGAAAGTAGCCCTCCGGACAGAGGTCGATCATAAGTGGAGGGCGAACCCGATGAAGTTATATGGTGTTATCGTTGTTTGTGTAAGTCTGCGCACCTCGCTATATTCTACAATTGAAAAGTTTCAACGTAATCAGACATCGCAGCATTTATACTAATCCACAACAGGCACTTTGCGCTGCTGTACAAGGTATGGACGAGACAGTCGTAAACGGAGCTCAGTCCTTCTATAAGAAACAATTTGGGATCGGGGATCCGAACTCGATGCGTGACTCCTGGCTCGTGGGCCTCGTGAACAGCGCCCCGTACCTTTGCTGTGCATTCATCGGGTGCTGGCTTACTGAGCCCATGAATGCGAGATTCGGCCGCCGGGGCACCGTCTGGATAAGCTGCCTCATCTCTGCGCTCGCGTGCTTCTGGCAAGGTTTCACGAGTGAGTAATTGTCTATTGCTACCATATGTGCTGCTCTCAAAAAGCTGATATCCCTGGGTTCAAGACACCTGGTGGCACATGTTTATCGCGAGGTTCTTCCTCGGCTTCGGTATCGGCCCCAAGTCAGCAACGACTCCCATCTTTGCTGCTGAGTGCTCACCGCCTAAGCTGCGTGGCGCCTTGACGATGCAGTGGCAGATGTGGACTGCTTTCGGAATCATGATAGGATATGTTGCTGATCTTGCCTTTTACTTTGTGAGTAAGACTTATCTCTTAGGGGATTCCTTATATCGCAAAGACGGGTGATGATCAGAGAAATACAATTTCACCTCTCGCTTTATATTGGGGGACGACTACCCCTGGGACATCCTCCTACGGGTCAACTTCCTATCGGACAAAGCCTAATAGGTTTGTTTCCCATGGAGCAACCTCCCAAGGGATAATTTCCAATGGGATAATATCCTGCGGAATGAAGTCCTATAGGAGATTATCCTGTGTGACAACCTCCTATGGGATAACCTCTTATGGGATAACCTCCTATTGGATAATTTCTTATGGGACAACCTCCTATGGGATAACCTGCTATGGAAGAATCTCTAATGGGTAGTCTCCTATGGAGCAATTTTCTAGTGGATAACATCCTGCGGGATAATATCCTATGGGTTGACCTCCCGTCGTGCTCATACTATTCATTTGCTCTCAGGGCTGACTGATGTGCAGGTACCCGACCATGGGATAGAACTTGGTTTGAATTGGAGGCTCATGATGGCCTCAGCAATGATACCCGCTGTCGTCGTCTGCTGTCTCATCCCGTGAGTTGACCTTCCCTTGCCTGCCGTTTTTTCCTATGCTCTTTGGAAGGGTATACATGGTTATCGGTTTCACACTAGCAATGCTGACATATCTTAGAATGTTCCCAGAGTCTCCCCGTTGGTATCTGACCAAGGACCGCCACGCCGACGCCTACAAGGCCATCTGCCAGCTACAGTTGAGCAAGATTCAGGCCGCCCGAGACCTGTTCTACATGGACTTCGGTCTGCAAGCAGAGAGAGAAGCAATGTCCATCGGCAAGCAAAACCGAATCAATGAGTTCATTACCATCCGGCGTAATCGAAATGCCATGATCGGATCCGAGATCGTCATGTTCATGCAACAATTCTGTGGAGTAAACGTAATTGCATACTACTCTTCTGAGATTTTCCTGCAGGCCCAACTCCCACAGACCAGTGCTCTGGCAGCCTCTCTCGGCTTCGGCATCATCAATTGGCTGTTTGCAATCCCAGCTGTCTATAGTGAGTTCAAAACTTCCAGAATTACATGGAATTCCAAAGCTCACCATTCGAAGCCATCGATACTTTTGGGCGGCGCAACCTGCTCTTGACGACATTCCCACTGATGTCTCTCTGCCGTAAGTGACCCTTGGCCCCAGTCCCAGGGAGTGTGAACATGGACAGAATACCTTACTGATGGGTAAGAAACAGTGTTCTTTGTGGGGTTCAGCTTCTACATCCCAGAAGACTCGACTGCTCGGATTGCTGTAAGTGTTGACCTAGCTACTCTGCACATTTCTGCTGCCAGTCCCAGCAGTTCCGGGTTCCTCGGCTCCGCTCAGGGACTGAGAATTTTCTTTTTGTCATCGTTCCTTCTTTTGGAATCGGGCAGAGCTAACCTGTGATGCTGCAGTGCATCGCTTTAGGTATATACCTCTTCGGCATGGTATATTCGCCAGGTGAAGGCCCAGTTCCATTCACGTACTCGGCCGAGGCATACCCTCTTTACATCCGTCCTCTCGGCATGTCGCTTGCCACAGCTACGACCTGGTTCTTCAACTTTATTCTCAGCGTCACATGGCCGTCACTACTACAGGCGTTCAAGCCGCAAGGAGCCTTTGGCTGGTATGCTGGGTGGAACATTATCGGATTCTTCTTGGTCCTGTTCTTCCTGCCTGAGACCAAGGAGAAGACCCTCGAGGAACTGGATGCCGTCTTCAACGTGCCTTTGCGAGTGCATGCCAAATATGGACGTAAGTGAATTTAGAAGCAACCCTTCCCTCGACGCGATGAGCGATCCCGAGAACCTATGATTCGTACGAGAGATCGAGCATCTGGAACTCTGATTACCCCTGAACCGACATTGTCTCGCTCAGTCGACAGAGTGCCAAATCATTAGCTAACCGATTTACAGTTCAACAATTCAAATACTTCATTCAGCGTTACATTTTCTGGCGCCATGTCGACCCACCGGCCGTTCCTCGCCAGGAGATTGTGAAGCACTCGGACAAGTCAGTTGCGCCGAAGGCTGAACATGACCCGATCAAGCGAGTATAGGAAGGTAAAGGTCCGATATCACAAGTAATGTTGGAGCTAGTGTTTGAGTGGAGCCTGCGTTGCGGCTCGGGTCAGTGGTAACCTGTTCAAGGGATACCCCTGGGAAATAATCCTCGGCTCTGGGAGCCCGCGGAACCGAGCGAGTCTTGAAGCGCAGGGTGACGCTGGAGGTGAAGTGATCCGTTGTATTTGCGTGTGATTTGGGCTGGGCACCTTGTGTGCAGTTAATAGTATTTCTCTGGCAGAGAATAAGTCTTGATGCTATGCAATTTATAGGACGATGCCTCGCAGCCGCAGCATGGGCTTCTAACACAAATTGCTTGATGTCCGCAGCTGTCGAATAGCGGTTGAATATGCTATGCAAGTTCCCCAACCAAGCCTGTCCGCTCTCGCTACCTTGGGCCCAGGGAAGGCGTGCCCACCGATCGTTGGTAGTTAGTTCGGTTCAGGCAGGTAGGAGGCGAAGTAAGCACCGATGAGTGTAGCATCTATGCGTCGTCGAGGAATGATGTTCATTGCTGCGAGTGAAGAGGCCAGGAGCGACCGCGGACACCGAGGGCTAGGGAGATACGTAGGTACCGCCCTAGTCTTGTCTCGCCGCGCTCATGCGACCAGATGGCCGGCCAAAGCCGAGGTAATGCACTACCAAGGTGCTTTGTTGCACCCCGGGCCCCTCGGACGGCCGTCAGTTCTGCTGCATCATCGCATAAAACGAAAAGTTGCCGCTGGCCGACTACATCTGCTGCGTCGTGCAGCCCGCTCCTGCTCTTGAACGACCGTTGCAGGTTGAATTCGATTTAATTTTCCAAGTGCTAGCCTTTGGACGAACCTGCATATCCGCCTCCACCGCCGCTGAGAGCCAGACAGTAAGCTATCCCAAGATGCCGGGCTCGTCGCGGATGCCCATCAGCCTGCGGGATGGCCTCAACAGTGTCAAGAAATCCCGCCACGGCAACCCCATACAATTTCTCAACATTGAGCTGTAAGTCGTACTTCCGAGACAGGCGATAATCTGCCACTGCGGCCCAGGCTGCCCAGGGTCCCACGGGTCCATGGCCCCCAGCTGTCTGTCCCAAGGCTCTGGGCCGGAACAAGCTGCTGACGGGACCCCTCCCTGTATGGCCCCCCCGTACGCCCCGGGGCTGTCGCAATGGTGACGCTCACGTTGCACCGCACCACATGCCTCACCTCACCTCCCTCGGTCACCCGGCGCTCCGCTCCTCTGTATATCTCCGCCGAGTGGAACCCCCGACTGACCTGACCACCTGGCTCTAGGCTCAAGAACATAATATTCTTCTACTTCCTACTGCGATGGACGCGGCGGTCCTTCTGGAAGCTCAAGGGGCGCGGGCTGGTCGGCACACTGGTGGAGCTGTACACAGACGCGCGGCGGATCGCGTACGGCTGGTTCCTCCAGGCGCCAGGGGTGCGCACTAAGATTAAGGCGCAGGTGGACGAGGCGAAGGCGAACCTGCAGAAGAAGCTCGTCAAGGCCGACGAGACGCGGTACCTGTCGCTGCCCAAGCAAGGCTGGAGCGACGACGCCCTGCGCGCCGAGCTCGAGCGGCTGGCGAACCTGGACCACACGCGGTGGGAGGACGGCTTCGTCAGCGGCGCCGTCTACCACGGTGAGGATTCCTTGCTCCAGTTGCAGACCGAGGCGTACGGCAAGTTCACGGTCGCCAACCCCATCCACCCGGATGTGTTCCCCGCCGTGAGGAAGATGGAGGCCGAGGTGGTGGCCATGGTGCTGTCGCTGTTCAATGCGCCGCCGTCTGCCGCAGGTGTGTCGACGTCAGGGGGCACAGAGAGTATTCTCATGGCGTGCTTGAGTGCTAGGCAGAAGGCCTACGTAGAGAGGGGTGTGACAGAACCCGAGATGTAAGTTGCGCGTGTTGTGCTCACCTCGAACCGAGGGTTCCGCGGAACAGCAATGCTAACTCCCATGGCCTCAGGATCCTCCCTGATACGGCGCACACGGCTTTCCGCAAGGCGTGCGAGTACTTCGGCATCAGAATGCAGCTGGTACCATGCCCGGCGCCGAGCTATCAGGTTGACACGAAGCGGGTATCACGGCTGATCAACGCCAACACGATCCTGCTGGTAGGCAGCGCGCCCAACTTCCCGCACGGGATCATGGACGACATCGCGGCGCTGTCCAAGATCGCGCTGCGGCGCAAGATCCCGCTGCACGTGGACTGCTGCCTGGGTTCCTTCCTGGTGCCGTTCCTGGACAAGGCCGGGTTCGAGACGCAGCCCTTCGACTTCCGGCTGCGCGGGGTGACGTCCATCAGCTGCGACACGCACAAGTACGGCTTCGCGCCCAAGGGCAACAGCACCACGCTGTACCGCACGGCGGAGCTGCGGGCCTACCAGTACTTTGTGATCCCGGACTGGTCGGGCGGTGTGTACGCGTCGCCAGGATTCGCGGGCTCGCGGCCGGGGGCGCTGATCGCAGGGTGCTGGACCAGCCTGATGAGCGTGGGTGAGGAGGGCTACCTGGACGCGTGCGTGCGCATCGTCGGCACGACTAAGCGCATCGCCGAGCGCATCCGCGACTCGCCCGTGCTGGCGGCTGAGCTCGAAGTGATGGGCAAGCCCCTGGTGTCGGTGGTGGCGTTCACGGCACGCAACCTCAACATCTACGACATCGCCGACGCAATGTCGCATCGCGGCTGGCACCTGAACTCGCTACAGGACCCGCCCGCCATGCACGTCGCCGTCACCATGCCCATAACCAAGGTCTGGGAGAAGCTGACAGACGACCTCGAGGCGGTTATCGAGGAAGAGCGCGAGAAGGAGCGCGTGCGCATCGCACAGGGCAAGGGCGCGAGGGGCAAGGCCATGGGCGACTCGGCTGCGCTTTACGGTGTTGCTGGAAGCCTGCCCAACAAGGGCGTCGTGGTGCAGCTGGCAAGTGGTTTCCTAGACACCCTGTATAAGGCATGAGGGGCCACCATGAGATTCGATTGAGGTATACGAGGATGGAGCAGACGCCAAGGAGCAGACGCCAAGAGTAGGGCCGGCGAGGAGGCTTACTTGCTGCTTCTGCTTCTGCTTTTGCGTGGGACAAATGGGCAGGTGGAGAAACGGGCTGGCAGCTATCAAGCATTCTGGAAGGGCCTCGTTTTAAGCTGAGGAGGGGGGGGACATCTGCATGGCACAATACGGACACTGTCGTTCTTAGAAGTGTATCTCTCGAGGTCGTTACAGCCATGTTCATACACATATATACTGAGGACGGCAAAGTAGTCGAAGCTGGGCCGGGGGCATCTTTTGGTTCTGCCCACACTCACCTACACCCACACATAGTACGCTTTTACGTTTATGACTATGACGACAAAGAAAGAAGCCATCACAATCACCATCAGGCACATAAGCCCAGACTTGAGAAACATGGTTCAAAAAGCTTGTCTTGTCTAGCTCTTCCTGCTCTCTCTTCACAGCTCACTGAGGGTTGGCTTGTGCCTGTTCCTTCTGGCCACCACCTGTAGATGCTGTAGACCACCACCCAAGCCGTGTGCTTCACCCATCCTTGTCCGGTCATTTCAGTTATACCTCCCATTTTGTAATTGTGATGTGATGTGTGTGTGTGTGTGACGCCCTGATCTGGTCAAGCCGTTCTGTTGCTCGCCTCATCATTAGACAGACCGTTCCAACATTGCCATTTCGGTATGGGGCGCTCCTTCTTTTCCAATGTTGGTGCCTTCTTTCCCGTCCCGGCGATATGGCCACACTTGCCTTCGCCTTCGGTGAATTGCCCTTAGTAGCAATGGTAGTGTTCTTTTCCACTTGTTGTGCCGGCTTGCAGTGTCATACAAACAGACACCGCTTCCTTTTGGCTGCTCATCCTTTCCAGTGACGAGCCGGGCAAGGCAACATTGCCGACTCTTCTTTCAACATCATTCACATCTCTTGCGCTGGTTGTTGTCGTCTGCACCAAAAGCTGTCCCCAATCAACCAGCCACCTTTTCCTTCGAGCCCAAAGCTTGAAATCCAAGAGTCCTACAAGTCAGCACCGCGGTCTCGGAAATGGCCCATGCCAGGGTCACTCTGCTTCACCGCATCCTCGACGTCCCCCACCTGTCGCCTCTCCGAGATCTCGAGCTGATGTGGGCTCTTCAGCCGCTTGTGTAAAATATATCTCAATCCCATCGTCAATCCTCGAGACCTTCCATCCGAATCCCTCATGACTGCTGATTGCTACTGCAAAGGTTCTGACGAGCTGGACAATCTGTTCAGATGCAGATACACGTCTGTGCCATATCTGCTCGGGAGAGAGGTTTGTTAGCGAACTGGGCTCTCCTCCTCATTCACATTGACCCCTTCACCTGGGCCCTGGGACACAACTGGGCCGACTTACCCTTCCATGCTGATCAGTTTCAGATCTCCTCCAAAGTATCGAGCGTACAGCCTCGATATGGGTAGGCCGTACCCGAAGCCCGCCATCGGCGCCTTGAAGTCGCTCTTGTCGAAGTCGGGGTCCAGGCTCGGCGTCCTGTCGACAGTCGTATACATGTACGTCCATACCAGCGGGATCGCGCTGCGTGGGATGCCGCCGCCTTCGTCTGAGATCTTGATGGTGATGTCCTCTTTGCCCTCGGCCACGATCACCTTGGTCACGGGGAACTCCTGCTTGTCCTGGCCGTGCGTCTCCACCACGGCGCGCAGCGAGTTCTTGAGGGTCTCGAACAGCATGTGGCTCAGATGCCCGGGCACGTACATGAAGTTCAGGTTGGGGTTGCACACGAGCTGGATCTTCGGTGCCTCGAACAGGCCATAGTGGTCCTCACACACAAATCTTGCGTTTTCGATCGCCTCTTGCGCCAGATCCTGCACGTTGGTCTTGGTGCAGATTATCCCGACGTAGTTTGGGTCTGTGTAGTGGCTCTGGTCGGTCAGAGCGATGTGCTGACCGATGAGCATCCGTATGCCGATGCGCGACATATAAAATCGGTCCAAGAAGGATTGGATTGTGCCGTCGATCTGCATGCGTTGTCGCTTGCGCTTGTACTCGAGGATTCCCTGCGCCATGGTGGTCACGACCCCGTCATGACGCCGTTTAATCTTGTGCAGGGTCTGTGCAAATTTCTGGTTGTACAGCTGCAGATCCGGAGGCCAATCGCCGCTGTCGTCGACCATGGCGAAGTACCGCCTCGCAGCCTGGTACTTTTTGGCCCAGCTTTCTCTCCCATTGCCGTTTGCTTGTGGCATCGAGGTATACTGGCCCTCCTCGATGCTGGGGTTCGGTGTCGCCTCCGGCAGCATCTGGCCTTTTCCGAGAGACTTGCTGGGGCGCATGAGACGTTCGCGCACGTCATTGGGGAGCCTCGGTCGTGGTAGGTCGGTGATCTCCTGTTCCACCGCCGGGGCATATGTGAGTCACCTTGAACCTAGGTAATGGGCCAAGTAGTTTGGCGGGAAGGGCTTGGATGTGCCACATACTTCGAATGACTGCGCATACCAGTCGTGAACTTTCTTTACCGAGGGCATCTCACTGAGGCCGTCGGGGAGGGTCTCGAGCTCTTGGACCCTGTGGGCCAGCCTTATGGGCAGCTCCTCCGAGAGGAACTGGGAGGCGCGGAATAGGGTTCCTGCAGAGAGGGGCATAAGCATTGGCTGCTGGCTTGCCCTCGCAGGGCGTGAGGACGCGCGACACGGGCGTGCGGCGTTGCAAGAACTCACCGACAGAGGGTCTCTCGCCGAATTGGACCATCTGGCGCAGACTGACGCCGGTAGCCGGGAAGGAGGCATAGTGACGGATGGTATCCATCAGCTTCTCGGTCTTCCGCCACGACATTTTGACGGATTGAGCGTGGATGCCCACGATTGCCTGAGGGACGGTTGTCGGCCTATGATTGCCTCATCGACGACCGGTACCGTCTCAGGTGAGCGCTTGACAGTCCGCGGTGTGGTGTAGAGGGCCTCGAGTCCCCTTCGAGTGTGTGCAATGGGAGTGACTCTTGAGGAAGAAGTGCAGCCTTAGCCGAGGCAACGCCGGGATTAATCGATACGGAACCGTATGGGAATGACGCAACGCTATCCTGTGGACGGACTGGGGGTCACGAGGGCTTAGCTTATGGGCTTAGAGGGCCTAAAGGTCCGCGGACACATGGGAGTTCTCGAAAGACCGCCTGGGGATTGGGGTGGTCAGATTAGGGAGGAATTGAGATATTTCCCAAGCCTTGTCGTTGCCCAGAAGGGAGGTAGGTGTATTGGGTTGCGGTACAAAGAGGGCCAGAAAGCTTAAGAACGGCCGGCCCGCCTCGCTCGCAGACCACATACAGGACGGAGCTCACCCACAGCGCACCACGCACGGCAACCGAGCAGAGCGAGCACCGGGGAACAGTCCCGCTCACAGCTCACAGCTCACGTCACGTCACGTCACCTCTGGCTATTACAGTACAGACATGCTCGGATACCAAGGTGGTACGCCTGGGAGTGCGCCGAAGAGCCCCTCACGCCCGTCTTTTCACCTGGGCGGACAGTCATGGCCCTCGTGCCCAGCTACGGAGTACTGTATAGCACGAGGCGCCCCGGTGCCTGGGTAGCTTCAGATCACCCCACAATGCTAGGGCAGGCGGGCAACCTCAAAAATGCCTGGGTGCAGGGAGAATGCGACCGGGACAGGGGAAAGAAGCTCCATGTTTCCGACTCGACCTCACAGGGGCAGGCGGACCCCACTTGAATGCAGTGCCGCTTGCCGCAACGCTCCCGAGGCAGTCCCATTATTACCACACTACGCAGTGCAGCCAATACCTAGCCCGGCTGCCGTCTGGGTACTGTGGTACGCGTGGTACGCGACCAGCAATCATGCTGCAGCCAAGAGGAGGTGATGAGGACAGGCGACAGCTCCCAAACAACTTGTCACTGACTCAAGTGAGCTTCAACGGCTGCTGAACGGCTGCCCTCTGCCCTCAGAACTGACTGATGTCAACGAGATAGCTGTTGAGGCCTTTTTAGACCTGTGCTGCACGGGGCTGCTGGGTTGTTGCCCCGCGGTCGGACAAGACAGGGAGAGATCAACAAGCCTATCATCCATCACATGCCAAAAAGCCGCTCAACCGGTCTGTACCGATGCTCTTGGGCTGGGCGCAGAGACCATTGACTTTGGGAAATATGCCCAGGTGAGTGAGTACCTGGTCATTAGTGAGATGATATCCTCTGTTCTACTGCAACGTCTACAGAGCATCTGATAACAATGTTGTGTTTATGGCTTGGCCCAAAATATACAGCGAGCATGCACTATGACACTATATTCGGATCCGAGTGGGGTGGTGTGATCTGCATTCACCACAAAGTCCGAGCTGGCTGGCTGGGCAGAAGTCCAAGACACACATGTTTTCCTCGCAACAGGTGTAGGGCCTGCTTCTCTGCCTCTCATCGGACGATCCTCGTGTGAAATAGCATCCTGATGCATGCGTTTTGTGTAGGATGGCCTCTAAGTGAGGATAGGATTCCTTGGGGCCACTGAGTTTGCGCAACCGCCAATGGGATTGCCTCCGTTGGAGAGCCGTATTAACTTATACTGAGAAGTTGTGTAGCCTGGCTGAGGTGAAGCCCGCTCTAGATCTCCATTATAAACAAATACCTCTAGGTGTGGACAGCTTCCGCTCGCCGGCCCCCTCTGCACGTGTAAGTCGGCCAAGTCCGACACAGCCCCATCTTGCCGCCTTCGGGGTGAGATATCAAGCAGAAAGGTAGCACGGCGTAAAGACCTGTCCAACTCGAGCGTCCAATACGGGCTCATCGAGGGAAATTTTCCAAATGCCAGATGTCGGCTGATCGGAAGTCGTCCTTTCTGCGGATGGAGTAAAAGCTACAGGGCTGCGGCTCCGACTGCAGACAAGTCTAGACTCTGTACTCGGACCACATCAGTCCATGGCGCTTTGGGCCCTTTCAGGAAATTGACCCGTTATAATTGTCTCCTCCCACTCAGAACTCAGGGGCCATATTACACATCTCGACAATGCTTCGTGTGTTGACCTGCACAAGTGCCACGGATCATGTCCGACCAGAACTCGTCGCATGGTGCTAGCCAGTGCTTCTTGCTTGTGCATGGTCTGATTTCCCATCTGCAGCTTCCTTCCTCGCGATAGCATCGACGTCACCGCACAAGCTCTCTGTGCGCACCCGCCTGCAGGTACCGGTACCCAACATTGAACCCCACCCACCACTCACCACTCACCACTCACCACTCACCACTCACCACTCACCACTCACCACCAGCGCTCTCACGCGGCGGCCATAACGACCATGCGCCCAGCGCGGAACCATGAACTTCCACATATCGCCCCTCTCTCCCCTGCGGCCGCAATTCTCCGGCTCTCTGAGCCCCAACTCGACCGCCGCCCGCCGCGATGGCCCCTTCGGGCCCGACGACACGAATCATGACACGGTCGGCTCCCTCGGCCAGCCCAAGATCGAGGTCGACGGCGTGGAGGCAGACGACGAGCTGGCCAGCAGCGCCACGGGCTCGGGCTCGGGCTCGGGCTCGGGCTCCGACTCGGACATGTCCGCCGACGACATCACGCAGGACAGCAGGGACGTCCTCGTGCAGCGCCTCAACGACCTCGCCCAGCGCCTGAGCGGCGCCAACGTGCGCACCGAGAACATCGAGGCACTGCATGCCCAGGTTGACGCCATGGAGAAGGTGCTGTCGCGCCCCGGCCATAGGAGCCCCGGCCGGCTCCGCCGCACCCCGTCCTCCTCCTCCGCGCGGCGCAGCGCGTCCCTACAGCCCGGCGGGTCGCGCCCGAGGTCGCTGGTGCTGCCGGCTGGCGGCGACGGGAGAGATGCGCTGGGGATCATGGCGCCGATGAGCCCCTCGTGGCTGAGGTCGCATTTCCAGAGGCGCCCTTCCACACACGGCGACAGGCCTGACGAGACCTCGGAGCTACACAAGGCCCTCCCAGTGCCGGTGCCGGTGCAGGTGCCGGTGCCGGTGCCGTCGGCGCAACAGCTACAGCCTGCCGACGCGACCGCGACGTTCAGCAGCTCGCCCAAGATCTCGTCCGAGATGGCCGATAGCATCGTCCTGGAGGCCGAGAACCTGTGCGCCGAGATGTCGACCGTCATTGAGAGTTTGCAGAAACGGCGCGAAGAGTCAGATGTGAACCTTCCCTTGTGATTCCCTTTACTTCACGCCCGTCGCTTTGTCCCCTTCCGTTCCTGCCCCTCACGCATGCCCTTCAATACCCTGTGACCTATGCAAATCTTGTGCCAGGAATACGTGCTAACCCGTGCCTCCTCACCAACAGCATCTACAGGCAGTATCTGTCGAGCGAGAGGAAGCTGCAAATGAGCGACTGCGGCAGCAGGAGGCGCGCATCCACGAGCTCGAGGAGGCGGTCGAGGAGGACGAGTCGGAGCTCCGGTACCTGAAGATCCAGCTGCGCGCCATCGAGACCCAGTGCGCCGGCTACGTGCCGTCCGGCGCCGACCCCGAGCTGGAGCAGAGCATCCGCTTCTGGAAGAGGGACTGGGAGGAGCTCAGGGACAAGTGGGCCGCAAGGAGGGGCACCTTGCTCCGGGGGCGCGAGGACGACCTGGGTTCCTATTCGGGTTTGACGAGCCCGTCCTCGGCGCGGTGATGGGGGATTGGTTCGAAGAGAGGAGAGAAGAGACTTGAGTTTGTTCGGGGCGTGAAGATTCATCAATAGCCATGATTGCTTTTGATTCTGCTTCACGAGGGCTTAGAGGAGATAAAGTGGTGGTCTGTGACGGAAGACCACATATATTTATTCCAGATTCTTAGACAGGAGCTGGCTTCATACGATTCTTGTTAGGTACAGCCTCAAGTGGTCAGACATAATGTCGATAATGCCATCACTCAGTTGCCATGGCGCGTATCGTCTTGTCCAAGTGCCTTTGTGACACGCCCGGCATGCGGATATTTTCCTGGCCCGTCAGTTTGTAAGGCTAATCTGATAGACACATGGGCCATGGTCAGAAGATGTGATTCAGAGGTATCATTGAAATAAGATTGGCTCCTTGGCCGTATACAAAACATGTTAACCATGCCAAAGTGAATCGTAGGCCCCGACTCTCCTTCATCATCGTCAAGTCTTGATAGATGCCCCAGTAGCCGGAACCACCTTCTACAGAAACATGCGTTCTACTAGTCGCTCCCAGGCGCCCGTATCCGAATGCTGCGTGAACATTGTCCTAATGTGAAAACAAAAGTCGCCTCAAACGCCAGCTCAACTTCAGGCCTATCGGGTCTCTGTGGTGCCATAATTGTAACTCCCCAAAACGTCGAAAATAGTGGATGCCATCCGCTACATCGACAGCCGGACTCCGCTAGTTCCGTCTGCTCTCATTGGGTTCTGTAAGCCGATCTCCAGACGGATGCGTATGGTTCCGCGTCGGTCTCGCAAGTCGGTTTCTTAAGCGACTTGGCGCATTTCGCGAAGCGGACGGACAGGTCGCCTGTCGAGTATTCCTGGCCCTTGTCCGACTTGTCGTATGAGTTGATGTAGCGCTGAGGAACAAGGGCCAAGTTCGACAGAATCGTTGGGTGCCACTGCACAATGTGTTCCTGCGATAGCTTGTTAAGAGACACTCCTTTTTCCTGCAAGTGTGGGTGGACTCACCAGAGCATGTGTCTCCGCCTTCTGGAAGTTGTAGCTCCTGTACGTCGGATCGAACCACGTGTCGAGGAAGAACCGCGACCACTCCGAGTTGCGGACCAGCCAGCTGTTCGTGGCCAGGCCGTCCTTGTCCTGCGTCACGACGAAGTGCACGTCGTCGGCCTTGAGGTGGCTGAACGTGTGGATGATGCTGTCGGGCGGCACGACGGGGTGGTCTACTATCATCTTCTGCTCGAGGTTCGCGGCCGCCATGATGTCGCGCTCGATCGTGAGGGCCGGGTTCATGATGAATGTGTCGACATCGACGTACCAGAAGTAGGTGGCGTCGGGGAACTGGGTGAGAGCGTGGCGCATCGCAACGACCTTGGTCCAGGAGGCTGGCGCCTTCTTAAGGTCGTAGTCGCCAACTTTGGGGAAGAACGTTGCGTAGCCTGGACACGCCATGTTAGTCAAACCTACTCTATATACCAACGGCTTCTCCCGCCAGCAAGACACCAGACCAGTCCACCGCTAGGGCGACCGACGTTAGATCGCAACGTACCGTGCTTTTCCGCGTAAAGCCTCCTGTTTTCTTTCAGCAGGTCTGTGTACCTCTCGCCAAACCTCCCCTCGTCCAGGACTGTCACGATCACCGCGGGTGGCTTTCCAGAAGGAACATGGTTAGCCGTTCCGATGCTGCCGCCCCTGGAGCTGTGATGAGAGCTGCCGCCGCGTGTAAGGAGCCATACAATGCCGATGAGCAAGAGTGTTGCTACGGCGAAGGCTTGCGATCGGTATCGCCGTGGTATCGAGAAGCCGACCCCATAGCGGGAGGAGTTGCTGCCGCGAGGAAGGAATGGCTGGGCGTTTGAGGATTTCCTCTTGGGATATGGAAGATGCATTATGTATTATCTGTGGTTTATTTGGATCATATGGCGAGCGTCGAGGGAGGCTTCGGTGGGGAGAGAAATCGCAGTGCGTCAATGAAGGCTACCGTGACGAGGAGAGCCAGCCAGACCCCTGAGGGCTCGGCTCGGCAGCAAAAGCACTGGTCTTGATGAGCAGTGGTGACGGTGAGCGAGGCGATGCAGCCAGGAATGAGTAATGCGTCCTGGTCTTGCGTCAATACGACAGCCAAAAGCGCCTTCGTGTTGGTCGAGGCTTATGCGAGAGGTAAGCCGTGCCGATGGAGCCACAAGCTACGTAGCTCCCGCGCTGTCGTGATCAGCCGGTTTCCTTGCGACTGGGGCCACCCGGGGAGCAGTTGGATCAAATGGGGAAAGCAAGAGCACTCAAAAAGAAGGTGGTGCAACGCGTTTGCCGTTGCAGCTTGTCGCAATGGGCCGATCGGATTGGAGAGAGTGTGTGCTTGTCTGGGAGAGACAAGTGGTGGGTTTTGGGTCTCACGGGAGGATGAGTTATGGTCTAGACGGCGCAGGGCAAGGGCTAAAATTGCCGAGCCCCTCGACACGGTGAGATTGCAACTCGGCCAAACCATGTACATTAATGCCAGACGCCCGTAATGGCCGACCTGCTGGTAAGACCTCTTCCCTCAGCCACGAACGGTTCAACTTGCGATAAGGCTGAGGCTTGCATGGCTGTGAAGCTCGTCGAGGAAATGCGATACTTGTTGCTGGGTCTTGGGCTTCATACATCAAGAGAAAGACCCTGGGGTTCGGAGCAGTTCCACACCCACGCCAACTACCCACCTAGTGGGGCCTGTCATCTGGTGGGGCCCGTTGTCTCTATCAATCGCCCATGATCCTAGCCAGATTCAGCCTTGACCTTGAGCCGTCTCTCATTGTCCACCGTAGTGCCGGCCAACCTAAAGATCAAGCTGGGGTCACTCTTCGCTGCGCCATTCCTACCTATATCTCATACGTCTGAAACCGTCTGCATGCTGACAACTATATGAAAATCCTCCGTTTGGTAAGAGAGCATGTTTGGCGTGAACTTCTCGAGAAAATCCTCCTCGCAAATGACGTCTCTTCTAAGATTGCCAAAAATGTCCCCCGAGATAACGTCTTCAAAATAGTGTCCGCGAATGGATGATATTCTCTTTAAAGGTATAACATCCTATGAAGTAGCACTCGGTAAAAAGGCCTCTTCGGAGTCCTTGTAGAGCTTTTCTAGAACAGCTACACTTAGAAGAGGAATTGTACAAGCACATATGCTGTTGTCATAACCTCGAGAAAATGCCATTAAATTAGATAATTGTCCAGCCAGACTGGGTGACTGGCGCTGATCCTCAATTCGCTTCCATCCGTCTATCGGCTAACGCGACAGCGACGAATGTCCCCTGCTTGCTTGACAATTTTCATTCGGCCAAGGCCAAAACATTACAGCAAGATATGTATCAGCAGTAGTCAGCCTACGCCTTCGTCAAGGTAACCGAGAGGTCTGAAGGGTAGGAGTGGATTCAGGCACGACCCAAAGGCCGGCCCGAGAGACTGAAGATGACGTGCCCGTACTAGTCCCTTGTTGGAAAATGAACAAGACGCCCAGAATCCTAGGTAGTAACAAAGCCTTGATCTCTGCACACAGACTAGTTGACACAGCGCGGAAGAGCAGGTCCGAGGCAACTTAAGAGTGTGCATGTTGAAGTTGGCGAGACTTGTAAGGGACGGTTCGTTGAACTGTGGGACCGGCAGTACTAATAGGCCTCACTGATCCTTCTTGGAATCTGCCTGCTCCCCTTGATCCTCGCCGCCGTCATCTTCGGGTACATCAATGATGTCGTCGCTGACTTGGCTAAGATACCGCGCGCAAGCAGCACTCACACCCTTCCAGACAGCCTGTGCCAGGTCAGTATAAGACCAACGTGGTGCGCGATGGTGCGCAGAAAAAGTGGGAAACTGAGTGTGCACATACCCCGATGAATGTGGCGACTCCTACGGCCACCAGTAACCAACTGACGTTCTCGAGCCTGTCCCTACCTCTCCCACGCCTGGTGCCACCGAGTCTGACATTGAACCAGTGAAGAGGGCCTAAGCCAAGGAATACCTTGACAAGGCCCACCAGCCCCAAGGACAGTAAGCCCTTCGAGAAGTGCGCAAACCAGGTGTCTGGTTCGTCGTCGGGTATGTATTCTAGTATTTCATCGAATCCATCAAGTCCTCCCCTGACGACGTCCACAACAGCACCGGCAGGGTCCATCCAGATATTGATGATAGGATCGGCGACAAAGCCCAATAGAAAGAGGGCAAACATCATGATGGTTGCGGTCAGAAACGCACGGAGGATTCCGCTGTTGAGCCATCGTGACCATTTTAAGCTGCTTAACCTGTACTCGTACTTGCAAGTCGGACACTGCCAAAGGTTTCGATCCGCGGGCGAAGCTCCCCTCCAGGCCCGGAGGCAACCCTCGTGGACATATTTCTGCGATCCTTTGCACTTGCAAGGGCGCATGAGCCGGCCAAGCTCCGGATCATCCGATACATATCTCACACGCGGCTTTCCTCCGAGATACTGAGTGGACAGGTTCGGGGCCTCGAACGTCGGCTCGACCTCGTCGAAACAGATTCTGCATGTCCGGGGCGGATAACTAGTGCTTGTCTGTGATGGGTCCTCCTCGGTGCTTTGCGCACTGTCACCATGCGCGGGCTCCTCGCTAGACGTTGAGGCTGGATCCTGCTGTGCGGCTTGAGGAGTGGTCTCCCGAGAAGACGATGCGGCCGCGTTGCCGAAGGACCAGGTCTGCGTGGGAATCGTGGGGCTCAGCGATTCGGCCATGGCGAGGGCGATACTTCGTGGGAGTGAGGGAGCAAAAGGACACTGTGAGTCAACGTAGAATTGTGTGAAAGAAGTCCTGGCGGGCCGTTTGGGGATTCAGTCAGCAGCCTAGGTCATCTTCAACCGCATGAGCCGGCCGTCGACCCAAGGGTTTCCAGTTCATAAAGATCACGCGGGAACCGAAGTGGCTGAAGATCCAAACAAATGCGATGATCCGGTCTTACACGTGTCGTCGTCCGTATAGCACGGAAGAACGAGCTGGGGTGGTACGCTTTGGAAGGTGGTCGAAGTTTTATGATGAAATGGGGGTAAAAGGGCCAATTTGTGAGCTTTTCGGGAGCTAGCTTTGACTTGCTTGAAAGAAGGCGTCCAGTGAGGTGGGTAGGGGCCACATGTTAGGTAAGCCACCACCTACGGCGCCCCTGCCTAGCTCGCCTGCCCGTGGCCCAGGGCTGCGCTTGGCTGGGGGAGCTCCCAAGCAGCAGGTTGACGCGTGTGGACTCTCTGCCTGGGGTTGTTGCAGCTGCGAGTCCAACATCACCGAGCTTCAGCTATACGGTCGTCATCTTTCTCTCCTCCACCCAAGATCCTTTACGGACCGCATACCAGCTCGCCCACCATCTCCGAACCCCTCTTGTATCTAAATAGCAGCCATGGCTGATAGATACTCCTTCTCTCTCACCACCTTCTCGCCCAGGTAAGCTCAGTCGCAACCACAGCTGCCACCGAATATGCGTTTGTACTGACACACACGGCAGCGGCAAGCTGGTGCAGATCGGTCAGTTTTCGCCAATTGTCGAGCCACACTGGGAATGCGCCTGATGTGGAAAGCAATCCACTTACTGACACCCTCGAATAGAGTATGCCTTGAACGCAGTCAACCAGGGCGTCACAGCGCTCGGCATCAAGGGTCAGTGCTCTCTCTCCCCTCTATCCACCCACGAGGGAGCTTTTCGACTGACACGGCAGTGCAGCCACCAACGGAATTGTCCTCGCAACCGAGAAGAAGTCCTCATCGCCCCTCGCCGACCCCTCCTCCCTGTCCAAGATCAGCCTCGTCACCCCCAATATCGGCATGGTCTACTCAGGCATGGGCCCTGATTACAGGGTTCTTGTCGACAAGGCGCGGAAGGTCTCGCACACCGACTACAAGCGCATCTACAACGAGTACCCTCCTACAAGGATATTGGTCCAGGATGTCGCGCGGGTCATGCAAGAGGCCACCCAGTCGGGAGGTGTGCGGCCGTACGGTGTCTCCTTGCTGATCGCCGGATGGGACGAGGGCGTTCTTCCCGAGGAAGAGGTCGAGAAGGCGGCCAAGTCGATCGAGGGAGAGGGCGGGGAGAAGAAGATTTCGGGGAAGACCGGTGGCATTCTCAAGGGAGGCCCAATGCTGTACCAGGTCGATCCATCAGGCAGTTACTTTCCCTGGAAGGCGACAGCTATCGGCAAGAGTGCGACCTCAGCAAAGACATTCCTTGAGAAGCGGTACACGGAGGGCCTGGAGTTGGAAGACGCCGTGCACATTGCGCTGTTGACGCTCAAGGAGACGATCGAGGGCGAGATGAACGGGGATACTATTGAGATCGGTAGGTCACATCATGGAGAGTTGAGGTCACCACAACTATTTGCTAACATCTTCATGCAGGAATCGTTGGACCACCAGCAGACCATCTGCTTGGAGTGGAGGGTGTTGAGGGCGCAAAGGGCCCTCGTTTCCGAAAACTGAGTCCCCAGGAGATTGAGGACTACCTGACGAACCTATGATTTGATACCGCCTGATGCCACGCGGACGTTACGACTGTACCATAGAACAGATGCATAGATGGCAAATGGAACGGAAAATGATGCCAGTCTTATGTTGATTCCTTGTGAACTAAGAGGAACGAGTTTCTTGTTCCGGCCCGCACTCTGACGACTCTTCGACCGTCCTTCAACTCAAGCGGAACTTGGCGCCATGATTCTTCAAGTTTGCTAGGTAGGCCGAGTTGCCCATTCCCATTCTCGCCAATGACGAACACATCTTCGTCCGTCGTCAGCACAATGATATGTGACTCGCCAACGGCAACATCGGCAATGTCATTTTCTTCGATGTCAACTGGCGTTGGTTCGTCGCTTATATCTGCTGGGACTGTCTTCCTGCCGGGGTGGCCACCCCAGATGTAGAGATCATTCCCGGTGGTCACTGCAGCAAGTACATAACCGCCAGCAGCTATCTTAGAGATGGGCCCCGTTGGTAAATCCTTGAGAGCAGTGACGAGGCCTGGCTCGTCCGCTGGGCTAGCCGGCGACGCCTCCCGGCCGAGACAGGCAGAGTACCGTTCGTCGCCTAGCGTGTAGACATCACCTGTGCGCGTAAGAGCCGCGAAGCCGGTATCGTAGGCCACGAGCTGTTGACAGGGCGGCAGCTGCGGGTATGTCTGGCACTGATCCTGGTTCAGGAATCCGTTGAGTGACTTGTATTGGCGGATCGAGCCGGCAGGATCAAGAACTACCTGATCGATTGTGAGCCTCGATGGCCCGTCGAAAGCTAGATTATCAGGGCTTTGCGTACGACGGTCCCGTTTGATGACTCGGCAACAGTGTATTTTGAGAAAAAGCCCTCGCGGCATAGCGGATGGTGAGCTGTGGGGAGAAAGCCGGCGGTCCTCACTTTACCATCGACGACCACTGCACACGTCAGTATCGATGCTCAACAGTGAGCTCAGACCAGCCCACCTTTGAATTTCAAAATTCCTGCCACATTTTCGAGACACAGCCTGATGGTCTCAACAGCAAAGGCTCGGAGAAACAACTTGGTCTAAGATGCGAACAACATACCCGCGGTGTGTGACAGTGATGGTCGAGGTTGGTCTATAGCGTCGCCTGTGAGCACACAGGTGAATTGGTGCAAGTCGTCTGGCTCGGCATGGCTCTCTAGGTTTCGGAATCGAAGCTGGCCCCAGGCGTTGAGGCCTGATGCGTACAACTCCATTTACCGGTCGAAATTGAGCGTGAGTGGTTTGAGATTGTGGTCCGTGATAAGCTGTGCGGTGGCTAGCAAACGAGGCAGTTCTGTAAGAGATTCACCCCACATGTCGTTTGTCCCGCACGAGGTTCGGGCAATCAGCACTGCCAACTCGTGCAGCTTATCTCCCAATTCTTGAAATTTACTCATTCACTCTTAGTACCGAGTCGTTTGGGCTGATTCAAATGAGATCTACAGACAAGCTCCCGCCAGTGCCTTTCTGATAACTGCCGTGACTTGCTACCTAGGCATCTATCTGTACCTCATCTGCTGCACTACTCCAGGGCCCCGGTCGCCGTATGGTCGTATCCGTTCAAACCTTGACCCTAACGCAAATGCTGTTTCCCCTCCGAGTCTTGTCACGGCGATACATTTTCAGAAAATGAAGGGCTCGGTTTCTGACATGCCTGGGCCGCTCAGTCCTTCCTTCCTGACCTGTCACGCGGCTGAGTGCAGCGCGGGCCACGGAGAATAGGCCTCATGCATTTGGAACCCACACCACTCGCACAGGTAGGCCTCCCAGGTGCCATATTTCTACCTCCCCCCCCCGCCCCCGGAGTTGGGCTTGCACTCGGCTGTCTTTCTTTTCTCTGTTCTGTTGTGAGTCTGATCTGCCTCGGGGACATTGATATCTTCTTCGGCTCCCATTCAAATCAGTGTTGAGCGAGGGACTCCAAAGCCCGCCAGTACACCTGTGCCTCGCTTTCTCGACACGGCTTTGTGAACGGATCCACCAAGCGACAACCATGGCCCTCTATAGTGACTCCTCTGGATCTTCCGAAGATCTCGGTGACGCTATTGACGAGGTCCTGGCTACGGAGGATCCGTTAGGCTCATCATGGCTTGAAGAATCAGAACCGGATGAGGCTCCCGCAGGAGACCCGAAAGACCCAATGAGTATTGCTGCAAGGGCCTACCAGGTGGAGATGCTGGAAGCCTCCATCAAGGGCAATGTCATCATCGCTATGGACACCGGTAGCGGGAAAACCCAAGTGTCAGTCTCTCTGTGGAAAACAGCGTTCTCCCATCTCGGGCTAATTTAATGTCGATTCAGCGCTGTTTTGAGGATCAGAGCAGAACTCGAGAGGATGTCTTCTGATCAGGTACCACCCTCATCGATGTCTACTGCACAATTCTTCCAGGGCCTTGCTAACTCATGCGACTCGCCAGTTGATTTGGTTTCTGGCTCCGACTGTCTCCTTATGTGATCAGCAGTTTGGTGTCATCAAGACCCAAATACCGTCGGTGCTGCCGAAACTTGTCACGGGGTCTGACAAGGTCGACAGCTGGAGTAAATCAACATGGGAGGCCGTCCTTGTCAACGTGAACCTGGTGGTGACAACTCACCAGGTGTTGTTGGACGCCCTCCTGCATGGATTTGTACAGATATCATCGCTGGCACTGATTATCTTCGATGAGGGTAAGACAGCTTCCACAGATGGCAGACAGTTCCCAACTGACGGCATAATCAGCACATAATTGTACCAAGAAACACCCGGGAAGCAGAATTATGAAAGAGTTCTACCGCGAAGCAAAGGACCACGGCGACCCGGTTCCTCATATTCTCGGCTTGACCGCCAGTCCAGTGGTTAGAGCCGACATATCAAGCCTAGAGGAACTGGAGAATACACTTGACGCATCATGTAGGAGCCCTACGCGGCACAGGGAAGAATTGTTGTCACACACACGGCGCCCATCAATGTTCAACATCCAGTACGCGCCTATGCTGAAGGTGCCTCGAAATGAGCACACGCAGTCTATGCTCAAAATTCATCAAGCTTATAAAGCTCTGGACATCAAGGACGATCCGTACATCGAATGGCTCTCCGCTCAGAACACAGATCGGTCAAAGAGAAAGCTCCAAGACGCCTTCATGAAGAGGGACACGTATGTTCAAGGGACGATGAAGAAATTCTGTAGGAGAAGCGTCGACATTCGTCGGGAAATGGGGGGCTGGGCAGCGGACTGGTACATCTTCGAAGCCATTCGTCGTTTCCTGGACGGTGTCAAGAGACAAGACGTCGTCAGCCAGAGCTTTAAAGAAGCCGAGGTGGTCTATCTGGCCCGGATCTTCCTGAACGCCGGCATTAGTCCCCCTTTGGGAGAAAACGAGACGACACTGCTCCCAGAAAAGATGAGGCAGCTGATTGATGTGCTACTCAAGTACGACGGTGCTGTTCGGGGCATAGTTTTCGTCAAAGAGCGATCGAAGTGAGTCTTCCCCTTTTTGCGTTCTCCTCTCTCTCTTGTCCTGAAAGGTCTCGAAGGACACGACTTGGGGTTGCAGATGATTAACATACCAATAGCACAGTAATTCTCACACAAATACTCAGTCGTCATCCGGAGATCCGTAAACGATATCGGGTGGGCAAGATGGTTGGGACCTCATTTGTACCCGGCGTGAAGCAGGACTTCCTTGATCTGCCCGAGAAGAACAACAGCCTTGCACTAGAGTCCTTTCGTGACGGCCGCCTGAACCTTATCGTCGCAACGAGCGTCTTGGAGGAAGTAAGCATGCTCCATTCAATATAATAAAGACTTCAGGGGCTGCATGTTTGAAGAGAGGCCACAGCCACCTCGTGGCCTACTCTTTGCTTTATTGGCATTAAGCTGCTCCTTGATTTCTTTGACCGCTGACTCTCAATACTGTAGGGCATTGACGTCCCAGCTTGCAATCTGGTAATTTGCATGGACAAGCCAGACAACCTGAAATCGTTCATCCAGCGGCGAGGGCGTGCCCGGATGGAAGATTCTCACCTCTACCTGTTCGAGGAGACAACAGATATTGGCTCAAAGAGAGAGTGGGAGCTTCTTGAAGCCCAAATGAAGATGTGGTACGAGGATGATCTGCGTGAGCTACAGATCCTGAAAGAACTCGAAGACTCTGAAGATCCGGACTATCCCGAACTACGAGTTGAGAGCACTGGAGCTCGGCTCACCATCAATGATGCAAAGTCTCACCTCGACCACTTCTGTGCAACTTTGACTTCCAGAAAGTTTGTCGACACCAGCCCTGACTACATTATCGAGAAAGTGGTGGAAGAAGCCACGCAGACAGGCCCGCCGAACTTGATCAAAGCCACCGTACTGCTCCCAATATCACTTCCTCCGGAGCTACGCCAGGCTACTAGCATCAGGACATGGAAATCAGAGGCCAACGCTTGCAAAGATGCCGCTTTCCAGGCCTACCAAGCTCTTTATCATGCAAATTTGGTAGATGAGCATCTCTTGCCACTCAGAGAACAAGATTTCGGTATTGAGATACCGGATCGTCCTGGAATGATTGTAAGTAATGAAGTCTGACGTGTCGCACAGTCAGGCTTTCGTTCAAATCTTTGGTTTATGGCTTCTTTGGCACACAACGCTGATCAAGTCTCACAGGAAGCCGCTGTCCAATGTAATCCGTGGGTTCGAGTTGCTGAGGCCTGGAACGAGAATAGCGGTAATCCCCAGAGACGTACCCTGAGACTGCTCGACCAAAATCACACTGTCAGGTGCGAACTTGAGCTGGTACTTCCGATTTCTCTTCCTCCGATGCCGCCGGTGACTATACATCTGGACCACAAAACCAATTTCATTCTTCAAATAGAGGAAGAAGTGACTATGGAAAACACTGACGATTCCGTGGATGCCACTTCGACTCTGTTCTCAGCCGCTTATGCTCATCGACGCTTGGATATCAGAGAAGAAGGATATGCCGTGCAACTAGCATTGCGCAAGGGCATCCTACCATCAACATGCTCAAGGACCCTCTTTGACGCAAACTCTGCCGCTGATGCTATGTCTCGTGGCCTCGTGCGAGACGTCTATGGGAACCCTTTTGTGTTCGATTCTCTCCTACCATCGAAACCTGCAGCCGAGGTTGTGCAGAAAGTCTACAAAGGCTTCGAGGAAGACCCCGAAGACGTCCAATACGTGGTGGTCAGCAAATACCCAAGAGGACCGGGCCTCTTCCTCCAACCACTGCCTCCTCAACAACAGCCAAGCACGAAGCCCTACTCAAGGGTACTGCCCATGAGCGGCATGACTATCGATGACGTGCCCGTAGAGTACGCAGAGCTCGGCCTTCTGATGCCGTCTCTGATACACTACATCGAGATGTACTTGGTAGCTAACGAGCTGTCAAGGACCATTTTGGCGCCGCTCAAGCTCAGCGATACTTCGATGCTCGTCACAGCAATCTGTACGTCTAGTGCTCGAACGCCGACGAATCTGGAAAGGATCGAATTCTTGGGAGATTCGATTCTTAAGCTGTGTGTGACTTTAAATGTCGCGGCTTCTGAGCCTCGAAAGCCGGAAGGAATTCTTTCACGTCTCAAAGACAGGCTGGTTTGCAACGGAAGGCTATGCATGGCAGCACGTAATACGGGGCTGGACAAGTTCATCATTGCAAAACAACTCACTCTCAAGGGCAGCGGTGAGCGATGGCGACCTCCCTACATCTCAGACCTGCTCGAGCGCCCAGAACAGGAAGCGCAAAGCCGGGTCATGTCGACCAAGACTCTCGCCGATGTGGTAGAAGCTGTCATTGGCGTCTCTTACCTCGATGGAAACCTGGAGAAGGCATTGGACTGTATGTCCTTGTTCCTCGGAGAAGGTCAATTCCAGGACGTGGAAATCGCCCGAGGTGTGCTATTTGAATCCGCGGAGCCCAAGGACATGGTTCTCCCTGCAACCTACGAGCCGTTGGAAGAGTTGATAGGGTATGTGTTCAAGAAGAAGACGCTCCTGGTTGAGGCAATTACCCACCCAAGTTATGTCCTTGCGTTGTACAGCTATGATCGCCTCGAGATGATTGGCGATGCGATCCTTGATCATGTCATTGTTCAGGGTACGTTTGAATCCCGTTGTTCACTGCAAAGACAAGGACAAGCTTCCAGAAATCGCAGTTCGGTTCAGTCCAATAGCTAACCTGCCGAAGAACTCTTCAGGGAAGAGCCTGAAGCATTGGAGAACTGGCAGATGCATCTCCTGCGGACTGCTCTCGTGAACGCCGACATACTCGGGTTTCTAGTCATGGAGTGGGGCTCAAAATTGCCAACTAATGATGTAGCCCTTAACGAATGGAGTGAGGATGGCAGTAGTCGACACAGTCCAGATCTCCAGCCTGTGGAGGTTAACACACCGTTGTGGTCTTATATGCGCTACCAGTCAATCGAGCTCGCCGTGGAGAGAGAGGCTACCTGCCGGCGTCACGGGCAACTGCGGGATTCTATCCACGAAGCCATGCACTCTGGCACGCACTACCCATGGGCGCTCTTCGCACGACTCCATGCACCCAAACTTTTCTCCGACTTGTATGAGGCATTAATTGGAGCCATCTGGGTTGACTCTGGCAATTTCGACGAATGCAAGGCTTTCATACAGCGGTCAGGTCTGTTGTCATATCTGATCAGGCTCCGAAGCAACAATACCCCGGTGCACGTGCTTCACCCTAAGGAGGAGTTAGGCCGGCTAGCCAACACTGAGACGGTAAGTTATGTTCTCAGAGAGAATGAAAATGGAAGTTTCGGTTGCAAGGTCCTTCTAGGCCAGAAGGAGGTTGCGGACGTGGATGGTGCTCAGTTCAAGAATGAGGCTGTAGTCAAGGCTGCCACCGAAGCCGTAGCGATACTGTCAGCGGCGTAGTGGAAGACAGAGACTCTGCCTAATGCTACTACGGCTCTATCATTATCCGAGGTGTGAATACACGCAGACATCCACCGCCGTCTTTTTCCTCCGCTTGAAGTTGGACTGCCCTCGTGATCCAATCCCGTGGCAAGCTACATTAGAATTCCGCTCGTCAGATTACCCCGATGACCGGGGAACAGATGGATTGCTTTTGACTCTTGCAGGACAGCCAGGTATAGAGCCATCTATAGGATAACTTCTTATAGGACAACCTCTTATAGGACAACCTCTTATAGGACAACCTCTTATAGAATAAATTCTTGCGGATAATATATTGCCTGCCAATCGGCATGACTTACTCCGAGGTCGCATATCCCCATTGAAATAAAAATCTTCGGGTAAATTCCAGGGTTCTGGCGCTCTGAGCCTCTTTACTTGTTAGTCCAGACTTGTTGCTGATACCGGAGAGGTATGTATTTTATGACGTATATGACCTTGGTAATTGTAGACGACTTTAGACTCAAATACAGAGGGTGATCTTGGAAAACTACGTTTCGACGCAACGTTTGTGAGATGAAACGGAAGAGAGGCTCAAAAAACTTCCAAAACTTGTATTACGATGCATTATGCGTCCTGAGGAAGACGCACTGCCCCCGGAACAGACCATTGCAAGGTCTCCGCAAGATCTGCAGCATAGCAGAACATCCTCATCATCAAACGTTGTGATCCCGTTGCAGTGAGGAATTGCAGTCCGTCAGCTTCCACCGCTTCCAGAAAGTCGACGCACGCAGCCGGTGAATGGTCCTAGAGCACGCTGTCTGTGTCTGCATGCCAGCCTGGCCAACAGCAATAGCGGTCGGTTACCCTCGAAACCGAATTCCCGAAGCCATTCATATCCATAGCTTCAATGAACATGTATAGGCTCAGTCATCTTCAGTGAGATCAACAGCCTCCCTCCCGTTGCCCAACTTCACGATCTTCCTCGGTCGCGGGTTTACCTGGTCCTCACCGGGCTCCCGTTTGACAGCTCCTCGTGAGGAGTCACATTTGATGGCGACTTCCGAGGTACTGTCTCCTTCCTGCGATTGCTGAGCATGGTTTCCCGGGTTCTTGACAACAATTGGTATTCTTACCTGTCTGTGCGATAACTGCCTCTGTGCTAAGCGGCGAACCTCATTGAAAGGTAGAGTATCCACACTCACTTTTGCCAGTCGGCAGATCTCTCGAAGGGGCAGGCTGTCGATGTCAACGTCGACTTGAGAGGGCTCTCTCGGAATGATCAGCTTTTGCTGAAGAATGTCTTCTAGGAATAAGCTAACATGAAATGTCATAAAATGAAGAATGGGCTGCACCTACCTCTGGACCGGTACTTCAAGTAGAAGATGGCGAGCGGAACCTCGACAGGGTCCACATACTTGAAGTCGATCAGATTGTGGCCCGGACATGGGACTGCAGCAGAGAGACTGAGAAACATTAGCTTGAGAATTGAAATTGTGTGATCCAATGACACGCACGTAGCCCTGTGAGAGAGTGATTTGCCCTTCAGTGCTTTCTCAGAAAACTTGCTTTGTATATCATCAAACCTGGTAGTCTGCCTTGGACTACTCGGAACGCTGCTGTCAGAATCCTGGGTACTTGACTCCTCGCTGTCCCGTATCTCGGCCCGCCAAACACGGACACGAAGGAGTCCAAGGTGCGTGGCAATATCTGTGTCTTTGTTCACCCGCACTGTGTCATCGTCGTCGACTGCTCAAGTGTCAGTGTATCGCTTCTAACTCAATGCATTCCAAGGAAATCTACCAGTGGACACGGCTGTGAACCGGAACCTGCGGAGCCTCGTATCTTGGCCATCGTTCTCCACTTTGCCTTCGACCAGTGATGTGAGATAATCTGAATCCAGCAAGCGGTTCTCAATTTCGTCTTGTCCATCCAAGTCAATAGCGAACTTGAGCGCTTTCGTAGCGCCAAGGTACTTGTTGGTTGAGTTCGCACGCAGCAGCACAGCGAATTCGGCGTTGTCTACCACCTCCACATAGCATCGGTACTTGCGAATTTCGTCGCCGAAGTCGTCTTTTGTGGGCTCCTGCTCATTTTCTTCGTATTCCTGCAAGGGTGAGTCGTTGACGACGATCTTGACCTCCAAGCCGAGATCTTCGAGGATGGCCATTGTGACCGTCTGTGGTAGGTCAAGCAGCAAAAGTAGGTTGGTGGTCCTTTGGAGTTAGGTGTGTGAAGTAGAAAAGTTTGGAGATGGTGGTCAGCGATACTTTTGCTCAATTTAATGGAACTCGAATGGAGCGGAGAGAGTGCTCAGCAAAAGAGGCAAGCAAGATGGGACAAGAAGCGTTTTTCGAATTGTTTGGGTTGAGTGCGTGGGCATCACAATCGCAGCAGGCCCTCAAAACAAGACAAGATGTACTTGAGCGACAGAAACTGAGAACCTAATTTGCTCGAAAAGAAGCAGCGAGGACTTTGGCCAAGGATGCAGTTGTAATGAATGGCACAAGAAAGGGGCACCACCACCAAGAACTTGCACGTTTCCACATGCAAAGTAAACTGTCTCATTACTTCCTTTCTACCAACAGTACAGAACTTGCAGAATAAAAAGTGGAAGCTGCTGAGAGTGAAAGTTCACCATGCTCTCTACTCTTCTATCAAAAATGATAACTCACGGTGCTGACACAGGCACAGTGAGAGAAGTAAGCTCAAAATGTAATGCGGAAAGACGTATTCACCCATCGCGACGCCGCGCCTGCGCAAACTGGGAACCATCTTCAGTCGTCTTCGGTCAAGTCAATGGCCTCTTTTCCGCCTTCCATCCTGACGTACTTGAATGATCGTCTGCCCGGCTGGACGAGTTGAGCATCCTCTTCCGCCTTGACCGAGCCAACCCGCTTCTTGCTGTCCTGGACTTTCGTTAGTAGTCGTCCCTGACAGTACGCAACAGTACTCACCTTCATTTGTGACAGTCTCTCAAGTGCATCTCCTAAATCGGGCTCGATAGAAGGACTTCTTGGCCGTGGAATGACACGTTCGAGTTGTAACGCCTCTAACCCGTTAGCACTCAACCCAATAGAGGTCGCACATAGGAATTGGTGTACCTTTCGAGCGATACTTGAAGTAGAATACAGCCAGAGGAGAGGCATTTGAATCGGCAAAGTCAATCTGCCAGCTGAAATTGTTTGACTTCCTGGGAGACTCCACCGGAGCGGACAGTCTAGAAGTGGTTAGAAGAGGAAAGGCACTGTTTCCTATTTGTTTTTCCTTACGCTGTCCCATGGGAAATCGCTCTGCCTTTGAGAGCTTCCTCAGCAAGAGAAAATCCGTCCGTTCCAAGCTTTGAATCATGGTGTGCGCGATCCTGAGACCCTGCCACCTTCGTCCAAGTGCCTCGACGGACGCAGATCCGTATGAGTCCAAGATTCTGGGCGACCTTCGTATCCGTAGCGATGCGTTCTTTGTCGGTGTCATCGACTAGAGGAGTCAGATACGCCCAAGACTTCAAAATGAGATGGAGCCATACCGGTGGACACAGAGGCGAAGCGAAACTTGCGCAAGGTCTGGGTTTCACGATCGTAGATGCCCTCCAAGAGCTTTGAAGTGTAGCGCTTGTGGCAGCGGCAGGAGCAAGGAGCTAGCACACTAATAGCCCCTTTGGGCACACCCTATAGCTTAGCTAGACTTCTCCTCACAACACCCACAAGAGAGACAGAATACCATCACATTACTTCCACAATTAGTAGCTATAACTTTAACACTACAAGGCATACTAGATTATTTTTTTATTATTATTATAATTATTAAAAAAACAATACTAAGATTAACTAAATCTACTAACTATATAGTCTTATATACTTACTCCCTTTTATAATATAGTACTATTAAAAATTAGTTATACTTTAAAGTAATTATTAGTTATTACTTAAATTAGTTATTAGAATACCTAATAGATTATTAAAGTAGTATTAGTATATCTAAGATAGTAAAATCTTTTTACCTATAAGTATATATAAGTTTAGAAAGCTATTTAATAACTTTTATTACTTACTTAAAGCTTTTTATACCTAAGTAAAAAATAGATAGATAGCTCTTTTCTAGGAACTACCTTAATCTTCTTTCTAAATCCCTATACCTATATTACCTACTATACTTTAATAAGTATAGATACCCTTAAATAGTCTATTATATTATTTACTAAAAACTATATTACTTTTATAATAACCTTACCTATTCTTTTTAATACCTACTTATTAATAGTTATCTACTAAGTAATAGTTTCTACTATACTTATTACCTTATAGTAAGATTAATAATATATTAGGTAAAGCCTTTAAATTATCTACTAATATAAAGTAATATACCTTAGAGGAATATTTAACTATTATAGAGGTAAGTCTATTTACCCTTAATAGGCTAAATAGTTTCTTTAAATTTTAATATTAATAAATAGATATTTAGTTAGATATTAATTTATAATCTACCTTAGACTAGTATACTACCTTAGCTAAAGTTAGCTAAAGTAATAGAAGTATATTTAATATAAAGGAATTAGATTAAAGATACTAATATCTATAATATTCTTATAAGTAAGTCTTAGAATATTATTATTAAAAAGGAGAGATATATTAGGAAGATAGTAATAGATCCTTCCTTAAAAATCTTTATATAGACTATAAATAAAGAAGAACTATAGGAAGAGGGGATTCTAATAATAATAACTCTAATTTCTTAGAAGATAATAATAGATACCCTTATTATTTATATAAGGATTTATAATAGGATTATAGAGGATAAAGCGATTATTAATATAAGCTTATATATAAATTAGTACCTTTATTATTTATAAATATAGTAAGGAAATTAAAGTAGGAGGAAATTAGAATTTTTAACCTTAAATATCTAAATCCTAATAATATTAGGATAGTTACTATAAATAGAGATCTTATTTATACTAATATTTAGATATTTTAAAACTATTTTAATATATTTTTTAATAAGAAGAAAACTTAAAAATAGATTAAAAAGTAGATTATTAATATATTCTTAATACTCTTATAAGGGTCTACTATTTATTAATAGATAAATAAAACTACTCCTAAGAAATATTAATAACTTTATAATATAGATCTTAATAATATAATAGAGGCCCTAAAAGAACATTTTACTATAAATCCTAATTAAGCTATAAAGAAGTTTTAAAGGACTAGATTTTACTTATAAGATTTACTTAATAATAAGCATAGCTTATATAAATATATATAAAAGAAATTTCACTACTTAAAGGTAATAGAAACTCTAGATTAAAATAATACTAATTAGTATAGTATTATAATAGATATTTAGTCTATTATAAACCTTAATATCTAATAGTACCTTTACCTACCTTAATATTAAAATACTATAGTAAGATATATATAGAAAATTAAAGAGGTAAAGATAATACTTCTTTCTACTACTAAATATAAGAATCCCTTCTACTATTCTAAGGTAAACTAAGACCCTAATATTAAATATAATTCTTAATATATAAGCTATAAATCTAAATAATAGTATAAAAGTAATTACTATAAGAACCCTTAGAATAAGCCTTAATATCTAGTAAAGGATAATTAAAACTATAAGTATAATAATTTTAGTAAGAGGTATAATAATTAGAATAAAGATAATTATTAGCTATATAAGAGTAATAGATATTATTTAGGATATAATAACTAGAGATAGTACTTATAAGATTAGTATAACTATAACTATAGTTATAGCTATAATTAAGAATACCGCTAGTAATATAATAGAGCTAATATAATAGATTTAAATATTAAAGCTAATAATAAATAATATACTAATACTAAATTAGTTTCTTTATCTTTAAATACCTTATTATACTTATTATTAAGTACTCTAAATAAGATAGGCCTACTAATAGAATATACTCTAATAGTAAAGAAAATATACCTAAATTATAATACCTTATTTATATTATATAATCTTTTATTTAAATATCTAAAGAACTATAAGCTAATACTAAACTCTACTAATCTAGTCTACTTATTAGCTAAAATAGTAAGTACTACTTTCTTTAAAAGTAATATTATTTAAGCTATACTAATAGCTCTAAAGGATAATACTCTATAAATAGGTAACTACCGCTATCTATAAATTAGTATACACCTAATAGTAGATACTAAGGCGATTACTATCTACACTAATACTAGGTCTAGAAAAATAATAATTTAGTACTACTTTTTAGTAAAACATTTCCTAGATATAAAAACCTTTAACGCTCCTATATTAGATAAATTTAAAGGTATTAGTAGTAAACCTATACTACTTATATAGAAGGTAAAGATTACCTTCTATATCCTAGGTATAAAACCTAATAGAACTATAGGACTATTAAAAGAAACTATAGAACTATAGATTATAGATAGCTTAGAGACTAGCTATCTACTAGTAAATAACTAGCTTTACCCTTAAAAAACAATTATTAACTATAGTAAAAACTAGATAGAATTCCTAAATAGTTATTTTTAAGTTTTATTTACTATATATAAGATAAGTCTTAAACTAGTTATATATAAAGTTACTAGCTTATAAAAGATTTAACTTTTACTTAAATAATTAATTTAAGTTCTAGTTAATTATATATAACTTCTAAAAGAATATTCCTTTATATTTACTATATAATATCTAATAATACTAAATACCTTAGTAGATTTAAAGACTCTTTATCTAGTATAGTTATATAATCCTTTAAAAGAAATAATTTACATTCCTTATCATACCTACCTTAATATAATTACTAAATATAAGGATACTACTTACTTCTCTACTAACTAAGCTAGAGCTCTTTAAGTATTAAATTATATTATAGGATTAGGGAACGTTAAGCTAATTACTCAGCTAATATCTTTTATCACTAATGCTTATAATATTAACTTTAATACTACTAGAATTTTTAATATAAAGTCTCTACTTCTAGTAATAAGAACTAAATTTAAGTTATCCCTATATATAGTTAGCCTTACTTAAAAGAATATAGAAATAAAGCCTATATATATTAATCTTAATAGGATATTACTAATACTCTATAGTAATATAGTATATAATATTATTAATTAGTCTATAGATTTCCTACTTCTAGTAGAGGTGGATTTAAAATATATTTTATATAATATTTATAGATCTTTAAGGATTTCTACTCTAGATAATATCCTAATAATTATAATAATTTAAAGTATATATATAAATACTATAGATAAAAAGAAAGCGCTTAAACTTTAGAGAGTTTATAAAGTATATCTAAATCTATAAAAAAATCTAAAACTAATCTATATACTAGAAGAAGAGATAATAAAAGTTCCTTTTATTAATAACTAGTAAAATATAAAGCTAAATAGTTAATAATATCTAGTATTAAAGAAAGATAAATATTTTTTAAACTAATAGTTTAATAATCTTTATTAGTAAAGTAAAATAGAATCTACTAAAGAAATTTATTCTTTTACCTTATTAGTATTTATAGTCTAGTATAAGGTGTATAGAGAAGATAAAGGTTATATAGTTTATAATCTCTATATAGTAAATAAGTAGACTATTCTAAATAGTTACCCTTTACTATTATAATTTAATATTATTAACTTAATTAGAGGAAAACTATATATTACTATAGTTAATATAAAAAGGTTCTTTTTTTAACTACTAGTATACCTAAAACACTAATACTAATTTACCTTTATTAGTTATTAAAGATTAGAATATATAAAAGTTACCCTAATAAGGGCCCGGAATTTACCTATATATATATAATATTTTATAGATTATCTATTAAAAGTATACTATTATTACTATTATACCTTTATTAATAATCTAGTAATCTTCTTAAATATATTTATAAACTATTTAATATACTTATATACTATCTTTAGATTACTTTAAAAATAAGGTATCTCTTTATCTACTAAGAAATTATTTATTAAATTCTAATCTATAAAACTTCTTAGTTTCTATATTAATACTTTTAGTTTATCTACTATATCTAAATATATAAAAGTCTTTTATAATTTAGAGTTTCCTTAAAACCTAAAGGTACTTAAAACCTATTTAAGTATAGCTAGTTTCCTATACCTAATAATTCTATACTTTATATAGCTTATAGATCCTCTATAAAAGCTAAAGATATCTCTTTTAATAGAAGGCTAGAAAACTAGATATCTATAATAACCTTACTTACGGGTTCCTTTAGGGCTATAAAAGGGGACCTAAAGCCCTAATATAGAAGGAGTGAAGGGGGGTAAGAATTAGTTTTACTATAAACTACTACCTATAATAAGAGTCTTTCCTCCCCTTATTATAGGTCTATTATACCTAGTGAATATACCTATAATAATTCTAATTCTTCTTTATAATACTACCTATAATACTTTTATAAACTAATCCTATAAGGGGAGTGTTCTAAGTAAGTTAGAGTAATAGGGAAGGGAGTTTAGGTACTGTTTAAATAGAAAAGGCCCTATAATTATAGTAAGAAAATTAGTGTTTATAAGACTAGCTTAACCTTTTACTAGCTACTTAATTAGTCCTAAAGAAATAACTAAAGGACCTTAAGCTAGCTAATATTATAATACTACCTATAGGTTACTCTTTATAATAGTATAATAGCTAGATAATAGACCTTAAATAAGTATATATCTCTTAGCCCTAATCCTTCTATAATAACTATATAAAGGTAATCTATACTTTAAATTATATAGATAAAGAGTATTAAAACTACTAGGATATATATATAAAGTTTTAGATAAGAGATAATTACTTAGCCTTTAACTATTATAAGTAGAAGGATTTTTAGGCTTTTAGTGTAAATTATAAGAAAGACCCCTAGAATATTACTAGATTTATTTAGACTTTACTAAATAATATTTATTAATAGGAGAAATAAGACCTATAGAGCTTTTATTAATACCTTAAGACCTTTAAACTAGAATAAGAACTTTATAGTAATTAGGAGTAGGTAGATTTTTTTCTTTCCTAACTTATTACTGTAGGAGGTCACGAGGATCGATAAGGGGATAATAGATAAGAGATAAGAGATAAAGATAAATAATAGGGGTAATAGAATATATTCGAATATTCCTTAGTG
>JUJX01000044.1:209560-270295 GCA_000800745.1 Diaporthe longicolla
GATTTTTATTATATAAGTATTATATATATTTATAGATCTTATTTAATATAGTATTACGTAAGCTTATTTGCTTACGTAATATCTTATAATTACTTAGCTTTTAAGCTAAATTTATATAACTTATATAATAAATCTATTTAAGGAATAGGATAAGATAGTTATATTAGCTTAAGTAATCTAGGTTAGTATACTAGAATAGGTAAAAAAATAAAGATAGGAGGAAATAAACTAAGCTATAGGAGGAACTATAAAAACCTTTAATAAGAGGTATAAGGGAATACTATCTAAATCTATACTAAATAGGAGAGGGGGAAGTTTTAACTCTACTTATATATAGCACTATATAGGCTAAGGCTGTAAGGGCTAGGCTAGATAGGGTGTAAATGTTAGGGATTAGAAACTTTTTAAAAACTCTAATAAATTATCCCTTATATAGAATCCCCCTAATAAGTATAGTAACTTTATAAAGTACTTCTACTATAGAAGTACTTCTTACTACTTAAACTAGTATTTAGTATCTATAATTATTAAAGTCTAAGTAAGTAGTATAAGGGGATAAGGAACCCTTTATTTCTAAGGGTATTATAGAAGCTAAGGATCTAGGGGAGTTTAAGGTAAGGGCTCTTTAAGCTCTTATCTAAAGGATAACCCTTCTATTTAAGGATAACTATACTTAGAGGATCTAATAGTAGAGGTGAAGGATACTTTTATAATCCTAGGCTAAGTAGCTATAGAAAGGGGCTTAAAATAGGTAAAGATAGACCTTAATACCTAGTCCTAGGTTAACTTAGTTAGTATTTTCTTTATAAAATAGTACTAATTCTTAGAGTTATCTAAAGCTTTAGTATCCTTAATTAGTATTTAGTATTTTAGTATTTTTACCTTTAGTATCTATTAAGTCCTTATTTTATTATATAACTACTATAGAAACTATAGGGAGGTAATTTAAGATTATATTATAGTAAAATATTACTATATTAAATCTATAATCTTTCTAGGGATCCTAGGGTTAGAAGCTTTTTATTTAGGAATAGAATATTTTTTAAAGGACTAATAATTAAAGTAGGATAGTATTTATACTAGGGAATAATCTTTATAGGTTTTTTATAAAGGTCTAAGGAGGACTATAACTTATTACTCTATAGTCCTCTTAGAAGGACTCTTAGGACTTTATAAGGTTTTTAAATAGGATTCTTAGAATTTAAAAGGAATAGATAAGGTTAAGAAATTCTTTCTAGATACTACTAAACTATACCTTTACTTTAAGGGGCTTAAACCCTTTTTTATTAAAAAATAGATAAAAAGCCTCCCTTTAAGGTAGATAGCTAATTATATTATTAATTTACTCTCTAGGACCTTACTACCTTTTCTTTTACTATATCCTTTATTTAAACTAGAATTAAAAGTACTATAAGAATAGCTTAAAGAGAGCTTAGCTATAGGATAAATCATCCTAAGTAAGAGCTCTATAAGGGCTTTAATTCTATTTATACTAAAGAAGGATAGGATATTATATTTATATATAGACTATTAAGTACTAAATAATATTACTATAAAGAACTAATATCCCTTTTCTTTAGTATTTAAGATTTTAGATTAGTTATTTAGTACTTAGTTCTTTTTTAAGATTAATTTAACTAATATATACTATTAGATTTATATATAAAAAGGGGATAAATAGAAGACTACTTTCTAAATATATTATAGTTATTATAAGTTCTATATTATACCTTTTAGGTTAATAAATACCTTTATTACTTTTTAGTCTTTTATTATAGAAGTTTTAAGAGATTATATTAATATCTATATAATAGTATATTTAGATAATATCTTAATTTTCTTTATAAATAAAGATAAGTATAAGAAGTACCTATAAACTATTATTAACTACCTAGTTATAGTTAAGTTATATAGTAATATAAAGAAGTATAGTTTCTTTTAAAAGGAGGTAGAATTTTTTAGTTTTATTATTAGACTAAATAGAGTGTGAATAGACTTATTCTAAGTTTAAATAATCTATAAATAGCCTTTATTATAGATATTTAGGGATATATAAGTTTTTCTTAGGTTTTATAATTTCTACTATAGGTTTATTAAAGGTTATTTAAAGATTACTTATCCTTTAAATAATTTATTAAAAGAGATAAAGAATAGATAAAAGCTAGGTAGGGTTAATATACTTTCTTTAGAAATGTTTACTGTGTAAAGAGCTTTTAAAGACTTTAAGATAAGGTTCTAATAGGCCTTGCTTCTCTAATACTTTAACTCTTTACTATCTACTTAAGTAGAATATAATATATTAGATAGAGTAGCTACTTTAGTAATCTCTTAGTAGTATTCTTAGGGAGATAAATATATTTAATACCTAGTTATATTTTAGTCTAGGAAGTTTATAGGAGCTAAACTTAATTAAATTATTTATAATAAGGAGTTAAATACTATTATAAAAAGTTTTAAGTATTAGAGATAATATCTTAAAAGGGCTTATAAGCTTATTATTATTCTTTCTAACTATTATAACTTTAAAGGATTTATAGATTAAAAAGAACTAACTTAGAAATAGGTTTAATAGCTTATATATCTTTTAGAGTTTAATTTTATAATTAAGTATTACTTAGGGAAGATAAACCTTATAGATATACCTTTATAAAGGCTAGACTATATATCTTTTAAAAAGCTAATAAACTTAGAGTAGATTTTAATACTAGAATTAAAGATAGCTATAGCTATAAGATAGAAGGGATAAGATCCTTTTAAAGTCTAACTATTATATAGTTAGGAGGTTATAGTAAAGGGTATAAAAGTATTAGAGAGATTAAAATATAATTCTCCTTTAACTAAGTATTAGTTTAACTCTATAGGGCTATTACTAAAGTAGGTTATCTTAAGAGTTTAAGCTTAGGTATATATTATTAGTGCTAGTATAATATACTATAGGCCTTACTCTTTACTAATAGAGTTAATATATAAAGCTTAAAAATATAATTTAAACCTTTAAAGAGAGGTATTAAAAGTTAATTTAGCTAGCTTAGAAGAGTAGGTAGGATTTAAGTATAAAGTCTAGAATAGATTTTTATACTAGAAGGGATGTATATATATGCTAGAATAAGAAGTGTTAAGGTAAGAAATCCTTTAAACCTACTATAATAAGCTATTAAGTAGGTACTAGGGTTAATTAAAGATTTAAAACTTTATTAAATAATACTTTTATTAGTTTAATTTAAAGGCTTTTCTAGTAGAGTATGTGTACTTATATATAATATACTAATATAACTTTACCCTATACTATTACCTATATAGAGAGCTTACTTTATTCCTAATTCTTTTATAACTAATATAAGAATTAAATATAGATTTTATTATAGGACTTCTAATAGCTATAGTAGAGTAGTAAGAAGTAGATATAATTTTTATAATTATTAACTAATTTAGTAAGATAAGTTTCTTTTTTCTTATAAATAGTATAGTTAATATAGCTAAGCTAGCTATAATTTTCTATAAGGGAATTAAGTATTAATATAGACTTTTTAAAGGGATTATTACTAATAGAGGTATTATATTTACTAGTACTTTTTAGAAATTACTATATAATTAAAGGGGAATTAAGAATAGATTTATTATAGTATACTATTTATAAAGTAATAGATAGATAGAGAGAATAAACTAAATATTAGAATACTACCTAAGGGTATTTATATATAAAAACCTTTAAAATTAGCTAAACCTCCTACTTATAGCTTTCTTTACTTATAATTCTATAATAAACATTATAATTAAGAACTTACTATTTATAGTATACTATAGATACTAACTATCCTTTATAATACTTTTAGATAGATAGCTTACTAAGGTTAGTATATTATAGAGGGAGGTACTAATAGTATAAGACTAGTTAAAGAAGCTAGAAAGAATAAGAAGTAAGTATAAAAAGAGCTAGAGATATATAGTAAAAACTTACTTCTAAAACTATAATAAATAATATAAACCTATTAAGTTTAAGATAAACTAATAGATAATACTATTAATGAAGTATTTATTACTAAAGTATAAAAAGTTAGTATTTAGAAGGGTTAGGCCTTTTTAGATTACTTACTACTTTAATAAGTAAGTATACTAATTAGAGCTCTTTAAGAAGTACTTTTAAATATATAATATTTTTTATATTAGTTAATTAGAATCTTAAAATATAAGGGTAGAGGAAGACTTAGTAAATAGAGAGGGAGATCTTTTAGATTTAAAGGATAAGGAAGTAGAATAGGAATTAGAGGAGCTCTAAGACTATTAGGAATTAGAAGAAATAAGCTATTACTTAGTAAAGTAGAAGGGATAGCTAAGTAAATATAATTTATAGGTATATAAGGAGGATATATTTGTAGATTAAGTAATTATAGCTTACTAGAAAGGGAGAGGAAAGAAGTATAATTAGTAATAAGTAGGTAAGGATATAAAGAATGGATGATGGACTTATAAGGGCTGAGGAACTAGAGGAATAGCCTATGAAGGTTAAGTAGCTAGCCTATAAAGAATAAATAATAGACCTATAAGGGCTAAGAGACTAGATAATTAGCCTATAAAAGATTAATAATAGATTTATAAAGGCTGAGAATTTAGATAACTAGCTTATAAAGGATAAATAATAGATTTATAAAAGCTAAGAATTCTAATAACTAGCTTATAAAGGATATATAATAAGTTTATAAAGGCTGGAAATCTAGAAATATAAGGTTTATAAGCTAGGGATAAAGAAGGGATAAGGATAAGATTATACTATAAAAGTATATAAAGGTAATATAGAATTTAATTTAAGAGTACTTTCTTATAATAAGTATCTAAACTATAAGGATTTAGTATTTAAAGTAATACTAAAGCTTAAAAATAATAAGGGGGTATCTTTTAAATATTAAGGGGAAGGGGTAGTGAATACTTATACTATTATAAAGTTACCTCTTTAAATATCTTTTTTAGAAGTACTATTTATATTCTATATATTATCTCTTATATTAGAAGAATAAACCCCTCTAGCTAGTCCCTAAATACCTTTAGAATCACTACTTAAACTTTCTTTAAGAAGCTTTATACTAATATATATTAAACTAAGAACCTATTATCTATTAGAATTAAGTAAGGTATTAATTAGTAAGTATTAATTAGGTTTTATATTATATTCTTATAAAGCTAGTTATAGGAGTTAGAAGTTAAAAAGGTTATAAGGTATAGGGGAAATAAATTTACTAGTACTTAAGAGTAAAAAATACTAGCCTTTATAATAGCTAAGTTTTATTAGAGGTTAGTAAATAAAGAATAAAGGTAGGAGAGATATTTATATTAGATATAGTAATCTATTTCTTCTTTTAATTATTCTTTAAAAACCTTAGGTTCTTAATAGTTTATTTAAATACTAAGGTACTACTAGAGCTATTTATTAATAAGCTATTTAGGGTATATATAAGATAGAGCTAGGATATAGAGAGCTTACTCTTTTAATCTATTAATATATATAGATTAATATATATTTAAAGGCTATTTAAAATAGCTTATATAAAGTAAAGGTTAGCTATAGAGCCTATAAAAAGAGGATTACCCTATAAGTATTAGTAAAAGAATAGAGGAACTAGATAAGAAAGAATATACTATTATATATAGTAAATAATAGCTTTATATATAGTAGTTATAGTAGAAGCGCTTAGTATCTATAATATAGTAGTTAATTAGTTTATTTAAAGAAGGAGTATAATCTTTAAAATATTTAAGAAATGTATAAAGGTAATAGTTATAAGGTATTTAGCTCTAAATCGCTATATACTAGGACTAGCAGTACTTCTCCTTATTAAATAAGTTATAAGTAGCCTTAATAGTTTTAGTAATAGGGCTTTAAATAATTTATTAGAAAGGGGGAGTTAGATAACTTCTTACCTCTACTAGGGTATATTAGTAAAGGTAGTTAGGTAAGGGGATAGGTATCTTTTTAAAGGTTTAAGGGGTTCTTAGTATACCTTTCTTTCTAAGGCTTTTTAATATATTCATAGTTACTTACTTTACCTATAGTTATAATAAGTATTATATAGAGATCTTAGGTTATACTTTTTATTTATAATACTATTCTATAATAAGCTAGATTATTTAGTCTTCCTCTCCTATATACCCTCTACTTATAGAGGGTTTAGGAATTAATAGGAAGGAGAAGTCCCTATAAGAGGTAGTTAGGGAAGGTAGGGAAGGGTTACTTACTTAATTAGTATGATTATTACTAGAAGGCTAGGTAAATACCCTTATATAAATATTAGAGTACTATAGCTAGTAAAACTTAGAGAAAGGAAGGAGGGGGTTAAAAATAGTCTATCTTACTATATTAGGGATTAACTCTTATAAGCTTAAATAACTTTAGTAACTAGGTAGATTAGTAGTTAAATTATAATATAGCTAGTTAGATAGGGACTTAGAGTAATAGAAGAGCTAGTAAGATATAGAAGAATCCCTATTAATAGAAACTAACCTTATATTTTAGTATAGGTTAGTAGTATTTATAGGTACCTCTTATAACTATACTACCTACTAGCTATTACTTTTAATAGAGGCTAATTAGCTTAGCTTATATAATATTAAAGAATATAATATAGAAGCTAAATACTCTTTAAAGTTATTATTAGAACTAATATAAGGTATAATATTAAAAGAAAGTATTAAGAAGAAAGGAAAATAAAGGTTAGAGAGAGTAAGGAAGAACTAAATTAATAGAAGAAGTAGTTAGTTAGTTAGTTAACTAGAAGTTAGAAGGATGAATTAAGCTTAAAGGTGGAAGGTTTTAAGGCTAACTAGGTGGACTATACACCTTAACCTTAAGTGGGTTACTATTACTAGCTTATATATAATTTACTAGACTTTCTATAACTTAGGCCTAGGGATATGCCTTCTAAGAGGGGGTATAATTGTAATAACCCTACTTATAGGTTCCTTTAGAGCTATAAAAGGGGATTTAAAGCTTTAATATAGAAGGAGCGAAGGGGGGTAAGAATTAGTCTTACTATAAACTACTACTTATAATAAGAGTCTTTCCTCCCCTTATTATAGGTCTATTATACCTAGCGAATATACCTATAATAATATTTAGAAATAAGAAATTATAGATATTACTAATATTTTACTATAATAATACATTTATTACTAACTAATATATAAAAGAAGTCTTTTAATAATTTATAGGCTTATTTATATAATAAACTTTAGCTATATTATATAGACCCTAATTATTACCTATTCCTTTAGGTAAATAGTAGCTTATAATAGGGATTTAGTATTATATTATTTTACTTAAAAGAGAACTATTACTAGAAACCTAGTAATATAATTCTAGTATATATAATCTAACCTATTATATTTCTTAGTTATTATCTAAGTAAACTTAAAATAAATTATAGTTTTTTAAAACTAGAGGTTATATACTTTATTTAAGTATATAAATAATTAAAAATATTACTTATTAGTAACTATTATCCTATTATTATATTAATAGATTATAAATTAATAAAAAGTATTATTAACTACTTAATATTAAATATAATATTAATAGATTATATAAATTAATATCTTATTAATATAGCTATCTACTTAAATACCTACTATCTAGATATTATATATCTTTTAAAGTACCTTAACCTAGTCCTAGATACCTTATCTTACTTATTAACCTTAATAGATAATATAAGAAAATAGTAAGATAAAGTCCCTATACTTAACTAACTCTTTAATAAACTTCCCTTAATAGAAAGTTTAAAACTTATACTTCTTATTACTAAAGTATAGATAATAGATAAAATATACCTTTACTTTATAGATAGCTATATAAAAGGGAATATTTAGAAATCTATTATTACTAACCTTAGTATTTCTAAGTTATCTAGAAAGAAACTAAAAGTAAAGAAATATAATAAGGATATTATATTAACTAAAAAACCTAGATACCCCTTCTACTTAATAGATTACCTATTATATAACTAAGACTCTATAGGATAGGAATATCTTATAGTCCCTTTAATATTAGTTTCTAAGTTCTTATAGGATACCTATAAATACTATTATTACTTTATACGAGATTATATAATATATACTTTAAAAGAACTATATTTCTAAAGAAAGTAGAAACTAGTAGAAGATTACTATTATAACTATCTATATTATAGTAAAATATAAAAGGAAAATTAACTACTTATTAGTAATCTATACCTAATTTAGATACTAAAGGAACCTATATATATAATTACTCTAGACTTTATTATAGTACTTCCCTTTATATTAGTAATTAGAATACCTTAGTACTTAAAAGGAAAGGACTTCTATAATACTATAATACTAGTAACCTATAAGATATTAAAATATATATTACTAGTACTTAAGTATATATTATATATAGTAGAAGACTAAGCTTTAATCTTTACCTAGTAATTACTACTATATAACTAAGCTTATCCCTAAATAATTATTTTAAATTAAAACCTAAAATTCTTATTAAAGTTTTAAATAGGCTTATAGAAAGGATTTAATATAAAACTTTAAATAATAATAATATATTATCTTTAAGTAGATAGATAATTAAAATAGAAAAACTAGATAGTAGAACTTTTTTTATACTACTTTATTACTAAATATCTAAATAATAAATAGATAAATATAATACTTACCTTATAATAGAATCTAAATAACACCTACTTATAAATAATAAATATAAGCCTTTATAAATTCTTATTTAAATTTAAGATCTTAGGTTCTATTAATTAACTAGTTAATATTCTTCTTAAGAAGTAAGTAGAAATCTATTTTACTTATTAGTACTTAAGATAAGATATTTAACTATATATAGATATTATTACTATAGAGGCTAAGAAGATTTTTAACTATAAGTACTAATAAGTCTAATTTAAGGAAGGAGATAAGGTTTAGCTAAAAACTAGGAAGGTATATAAATTACTTTTCTATTTAGGAAAACTAACACCCTTTAAACTTAAACCTTTCACTATCTTAAAAAAGGTTAATAATCTTATATATACCCTTAACTTCCTACTATTATCTAAGGTTTACCTAATAGTAAGTATTTAGTACCTTTTTCTAATATTAAAATTTAATACCTTTTATTATTAGCTATTAATATCTAAACCTATAAACTATAGGAGCGATATAACTACTACCTTAGATATTAAGTATTATAAGGTTAAATATCTACTAGGTAAATAGTATAATTATTAAAGGGGAAAGAATATTACCTAATATCTAATTTAGTAGAAAGGTCTATTACTTAAAGATAATAAGTAGCTCCCTATAGGTACTTTAAAACATTACTATAAGCTTATTACTAACTTTAAAAAAAAAGGGAAGGTACTAATATAAAAGGTTCCTACCTTTAAGAAACCTATAGTATTAAAAAAACTAGTTATTTTTAAAAACTTCTAACCTACTAAATAATAACTAACCTAACTATCTAAAAAACACTTAAGATAGTACTAAGAGGAAATTATTTTACCTAAAATTATTATTATACCTTAATACTTTATTACTAAAGTATTTCCTAACTTTATTATAATACCTCTTAGTAGTAATATAGGAATATTTATAATATTAAATCTAGTAGGTAAAAAGAAATATATACTAATACTAGTAGATATAACTAGTATAGATAATATAATTAAAAATATAACTAAAGAATATATTATAAAAGCTAAGTTAATAAAAGTATAGCTAGTAAACTTCACTAGCTATTATTAAGTTAAGAATAATATATTTAAAAAGGTTATTCTAGATAATAGTATTTTATTTACCTAGGTATACTATAAAAATTAAAACTTACTTAATAAAGTTACTTAAAGTAACTAGTAAATTATAAACTTAGTAAATACTTTAAAGGCTATTATAAATTATATTAATATTATAATAGTAATTTAGGCTATATATAGTTATATCTAGAATAATAATAAGGATAAAGATATTAAAGATATAGATACTAGCTTAAGTAAGGATAACTTAGTTAAGGATATAGGTAAAAGAGATAATCTTATAGGCTTTTATAAGATAATAGGAGAAGTATATAAGATAATTACTATAGTACTACTTAACTATATAAAGTAGGAATACCTTTAGTAATTACTTAAATAATTAAGAATAAAATATAATATACTAGTAAATTAAGTATAGGGTAACTATAGAAGGATAATCTATTATTAGAATAGATTTAACTATATTTTAAATAAAAGTAATAATTTCCTTATTATTTAAATTATAGTATTAATATAAAAGAATTAAAAATTATAAAAAATTATTAATAAAAAGTATATTAATAGAACCTATCTATAGATATAGATAAATATAGAATACTTTAATATAAAACTAAAGCTTATTAACTTAATTACTTAAATAAATCTTATATAATATTATAAGGTAATCCCTAAAGTATTTACTAACTAAGTCCTATAGATTACTAAATAAGTATAAGTAAATACTTATAAAAGTTACTATATTAAATACCTTAAAGTAGAATTAGTAAGTAACTATATATAGGTAATAGAGTAGATAATTAAACTAGTAGCTACTTAAGGAAAGGTAAAGAAGCTAAAGAAGTAGAATACCTTACTAATTATACTAAGGAATAGTAAGGGTAATAAGACTTAAATCTTTAATATTATAAATATAATCTAAACTAAATATTAGTTAATAGTTATAGGATAACTAAATATACTAGATATAAAAGCTTAGGATAAAATTAACTTTAAACTTACTAAAAAGTATAAGCTAATAAATTAAAAGAGATCTAAAGTACTAAGCTTCTTTAAAAAAACCCTATTTACCTTATATAAGTATAAGTATATATAATAAGTTAAGAAATATTTTAAAGATATTTTAATAAATAATAGTAAGTAAAAAGTTAAAGATTTTAATACTAGTAAACTATTATTATAGAAGAGGCTTAAGCTAAATATAAAGAATCCTACTTACTTAAAAACTAGTATATTAAAGGGATATTTAGAAGATAATCTAATAATAATACTAAGTAACTAGAGTAATAAGAAGGAGGATTTAACTTAGTCTAATTTAAAGTTTATACTAAATAGGAAGTTAGATAGATATAAGACTAGCTAGAAGGATAATAATAGAAACTTAAAGGATAAGATAAATATTAATAATAGAAACTTAGAGGATAAAGTAGATACTAATAATAGAAACCTAAAAGATAAAGTAAACTAGGATAATATTTCTAACTAGCTTACTAATAATAGTAATCCCCTTACTAGTTAGTCTATAATAGTAAGTAAAAACTAGCTTTTAGTTAACCTACTTATAGCTTTAAGTAATATTAACTAGCCCCTAATTAACCTAACTATAGTAGTTAATAATAATAATCTACCTATTAAAAATCCACCTATAATTAAACTACCTATATATAAGCTACTAAGCTTAAAGAAATATTATATATTTAACTTAAATAAGAAGGATAATAATAAAGGAGGTATACTAAAACTCTCTTTAAAAGCTATAGTAAAGTAGCCTACTTAATAAAGTATATAAAGAAAGAAGTATATAAAGTAAAGATATATATATTTATAAGATAAATATAAGTTAGAGATAGAGGATAAAGAGAGGTTAAAAATATATTTATTTAAAAATATAAGGATAATTAACTTTATATTTATATAATATCTTTAAGATATTTATATATTATATTTTTAAGATATTCTAATTCTAGTAAATTTCCCTAAAAGAGGGTTAGGAAAATTAGCTAATATTAGTTAATATCTAATAAGGCTATTAGAGCCTTTTTTTAGCCCATAGCACTTATAGTAGCAACAGGAGCGAGGAGCTAGCACACTAATAGCCCCTTCAGGCACACCCTATAGCTTAGCTAGACTTCTCCTTACAACACCCACAAGAGAGACAGAATACCATCACATTGCTTCCACAGCGCTGGTGGACAGGATGTGGTTGTTGTGGTTCGCGAGTTTTCGCGGAGGTGGGTTGCGACCAACGTGTAACTCTGGCGCAATTGCAGTCGCAGACTTTTTGTTTAAGATGCACACTGTCTGCAAAGTGCTGGTTGAGTCCTTGTTGAGCTAGGAGAGGCAGATCCTAAGATGCTCCTCCTGGAATCCCGGCAGGGAAGGCGGCCTGTCTATGTGAGGTCGGCGCTACATACACTTACGATCGACCCATGGAAGATAGAGGCCACTCTACCTGGTGAGGCGTCTGGGCAGTGCTTACTATACAAGACCTCCTACCTTCAGAATAGCCATCACATCCGTTTGCAGGACAATCTCCAGGAAAATGCTCTCGTCAGAGAGCCCCATCAGAGGAAACATTCTGTGGGAAAAGAACATGGAAATCATCTCACAGAGGTCATAGAGCATCTAGGTAGATGGTAGGTTCCCAGCCCGCAAGGGCTCCACCATGCTTTTACCATCTTCTCCTTCTAAGCCTGAGAAAGTAGGTTATTGTGAGACTATAATAGTGATGAATGTGACACCTGGGTTCTACATGTACACTGCAAGTGTTGAGTAGTGTTACCAGACACTATCATCATTAATGTGTACCCCGGTACTAGACAACTTAGGTAAGCGCGTTCTGGCCCCTGGCCCCTAGTCATGCGAGCGACCAAATCGATGTGCAGCTACTCCGTACTGTGACCATACTCTTGCCATTACCTCAGTAGACACCACTTACAGCCCGCTCGCCGTTCCGACCATTGCAAGCCACTACCGCCTCCTCCACGAAAGCGATGTTCAGGCCGAGTTCATGAGGCTTTTCTCAACACTCCTTCATCTTGAAGGAGCTCCAACATGTCACCCGATTCCGGCAACATTCGTGTGTTCGTTCGCTTCGACGATGACGGGACCACCCTCTTCTCCGGCGAGGAATTGAAGTGCACCATCGTCTTCAAAAACGTAGCCCAAGCTGCCCCCAGCAGCGCCGGCTCCACCACTTCCAACTCAAATCAATTGCGGCCTCCTCCCCAATCCCGCGCCGCCATCCACCATGCCTCCAGTCGCCTGGCCCCGCCCCCCTCGACATCCACCTCCGCGCCCCGTCGAGGCCATCGCCCCAGCTCGTCCATGAGCGCCCCTGCAAAGACCTCACGCAGTCGTGCAGGCTCCGTCCCATGGACACCCCCGTTCCACCCGCCAGAAACACAGTCGAGCAATGGCCATGGTCAAGACCAGGGTCACAATCACAGGAGATCTGTGTCGATCGTATCCATTGGGTCGGTCAACTCTGTCGACAGCCACGCGACGAGCACCCCCGGCTCAACTGCCTCACGGCCAGGGCGCGGCCATGGCCGGTCCGCGAGTCTCCAGATAGTTTCTCGTGGCTCGTCCATGGCCGGCCCACGATCTGGTTGGTCACAATCACAATGAGAGCGTGGGATCTCGTAGTGCTGACTTGCTGTAGCCTCACACCCCCAGCGGCCCTTCAATACGCCGACCTCACCTCTATATAACGCGTCCTACCCCCCGGATCGAGGCTCTCCCTTTCACCGGCCCTCAGGGGCATCCACCGTACCAAGTACTCCTGGCATCGGCTCCATAGGTTCCCCTAGAACACCGTCAGCTGTCTTGTCGGAGTTCAGGTTTCCTATGGGCCCCTCGCCCCTGTCCGATATGGCTGTTGGCCCTGCTAAACCTGCGCCTGATTCTACCTGGAAAGGCGCTGCCACGCCTCTCGGGGAGCCTGCGAACATACCGATGCGCCCAAGAGACCCGATACCGGTCATCAGTGAGCAGATCACCCCGGCTGCCGCCCGAGTCCTCTCAACGAGCAGTATAACTGGCACACCTAGGAGCAGTGGGGAGTTCTACTCCATGAGCAATAATTCTACAGAGACTCTGGCCTCCGAATACGTGCTGCATCAACCTATGAGAACTCACGGGAGGCCACCACACCTACGTCAAAAGTCCACATTCTCCCCTCTGAAGGCAAAACGCCCCGAGGCTCTGATGATGGGTTATGCTCAAATCCAGGGTTCTTTCACACTGGACGGTTCTCTGGTCGACCTCACGCCATTCGAGCAGGTCAAGCGAAAGGCGGTGGTAGGAGGGCAGGGTGGCGGTGTCGTCGGCATAGAATCCTCGAAAAAGGAGAACGGGTTCATGCGGAGCTTCGGCTGGGGCAGCTTCACCAATTCGTTGGGAGAACTGCTGGGTGCTGGCGAGCTAAGCAGCATCAAGGAAATGCGCGGGATCGCGAGCTCCAAATCAGTCCCGCTGTTGTCCACGCCACAGTCCATTTTGTTCGTGGATTTACAGCTGGCTCCTGGAGAAAGTAAGGCTTTCGAATATTCCTTCAGATTACCGAAAGGCCTGCCCCCAACGCACAAAGGAAAGGCTATGAAGACATCGTACAGCCTCGTCATAGGAACACAACGCCCTGGTGGCACCAAAGAGCAACAAGTCAAATCGGTTGAGATACCGTTCCGCGTGCTAGGAAGTGTCAACAGCCATGGCGAGATCCTTGGGCACGATCTCATGTCCCCTTATATTATGCTGCGCGATCAGGCTCGAATACGAACCATTAGCATGGGCGACAGCCTGTATATTGACAGGCGGCTCAGCGTGACAGAGGCACGAGACAAAAGCGGCAGAGAGGCAGACCCTGAATCCACGATGAATGGGTTCCTGTCATACGTGGACGAGCTAGTGAACAGCTCTCGGCATGGCTCAGGTGCAGGTCTACTATCGCCGACCGCTGCCACTGGTTCTAGAAGACCGTCGCTTCTCGAAGAGGTCAATAGTGCCAAGGATGCTATTGATCTGGCCATCATAAGGAGTAATCTCACAGCGGAAGGTCAGCAAAGCGCCAATCGCTTCGAAATTGCTCGCAACGGGCGTAAAGTTGGCGTAGTAATGCTTGCGAGACCTGCATACCGGCTGGGTGAAGTCGTCACCATGGCTGTCGACTTCTCGGGAGCCGAGGTTCCTTGCTTTGCAGTGCACGCCGCGCTTGAGACGTCTGAAAGGGTGGATCATGGTCTAGCAATGCGTTCCGAGGCAAGCATCCACCGTGCCTCCAGGAAGGTACATGTGTCCACATCCGAGGCCACCCTGTTCTCCCGGCGCATGGTGTTCAACCCGGCCATACCGATTACCGCAACCCCAGAGTTTGTCACCAGCGGCATTAGCCTGGATTGGAAAATCAGGCTGGAATTCGTTGTACCGTCTCAGGATGTGGAACCGCCGGCGGTTGAAGACCAGGCCCAGGAAGACTCTGACCAGGAAGGCGAGCAAGGACAGGAAAGACGACTCATTTCAGCGGAGAAGGCAAGAACACAACACCAAGGCCCTCACCCGCTTCTAGAGGAGATATCGCGCGACGACCGCGGGGGCCTCGTCCTGGTGGCAGCGGAGAACCTCGCCTGTGAGAGCTTCGAGGTCGCCGTGCCGCTGAAGGTCTACGGTGCAGTGTGCAAAGGACTGGAACGGCTGGAGAGGGATGAGGCACTCGAGGAAGGGCTTGTAGTATAGCGGACATACCGCATTTGATGGCGCACATGATAGCACGGGGAAATGGGGTGAAGCGACGCATAGATAAAGGGGGCATGACAAAATTCGATTGGGCGGTCTTATTGTGGGATAGAATCAATCTATAAAATGACTACAAGTATGATGAATTCCGGTTCCCTAACAGTCTATCGCGTAACTCTGTGGCAAGTTGCGCTCCGAGAGCCTAGGTAAACCTATTGAATTTGAAGCCATAAGAACCACAAGGACCACGAGCTCCCTGTGATTGCTACAGTATCCGTCTAGGCAAAAGAGAGATCGTGTCCCACAGGTATTTGGACGCGCCTCGCCTCAAGGCTTGGATCGTAAGCGAATGAGAGATGCACCGAGTCATGCAAGAAGTTGGAATATCTGATATAGAAGTCCCGGTGCTGTGTTTCGCTGGCGACAGACGCATTCTGTAGAATTTGGGACCCAATAATTCATCTCTGCTGGTCAGGCTCAACAGACAAATCGTTCTACTTCAAATACTTCCGTGATATGTCTCTCGTGGCAAGTCTAGCCTGTTTGATAGTGAACATCTTTGACTGACGGCTCTTCGATACAAGTCCGCCATCACTAATAGGTTCTGCTGGCTATGAATTCAAAGTTGCTTGGGTATTGATAATGCAGGCTTCTATATGGCACTGGATATGCCTAAGTCACTAAAGCCTCCTGTCTGCATTTCCACAGGACGAAATCTGGTTGTCCCTTTGCATCCGAAAAAAAAATAAAATCCATCGATGTATCTTTAACTTCTCCTTTCTCTCTCTTACATAGGAATGCTGCTAATGCTGTACCCACGCCGGGGCTGTAAAGCTGATTGTTCCCAACCGCACCAGTAACCCATCTCACTGGTAAAGATGAAGATTGCTCCGCCAAAAAGAGATAACCCGCCAGAGGTTGGTCAGTGAGGTCTCAACCGACCATAACCGGGACGCCTTGCCCAAAATTTTCGCCAAACCTATGCGTATTGAGACAAAGGGAATAATTACATATTGAAAACATTACCAGAATTGGTTGGGTTCCTCAACCCGAGGCCTTCCTCGTCCCCTCGCCAGCCGTCCTCGGCCGCACGCGCTCAACTCCAAAGGTGCTAGATGGTGTAAGGAGGGTAGGGCTCGTCTCCCCGCTCCTGCCCCCCCAGCTGCCATTGAACTGGGCCTCTGAGAGCCTGAGCCTCAGCCGCTCGTCCAACATGCTGACCAGCCTCTCGCTGTACTGGTCGAGCAGCCCGCTCAGCACAGATGCGCTGGCGGCCTGGCTGTCCCTGCTGATCCTTTCACCCAGGGCACCAATTGTCAGGCGCAGCTCGTTCTCCAGCTCCGCTATGGCCTCGGATGAGATGGGTTCCGCAGATGAGAGCTTGCTGCGGTATGTGCGGAGCTGTCGGGATGTCTGCTCTGTCGCCGTCTGCAGAGATCCGGCACCGTAAGACGACCGCAGGCTGAGCGCGCTGGACTTCTTCCGTGCTGTTGGTTGGTTTGGTGTGGCGTCGAGAGCGGGGAGGGATGGTCTTCGGGTCAGACGCGACGTTGCTGGGCTCTCTGGAGAAGGCGGGCCGCCAGATTTACTAGATGAAGGTCGGCGAGTGGGATACTCGCTTGTCCGAGAACGGGATGGACTGGTGTGGGGAAATTGTGAGGCAGTGGGCGTTTTGTTGACCGAGGACGAGGATATGTTCTGCCTCGACTTGCGCTGGCGAAGGGTCCTTGTTGGAGGCGATCGCCGTCCTCCTGATGACGACGGACGCGGGAACTCGGCGAGTTCAGCCTTTGATAGAACACGTCGTAGGACTGGCCGGCTCGAACCACTGACAGGCGAGGGAGACCTACTCATCGCCCGCACTTCAGGGTCTCTCAAGTCCAAAGTCCAGATCATGATTGTGCCATCACATCCTACGCTGACGACTTTGCGGGTGGCCTCCCCACTGTCCACCAACGTGACGCCATTGATCGATTCCGTGTGACCCCATTCACGGTCCATGAAGGCCCCACTCTGAGAGTCGTATACTCTGACAGACTTGTCTGTATTTGATATCCCAATCAAGGTCGGGGTCTCGTCGCGCTTGGGAAGGCCAAAGTTGAGGGAGTCGACCACCGCGTTTTCAGTGCCGTTTTCGTCTGTGCACTTGAATGTGTTTGTCTGCCGGCCGCTTTCTATGTCGAAACGACAAATGGATCGGTCCAAACTGGACACAAAGATTGATCTGCAATCTGAGTCCAGAACCATAGAGACCGGGGATGCCTTGAGTGAGATAGACCGAGAGTAGATTGCAGCCAATGAGTCGGCATCTCCCTGCTTGGTGACCAACTCATATACCTGAATGTTGCGATCCATAGAGCAAGTGATCACTCTGTCATCTGAAGACAGTATCAGATGAGTCACCCTGGCAGGGAACTCTAGCGTTTGCAAGAGGTCGAAAGACCCGTCTGAAAGCCGATGGAATAATTGGACGGTGCGATCCCGTCCACACGTCGCGATGATAGTCCTTGAGGAATTGTTTTGGAAAGAGACGTGTGTTATTTCGGATGAATGCGCCTTGGTTGTCAGGAGTTGCTGTCTCGTTGAGCGGTCGAATACTCGAAACACACCCGCCCTGTCCCCAGAAGCAAAGATATGACCACTGGCGTCTGCTCGCACCACGCACAGCTGGTTCTGTGGGTCTGCCTCATTGGCCAGATGACAGTCACCTACGGGAATGTCAAAGCTGTGCTTGACGATGCCGTCCAAGTCCCAAAGAAGCACTTTTCCGGATTTCGACCACGTGAAGAAAGCAAGGTCCATCTCATCGGATGCGGTGAGCGGTTGGACGCCGAGCACAGGATCACTCTGCCCAGCTAGTCTGATTGGTCTCGACTCCTGGGTAGACTTGCTGGGAAGTTGGTCTGCCTCCCAAATCTCAATGGACCGCGCTGAGTCTATCGTGACAAGCTGGTCTTGGACGACACCCATGACGGCAAACCCACATAGTCCCGATTCTCCCTTTGCAAGTTTGGGTTCAGAGGACGACGCAGCCTCAGTATTGAGCGTATTGACATCAAGGGTGACAAACTGGCCATCCTTGCCTCCTAGCAGTGCGACTGAGCCGCGGATTGTGCAGCAGGTGGCAGGATATCCTGTCTCAGCTGCACGTGTGAGCTTGATCTGACCACTGCTGTCATCCAGAATGCATATGTCGCCAGCATCGGAGCAGACGATTGCGTGAGTCTCATCGAAAGGCACTGCGCACGTGAAGGTTGCCTCCAATAGAGAGCCGAGCAAGACGTTTCTCCCAGTCAAGGTCTTTTGGGCCTCTTGTGGCGTCAGGCTCCTCTTCGGGGGCGAGGGTGGCCGCTGTCCTTCATCAACCACCTTCCAAGCCTTGACGTGTCGAGTTCCAAAGGAGATCAAGGTGTTGCCCAGCCAGATCATCCCATTGACTTGGGCAGTGCACCGATTTTGTTGGAACAATCTGGCAGACCCAGTCCTTGGATCAATTTTCCAGATGAACAGGAATCCATCGTTGGGATCGCCGAGGGAGGCGAGAAATCTTCCATCCGGAGACCACGCGACTGCTCGCACACCGAAAGCGTGTTCGTTGATCGACACCAAAGGTTGGTCAGAAGACGAGCCCTCTTTCAAGGTGAAGATGAGAACTCTGGGAGAGTATCCAGTTTCGCCGACCGCGAGGAACCTGCCATCTCTACTGAGAGACACACACGTGGCGGCTTTGATGCGTTCGCGACTGGTCCACGTCTTGGACGCTGGCAAGTCGCCCCTGTCTGAGGGTGACGAGTGGTTGGGATCTCGTGGAGTGGCTGCTACCCTGTTCCTTGCGTCGTTCGCCTTAGGGGTGGTGTAAGGGCCAGAGGAGCCATGTTGGACTGGGGCGACGCTGAACACAGGTACTGCTGTAGGACGAGCGCGGTAGAAACGTTGTGTGTAGTTGCTGCCGTCCAAGTCCGCCACGACAACGGCTCCTCCAGCGATATAGCAGAAGCAGCGGTCGACCGAGTCAAAACCCGTGGGCGAGCTGCAAGTCGTACCGATGACCCTCTTCAAGAACAAGCTTGGCTCCTGGGCCTTTCCCCGGCCTGGAAGCCTGGAGTTGGGTGAGGTGACAGGAGTGTTGGAGGGCGCCAGCTTAAGATGGCGATTCGATGGGGTAGATGCCATCTTGACTGGAGGGTTGTTCGGTTGTCCGTCCTTCCTTGTCCTACTCGGGCTCATAGAGACGGCATCCTCTGCAGGATCGAGGGACGCACGGAGCTGGGAGTTGACTGGGCGCGTTGCCTGCTTAGGTGAGAAGCAAGCAGGCAGCTGTGCGTGCTTTATTGCTGAGGGCTTTGGTGGGAACAGTGCGAGGATTGCCAGAAGCAGGAGCTCAAAGACAACGCAGCAAGAGCAGGTAGGCAAGCCTGTGAAGCAGGTCAGCGGACAGGGCCCGTTTGCTCGAGGAGCCGTGCCTGATGATGTGTACAAGTCTCCAATTTACCGAAACATCGATTAACTATTTACGTACAATGGGGTAAAGGAGCGGATGGAGCCTCAACGACAGCTCCCACAAGGTGCCACGAGGCGGCAGAATCAGTCGGCAAGCGCGTTTGAAGGCATCGACGAAGGAGGGACGCGCCGAGGAGCTGCTGTCAAAAGTTCACGGCGGCAAAGAAGAGCTCTCTGAGAAGCTAGCCCGGGCAGAAATGAGGGGGCAGCCACGACCAAAGAAGCAGAAAGCCGACGGTGATCAGAGCGTTGAAGCAGCAAATCCCCCCCTCTCCATCGTCATGTTGGTCCAAAGGGCAGTAGCAAAAAACTGTACCTTGGTCGAGGAAAGGTCCGTGTAGTTCTCGGTCAGCTCCAGACGAAGCTGCATCGCCCTGCCGGGGTACCGCTGCCAAGTCAGAACAGCTCCATTTTCGACACGTGTGCCATTGGCCAATCCATCAGGGGATCCTCGGCCTAGTGCGTTGTCATGGGAGGGCCCCATGTTGTCAGACTGGGTACGCAGCTTGCGCAGTAAGGCCCGCCCCGGAGCAGTCTACGGAGATTCAGGAAAGGGGCCGTTCATGGAAGAGACAGAGACCTTCTCTCGGTTCCGTCGGTGCAGAATCACCCTTGCCACGTGCAGAATATGCGTGCCCATGAAGGGAGGGACACGGTCCATCACACTGATGGTCGCAGTGGCCGATGGTACTCCGCAGTCGTTCCGCTTTTGGAAGACTCTAATTACATGCTCAGGGATCCCAATGTCAGCGCCGTTATGTATTTGACTCGGCGTGAGAATCACATCACAGATCATCAAACGTATGGTACTCTACCCGAGTCTATTTCACATTGTCACCTCACAGGAAATTTGCACCGATAATACCATCCTATCGGAGCCAAGGCTATCCTTCAACTGGCCATCCTATAGGAACAGTCCCAAGATCACGCCAGCTTGTGCCTCATTCCCTGGGAGCCGTGTTGGGGAATAATTACGATGCAACGTTTGAATTCAGAAACGGTCATCTTTCTCATACCTGTTTCGTCGTAGCAGCAGGTGCCGTTGGTTTGCTGGGAGGGCGCCTCTCTATCGGGGCATCCATCAATACAATAAGCTCTGCTCGGGCGCCCTCTGCGACCACGGCATCTTTCCCCCCAAATTCCTATAGGGTCACATGCGGCATCACCTCGCATGGGATGACGTGTAGAATGGCCTCCTTAGGAGGGCCTCTAGGTAGGTCTACGGGACAACTTCCTACAGGATCACAGACCAGAGCAAGCCAAGCCACAAGAACTCCACAACGTCTTTTTGTCAAGACCTTTTTCTCGATGCGGGTGCAGTACTGTGATAATGCATGTGACGGTGTTTCCTCTCGCCAGTAGCTTCACCTTAGACCAGGCTCTTTGACAGATTCATCTGAGCCTGGATCCGCGTGGTCGTCTCCGGATCGGCATCGCCCGCCACATCCTCCTTCTCAGCCTGTCGTTCTTTACGCGAAGCCTCCCAGGGACTCGCCTGCACTCCGGCCTCGCGCCACCGCCGTGGTGGCCGCATGCCCAGCTCCGCGTACCGTTGCCACACGCTCACCCCGCGGTTGAACCACCTCTTCTGGCGGCTCTCCTCCTCCTCGGCGGTCGGCTCCCACTTGGCCTTGAGAATTCTCCGGATGGCGTCGGGCGACACCTCGAATTTCTTGGCCAGCGCCGCCGTGGTGTACATGTCTGGGAACTGCTGGTGCAGGACCCGGATGCCATCGAGCGCGTCCGGCGACAGCCTCTTGGGCGGCCTCCAGCCTTCTGGGAACTTGTTCTTCAGCGTCTGTTTCTGTTTCAACCATTCTGGTCTGTTGTCCTCCCTCTCTTCCTTATCCTTGGCCTTCACAGCCTCTTGTTCGTCTCGTTGCGCCCGCTTTTCTGCCCTATCCTGTCGTTTCTTCTCCCGTAGTTTCTTGGTCCTCTTCGGCTGTTCCATTGACTCCTCTGCGCTCGTCCTCAACTGCTGGTCCTTGTCTGGCTTCTCTTCTGGGTGTCCTTGACTCTGTGAAGACAGCGACGGATCAGATTGTTGTGAGTATCTGGCCGCTTTCCGAATAGCGTTCTTGGAACGTGGTTTTATCGTGAACAGCCTATCCTCCTCTCCTGCCGACTCAGATGCCTGGGAAGAGGACGACTGCAGGTTCTCTTCTGGCTGAGATTTGTGCTCGTCTTCTGGGAGCACCTTCTGTGCTTTTGCCTCTTCTGCCGCAGTACTAGACGACTCTACGAGAGTGTGTGCTTGTCGGTAGTTGGGAACAATGGAGATGCTGCGATTCGGGAACCGAGTGCTGTTCGCCGGCCATGTCGATCTCGCGTACTGCGTCGTTGGATCGTGGACCTGGGCCAAGCTCCGGGCGAATATTCGCAGAGCAGCCGTGCGGCATGAACAAGCCATGTTCGTAGCCACAAGGTTGTGGAGAAATAGGGAAACCCCGTAAAATGGGCGCTGTCCGTAGTGTTGAGACGAAGTTGTAGAATGACGATTTGGGAAATTTTCACAAGCATAGCGAATCCCTGGTTACGGCCGCTGCAGTCTAAGCTATGCAAGCTTAAACCAGGGTCCGCTGTGGCGGGACGGACGCGGCTCGCTAAGGCTTGTCAGATTCGTTCCGTCCCACGCCGCCTGCGGTTTAACAGCCCCGGCGATTACACGCGCCTCATATATGGACATATTAACTATATATTTTACTGAGTGGTGAGGTTTCAACGGCTCGCAACATTCCCCAGCGTTCAATATCACAACTTCTTGAATGCTGCACTCTTGGGAAGCGCTCACCCACCCTGTTCACTGCTCGAGGCGGAATGCACATAAGGAGCCGTCCTGCAAAATGCTAACTCGTGTCGAATTGCCAAGAGTTGGCTCAACGGCAAACTCCACGACAACAGATGAGTATTGGGTTACAGCGTTTCTGGACAACCAAGGGGGCCCTCAGTCTGCATATGCTGGTTGTTTGGGGTTACTGGCCCCCCGGTGAGCTCATGGAGGTGGCGATATATGCCGAACCGCGGCTAGCACATGTCAGGGATGGCCTCAGTGGAGGTTCAATGACACGCTGAATCACTAAAGGCCTGTCTGCCTTGAAGTTTCAAGTGAAACAAATACTATCTTGGATGTATGGACTGGCTATTCACACACCCCACTTCCCGTCCTTCAGTCCCCTCGACCGTCATTCAGGTGTTGACTTTGTTTCGGTATTATATGGATCTTTGAGGATCCTCGAAGCAGTGCTTTTGCCATCATCTCCCACAAATCTTGCCCCTCACATTGGCCAAGTCGCCCCAACTCAGAGTGTAACATGCCTTTCTCCAAAGACAAGCGTGACATACGCCATACATGGGGATATACGTATGAGTGGACTTCAGAGCACCTGGCCAAGGACGAGTTGCGGCCACTAACCTTTAGCTACGATGTGCTCGGGGCGGAATGCCTGGACCGGCTTGACGCCATAAGCCCGCCGGGGTCGACGAGACCGGCCCCGAAGACATCAGTGGGAGATGATACCGGTGAGGAACCCTCCTCCCAGGACGGCAGCAGCAAGAAGGACGGCTCTCCACGACGAGACCTATATGCCCTCTTAGAGAAACACCACGCCACAGACCCACAGCTCAACGAGCTATGGACCCAGATCCACACCGTCCCGTCCTGGGTCGACTGGGACCAGATCAAACGAGGTCAGGACGTCTTCTACCGCTACGGCGGGCCCAGCATCGTCAGCCTGACTTTCCAGTCCCTGGTGGGCGGCATGGGCGGGCGGCGCGTGGTGGAGACGCTCACACGGACGGGCGGTTTCGGCGCAAAGGTGGCCAAGCGCCGCCTGCTTGAGACGTTCCAGCACATACTGCAGGTGACGCGGGACCTGGACAGCGTCAAACCAGGTGGCGAGGGCTTCGCGAGCAGCGTCAAGGTGCGCCTGCTGCACGCGAGTGTAAGGCGGCGTATCCTGTCCCTGGCGCGCGACAGACCCGAGTACTTTGACTTGACTGAGTGGGGGGTCCCTATCAATGACCTGGACTGCATTGGTACCGTGCTGACGTTCTCGTCGGCGCTGATCTATATTGGCCTCCCGCGCCAAGGCATATATCTGCGCGAGCAGGAGATCGAGGACTACTCGGCCTTGTGGAGGTGGGTAGCCCACCTGCTCGGCACACCGACTGACCCGTGGCTGGTGGACTCCCGGAGGGCGAGGATTATGCTCGAGTCGCTAGTCGAGGCGGACATTGATCCCAGCGACATGTCGGGCGTGCTGGCCAACAATATCCTCACAGGGCTGAGCTGTCAGCCGCCGACGTACGTGAGCCGCGAGTTCCTCTGCGCCGAGGCGTACTGGCTCAACGGGTGGGAGCTCTCGGACGCCCTCAAGATCGAGAGACCGAGTCTATATCACCGGGCACTTGTGGCAGGGCAGTGTCTTTACTTCATGGTCACTTGCTATTTGTATCGATCAATACCAGAGTGGGACGAGCGCAAGAACGAGGTGAGTTCCTCTCCCCAGGCAACTAGGAGCTTCTACGTTCTCCTCTCCTCCATTTTTTTATGATGACCTAGATGTTGAGCCTGGTATAAATTCATGTGGAAAAAGACGCTGATCTGAGGGCTTCTTCTTTTGCCCGGCCGTAGCGCGTTAGGAAGTTTTTCTACAACTTGACAGTGCACAACAAGGAGATCGGCCTTGGGACCGAAACCAACTTCGACTTTAAGTATGTGCCGCAGCTGGGCCGGACGACAGAGCTGGGCCGGACGACAGAGCTGGGCCAGCCCGAGGGCCCAAGGCTGCGCGTTGGTGCCCCTGAGCGCCAGGGGTTGGCGACCCTGGTATTGGCTTCGGCGCTGGTCGCGGCCGTGGCTTGGTCTGGGTTCAAGGCCAGCTCAGCTATATTGCAGCTGTCCATGTGGTATCGTGATGCTCGGACTTCATTGACGTAATCTGTGGGACCTGTGAGAGAGGAGAGAGCAACATTCAGTTCCCCGCCACGGAGAGATTTCCGCTTGGCGATATTAGCCTTGTTCACTAGTATCAAGAAGCATGGGATATTGGGACTGGCGTTTCTTGTGCATCGCTTTTCATTCTCTAGGCTTGTTATGCCCCCGAGTCTGTGCATACTCAATGGTATCGTACAAAACATTCTATGCCCCCCAATCGTCATCATATCCACACAGTGACTCCTATCTTCTAAAAAGAAAGCCTCGACCAGAAGCTGCCGCCTGCCCAATCGGCTTCTATTGTGATGCCACCACAAGGCAGCCCGCATAAAACCATGCACCAAAGCAGATGCTCCATGATATGTGATGCAGTAGGCAGTGACCAAACGCCGCTAAACGCCATATGACCGTAACACCTCGCAGCAGTAAAGACAGTCAGATCTTCTTCTCGCGCGCCTCCTAAGCGTCGCTCATCAGCTCGACCGGTGGCCGCGCGGTGTGGGCCATGATGGGCTTGGTGTCCACATCCATGGGGCTGATGTTCACCTCGTCCACGGGTCCGTCATCCGTCATGTCGTCGACCATAACACACGGCAGGTTGGGGCTGACCCCGTGGTCCTCTGGGTGGAAGATGAGAGTGGAGCTGCGGCTCCTCGTCCCCCTGCCGGATGCGGCGCTGAAACCGCCCGGCGACCGGCCCTCGACAGGGCTGATTGGCGAGTCGGCCGAGTTCTTGTGGTGGTGCAGCTGCGCCAGGGCGGCTGCCAGGTCGTCGGCGTGCACCTGCTTGTTGGGGGCGCCCTCGACGATCTGCTCCCAGTCGTGGGGAGGGGACGGAGGTGGGGAGATGAAGAACAGCTTGCCGGCGTCGGGAAGGGCGAGGTGGGTGTCCTTGGGGGAGGCGTCGACGGGGGTGTGCTGGCCGAAGTAGACGCGGCATCGCTCGCCGAGGATGGCCTCGCCGTCCCAGATGGATCGGACGGCGATAGCATCAGATATCGTGTAGAAGGAGACGAGGATGCGACGGAAGGACTTGAGAGGTGCCCAGGTGTGGATCATTGCGGTCTTGGCGATCAGGCCCTTGATAGTCTGCAGGTTGTCTGGCTGGAAGGCGGAGAGGTCTTGGAGGTTGGTGATGAGGAGGGTGTTTGTTGCCGGCGTTGGTGGTTGCAGGGCTGGCAGGTTGGAGAGGTCGAGGGTGAGTGATTTCCTGGAGGCACGGCTGGATGCTCGAGACGAGGCGTCCTGCGGCCTCTGTTCTGGTGATGTCGAAGCCATGTTGAGTGGTTGTTGTGTGTGGTGGCGGGTGTCTGCGTGTGTGTGTGTGTGTGTGTAAGTGTAAGTAAGAGTGGCAACTCTGTAGTCTGTCGTGGCTGCTACGTTGTTGATGGGCTTTCGTGTTTGTGGTTGTAATGTTACTCAGGATGTGGTGAGTTATTGTTGTTGTTGTTGTTGTTGGTGGTGAACGAGGAATGGCAAGAAGAAAATCGACGCGGAGGTGTGGTAGTTCTTATGGGTGGGAAGGAAAGGAAACGGCTGGTGTCTGGAATCCGTCGTCTGGCGTCTGAAGTCTGGAGTCTGGGTTTGCCGCTCGTGTTGACGATGGAGACTCAGGAAGGGCGGTAGCCTGTAGGGATGGCTAGCTTGGAGTGTGGCTTAGAAAGTCAGTGATTTGCCTCAATGATTGCCGGAATGGGCGCCAAGCGAGAAGACCAAGCCAGCGCGGAAAGTGGGATAGAGCAGAGAGAGCGGGGAATCTAGCAGAAACCGATTGCGGTAGTGGCGGTGGTTCCCTGGGGACTCTGCCTGTCTGCCCGGATGAAACATTCAGATGGGCAAACGGTCGCAGGAGCAGCCGACCAGGTCCGCAAAACAGAGCGGCAATGCAGGTGTAAGGATTCGCGGACGGGGGATGCTGCAGGTGACGAAGTGTGAGCCCCACCGCAACGATCTGGTAATCATTCACTCTGGCTGTCTGGCTGGTGGCCTCTTGAGGTGGTGCTGTGCCTTGCCCTGGGGCCCTGGGGCCCTGGGGCACTGGTTGCTGCGCTTGGTGTGCTGCGCTGAACTGTTACGTACCCAACCACCGAGCCCCAGTGGGACTGACTGTGTACTCTCAGTCTGGCCAACGAGTTGCCTCCCAAATCCTTCCTCTAGGAGGGCTCCTCCTCCTCCTCCTCCTCCCACACTACTGCTATCAGCCTCCACATGCCCCCAGCCTGGCATCCCAGCCCACGGGGCATACGAGACAGTGACCTGCCCAAAGTGAACTACTGTGCATCTGACTGCACGACTACTGGGCTTCTAGACCGTATGGCTGCCTTTGTTGGTGTTGCTTGCCAACGCCAAGACCCGACGGGCAGAAACATTTGAATGGGGAGAGTTGGGCCGATTGGCACGGCTCGTGTCCCTCGTCAACACAAGACAGGACTAAAGTCAAGTCAAGACATGACAAGACCCGACACACAGGACACATTGCACCGCAGACAAAGGTTGTGTGTGATGGTCCGGTGTGTTCTGGCTTGGTCGAAACTACACAGCCTCCTCGCCGCCGCTCGGTGCATTGTAGCACCGTGTGACCCGTACCGAGAGCATGGCACGGAATGGCCTCGCCAAGGCGGCCTCTGCACGAAATGCGAAGGAACGTGGATTGCCCGTCGACAAAGCCAGCCAGCCAGCCAACGAGCCAGCCAACCACTACCACCGTTATTGTCACCAACAGCATTTTAGCTTAGAGGCCCAGGTCAACGGCGGTGCAATCCCGTCGCAGTTGCACAGACGGTCGGTCCAGCCCACGATTCAGGCCCGTGGGCCCTCAGACCGTCCGCACGACATATGCTTTTGCTCTGCCTCGTCTTGCCTCTTGCCTCTTGCCTCTTGCCTTGCCCCGGCGTATAAGCCTCAGGGGATAATTTGCTTTCAGACGACGTCGAAGCTCAGCCTTCCCTCTCGGCCTGGCCTCTGGCTGGCTGATGACGTTTGAGCTCGAGCTCAGCCTGTCGCCCAACCATCAATTTTTTTTCCCTTTGCTTAACAGTACCGTGACGCTGCATGCGGCTACTACACGTGTAGACTCCATGCGTCCAGGGAACCCCTCGGCTGTCTGAAGAGCTTGGAATGACACGATCGTCCGCTGGCCAAGCAGCTCCTTGTCACCTTGTCCATCCGCGACGAACTCGAGCGAGGCTGAGCCAAGCCGAAGCTGGGCAGTATACTGTGTGGTCTGGACGGCAGAGGCAGACCCAGACAGCCGGTCGGCGGTGGCCAGGTCATGGACAATTGAGCCACAATCTACGCCGACGCGTCTGCTCCTCGTCTCCCATCTCGTTAATTTCGGGTGAGATTCACCAACACTGCGGCACCGTCGGAAAAGATCTTCCAAGAGTGAGGTTACTATCAAACCTACCAGGCTTACGACACCTTGGCTTGGATCCAGACCTCCTAGCCTCCTCCTGATTTCTCAAACTCCTTGGCCAACCTTTGATCGAGGGTTGTCCCTTCCCCAACCCCTCCCCCAAGCTGCCAGATGCCGGGAACGGTAATAAAATGTTTACACTTGCACAGCCACCCAACCCTCGCTCCCGTTGGCCCTTCGGTCGCTCTTTTACTTGTTCCCGTCCCTTCAAACTACTCGCTTGTTTGACTCGTCCCTTCCAGCTAACCGGCCCTGCTTGCCAAGTGCCGTGACGGCATTGCTGTCATATGCCTGCATCGAGATGGCCTTGGACTGAGGGGTTTCTGGGGCACTGCACCACCAAGGCCATGTCGGTGTGGGTTGACATCGCTTGCAAATACCCTCAAAGTTCCTACAGCGCCGGATCGACCTCGACGTTCCCTTGCGGTACTTGGCACCTCTGCGGAGACTAAAGGTCCATGGGCTCGCATTCACGCAACAGCTGCATGCAGGCCATCACCCGCCCGCGTGCCACCGATAACGTGAGCCATGCCTCCGCCCCGGGTCACGGATTGCTCGGGCGAGAGTGGCTCAGCATGTCCTCTGACGGTGATGAAGCACGCATATGCGTTACCAAGCCGAGACCATCCTCTTGAGATCACCTTTCCCCTCTCATGATTCCAACAGACTCATCTGTGAGACCTGTCGCTCGACGCAGTCCAAGGGAGGTCGACCATCGCCGAGCTTGCGAGCGCAGAGTAGACAGGAAGCTAAGCAAAGGCAGTGCCCGATCCTGTGGTCGTAAGGTTTTGGGCCGTCATCGTCGAGGCAGACCATCCTCTCGATCCTGTTCAGTTGGCTTTGTGCAGATGATGGAGTTGATTATCTCAACTTATCTCCGAAGACCGTCACATTGCCTGCTCACAATTGATCTGAGCCACATGAATACAACTCTGACAGCTAGCAAAGGCGTAGGGGCTGTGTGCTATTAGTCTGCAGTTAAGGACTGGATCGGGCGAAGATATCCAAGTCTCTTGGGATGTGATGGTTGCGTTCATCAATAGTACACAGACTCGTTCAGTCATGACTTCTGAGAACACCTTCCGTATGTTAATACGCTGCAGGAGAACCTCGTCCCGGAGAATCCACTCGGGTATGACCCGACGCAGGATATCCTCCATTGGGATAGCCTCCTGTAGCTGACACTGTATTAGGGCAAACAATGAACCTGTAGGAGCGGATCCCACATGAGGCGGAGGTCATTGCCCAAGAGACCAGCCATCAACGTTCCACATTCACCATCGTGTACTCGTATCTTGTCCCCGGTGGCTAAGTCCTTCTGAGACTGGTCCCCTACTGCATTGGCATATCGGAAACACAATATTCTGGGTCACTCCTTAATCGGCAGCAGCCTGTGTCTCCTGTCTGCCTCCCTTGTAATGCGAGGAACATTCCGCCGGCGCCCATGTTCACAGCCGCAATGAAGCCACAGTTCGAATAAGTTTCATTCCGGGGTCCTGGGAAGGGGAACTCGCCACTCCGAGACCGACTACGAGCTCGACCAGGGTAAAAGTTCCAATCGAGCCCCATGGCTTGTCTCTGCGATAGAAGGCGCCCTTAACCGATTTCACCCAGGATAAGGCGAAGTCGTCCGTGGAGTAAACACACCAAACACGGTCATGCGGTCGGCCCCCACGGAGATGGCGTTGCAATTGAATACCAAAACCTACATGTCTCCTAGTGATCGGCGAGAGACCACATCGGAATGCCCCTGTCCTCCTCCGGGGTCTGACTCGACCTCACGGCCAATGTAAATGGCCGGACATGGATGCGTAAGCAGAAGGCGCGGTAGCCGCGGATCATCACAATGCAGCGCGTAGCCAGCAAGGGAACCGAGGAACAGGAGAGGACTGTTTGGGTATCATTTGATTGTTTTCTAACATCTATCGGCTAACATTGAGTGCTACCAGCATTGTGGGGGGTGGGCTGGAGATGAGTTGGGTTCTACCTGATCGATACCTATGATTATCGTGTCATGGCGCGTAGCAAAGGAAGACCCTCGAGTGTGCACTCAAGTGCTTGTGCGTGTCTTCTAGCCATTGCCGCCACCGTCTTACCTGATTTCAACACCCAGCTTCGCGACCAGCGCCTCGATGACCTCGGAGTGCATCTTGTTGGTCTCGGCGTTGGTCAGGGTCCTCTCCAGGCTGCGGTAGTTGATACGGTAGCACATGCTCTTCCTCCCCGTCTTGGGGTGCGTGAACTCGTCCACGAGCTTGACGTCCTCGATCACATCGCCACCCACGTTGCGGACGACCTCCATGAGGTCGTTCTCGTGGAAGTCGTGCGCGTTGGCTTTGGTGTTCCCGCCTGCCGAGGAGCTTGACCGCAGCCAGAAGGAGACGTCCTTGTAGCACTCCGGGTGCCTCGAGAAGGGCACGAACCGCCGCACCAGATCCAGGTTGTCAGAGACCCCCGCGAACTGGCTCAGGAAGCGCTGGTCCTTGGACCAGAACAGCCGGATGTCCGGGATGTTGAACAGCAGCATGGCAATGCGCTCCAGGCCGATGCCGAAGGCCCAGCCCAGCTGCTGCGGCTGCCCGGCGTTGATGTACATGCTCTGCTGGGTGACGCCGCAACCCAGGACCTCGAGCCAGTCGCCCGCGTAGTAGATCTCGAGCTCGAAGCTGGGGGCGGTAAAGGGGAAGTAGGCCTCGACCCAACGCACCCGCAGTGGCTCGTCCTTGTAGTCCGGGTCCGCCGCCGCCGCCGCCCTCTTGGCGCGCGTGAAGATCTCCACGACCATCAGCTCTAGGCTCCGCTTGAGGTGGGCGGTGATGGCCTCGGCCTCTTCGGGCGAGTGGTACGCGGTCTGCATGGGGTTGCGCTCCGCGTGGAAGGGCGGGTTGGGGTCCTCGACCTTGATGCTGTGCTTGGGCAGCTTCTCCAGGTCGGCCCACACCGCGGCTGCCACGTCGCCGCCGGGGACCTTGGACCTGTCCCACAGTCGTGCGCCTTCCATCTGGTGGAAGGCGGGGTAGTGGCTCCGGTCCACCTCGTCGCGGCGGTAGACATCCGCGCTGATCAGGTAGCCATCACTCTCGTTCGCCTTGAATATGGCCGCCTCGTGTGCGCTCGTGTGAGTTCGCAGAAGAGTCGACTCGTTGATGTAGTAGGTATCGGAGCGGGCGCGACCTGGGTGATCCGGCGGGAAGCCCAGGGAGTCGAAGTTCTCCTGGACGGAAACGACGGGATGGAAGTTGTTGTAGTACCTGTACGTCGGCGCAGGGAACACAGACTGGATAATCTGCCGCGTGATGGACACAGGATGGTCCCTTTGGAGGTGCAACTTGCGAGACGCTGCATCGATCACGTTGGCAGGGACATTGTACCAGCCGTCTTTTGTGAAAGTCTGGCCGTCGATGTCAACCGTCGAAGTGCCATTGGTCTTGGACGCAGCCGGAGCGGCAGCTTGGAATGGTCAGTGGGGCTGCGTCGCGAGGGGAGCGCTCAGGCTTTGCGAGAGGTGTTCACCTGTCGAGTAGGCCGTCCATGGGCGACGAGGCACCTGTGCAGATTTGAATGCCGCCGGACGGAACCGAGAGACTGGGAGGCGGAACGGCGCGGCCAGCTTGGACGGAGCCGCACGAAGTATAAATCGACAGGGAGAAGCCATTTGGTCTGTAAACTTCTGTTGCCCTATGCCCTCATGCCATGTCCACGGAAACCCGCCTCCTGATCCGAAAGCTGGGCCGCCGAGGTGGTGGTCAAAAGGAGCTTGGGGAGGAAGTGTAAGCTGAGGCCGATGTCCAAGCAATGCTAGCTGCGGCGGGAACGAGTTCCACAGCATGCAGCCATCACTTTTTCTCCCCGACGGAGCTGGAACCCCTGTCCCTGCACGACAGACGTCACTCCACCACGACCCTGCATCTGATCCGTGGGTGGGAGGGCCCAGACGGACGGCCGAGCGGGAACAACGGCCAAAAACTCGATCCTTCTTTGGAACTCGGCCGGACGAGTGAGCCGTTGACTGGCCGTGTTAAACAACTTTTGTCGTCATCGTCGACGACTGCCCTGGGGCTCTTCTCCTTATTTCGAGTGCTTATTTCCCCCGGGTGCATTCGTCTTATTCGTCTTTACATTTGTTCAGTCGTGCCTTTCTAATGTCACAATAATAATCATATCCTCGAGATATGCAGCCGCAACAGGAGGGAGCGGCCTCGGAGTCGGCGCCGGCTAAGCAGACTTTGGCTCCTAAGCAGAGCAAGCAGAGCAAGCAGAGCCATGGCCCCTCAATCCGGTACCCCTTCTGGTTCGGAGGGTCTGCGAGTTCCATGGCGGCGTGTGTCACGCACCCATTGGATCTAGGTGAGTCTTGAACGATGTCTGTCTGACCCTGGGGTTCCACGTGGGACTGACGGCCCTCTGTCCACAGTAAAGGTATTATAATACGCCCACACCACCCACGAGGCTGCCTAGATCACTAGGTACCAGCCTTCGAAAGTATGTCCCTCCGTGGTCTGACGCGCGGCAAAGGTTCGGCTGCAAATGCGCTCCGGCGACATGCCCAAGTCCATGCTGGGCACTTTTAGATACATCATCCGCACTAATGGCATCCTGGGCCTATACAACGGCTTGTCCGCCTCTCTTCTCCGCCAGCTCACCTATTCGACCGTGCGGTTCGGTATATACGAGGAGCTCAAGAACCACATGACACAGAGGAACGGCGGCAAACAGCCTTCCTTCCCCGTGCTCGTCGCGTTGTCCTCGGGCGCCGGCTTCGTCGGCGGTATCTCGGGCAACGCGGCCGATATCTGCAACATCCGGATGCAACACGACACGGCCCTGCCCCCGGACCAGCGGCGGAAGTACAAGCACGCCCTCGACGGCATGCTGCGGATGGCCAGGGAGGAGGGGCTCATGAGCTGGTTCCGCGGCGTCCTCCCCAACAGCATGCGCGCCGCCGCCATGACGGCCAGCCAGCTGGCGAGCTACGACACCTTCAAGAGGCTGCTGATAGGGTACACGCCCATGTCGGACAACCTCGCCACCCACTTCACCGCCTCCTTCATGGCCGGCGTGGCCGCCGCGACCGTCACCAGCCCTATTGATGTCATCAAGACGAGGATCATGTCCCAGAGCGGCAAGAGCGTGGGCATTGGGACGCTGCTGAAAGACATCACCGCAGCGGAGGGGATGGGGTGGACGTTCAAGGGATGGGTTCCCAGTTTCCTTAGGCTTGGGCCGTAAGTTTTTTCCTTCTTGATGTCACACCGTTGTGCTAAGCTGACCATAATCAGGCAAACCATCTGTACTTTTGTGTTCTTAGAGATGCACCGCAAGGCATATAGAAAGGTGCAGGATTTGGGTGAGCCGCAGTGAGGCCATCATTAGCGGCAGGGGGAGAGCTGGCCAGGTCAACAGTACATATGGTAGAAGAGTTGGTGGCATGCAGCGACAGCATTTGGCGCAGGGTCACATGGGTTACAAAGCATTACCAGGGCGTTCTCATAGAATTCGCTTCTCAGGCTAATGGATGGCATTTTTGAATGTTCAGCAGCCCATCAGGAAGCGCAAGCATCTGTACCCTCAGTACCTTTCTGGCGCCTTTTAGGCCAGTTCGCAAACTTCATTTTCCTGACCGCGCATATATCCCTACCGTGACGAAAACTGAGCCCAACGCCTTCTAATGCAATTATTTTGTAGATGTTCTCGTCCGCTTGCGCCAAACCTTGGTGAATTCTTGATGGCGTTGGTCGCGACTCGGGATCTTACCAGCGGGCGTGTTTTCTTGAGAGGGCGTCCCTACCTTCTGGTTTTCTCCATACTGAGCCCTCAGAAACCCTGATACCTTGACTTGTACATCAGATCGAGGACCCACGGCAACCAGGCACTCGCGTGACTGAGCGAGTGCTGACCGCGGAGATTATTCGACTGACACACTTGGCCATCGCAACGTCTCAGGTCGGCAATCGCCCGCAGGCGGACCGTAGTCACGTCAGCGGAAGCTCTTCGCACTACGGACCATTTTCAACCCCAATAGGTCCCCCTCCTGGATGAATGTCTAGTAACCATTCTGTCCTGGGTTGCCATAGGGTGTAGTAGTGCCGTAGGAAGTCGCTCCCCCGAAATCGCCAGTACCGTAGGGCGTGGTGAAGCCCTGATCTTGCCAAGGATCGCCGCCGTTCATGCCATCAGGGCTGCGAGGGCCGCCGTAGTCTCCAGCGTTGTCACCCTCGCTCAGACCGTGGATCAAGCCAGCAAGCTTCTGCTGCATGACCATGATACCCTGCTGAATGATAGCGTCAGGCTCCAGGTTACCGGCGCTCTCGACCTCAAAGTAGAACTTCTCGGGAACAGCGTCGAACTTGAATGGCTCGCCTGGTTGGGGTGGCTCCTCAAATGCAGCGTACTTGCTCTCAGGCCTGTTCTAATGTCAAAATCACGCGCAACAACCCCTTGTGGGCTGTGAGACCTACCATTCGTGCTCAGGGCGTGCGCCCTCGCCCTTGCCCTCGAACCACAGGTCTGTGTGCCCAAGTTTATTGTGTGGGTCGTACTCGAATCCAACAGCCGCAGTAGGCGCCCATTTTGCGTGTTCCTTTGCGATTCCCTTCTTTGCAATGCATGTCAACTTCAACTCCTGTCCCTCTCGCAGCTTCGCGATCAAGGGTCCCTGGCCGTCCGGGTCTGTAATGACTGGGTTGCCAACCCACTCGTTGGGGCGCATGGGGTCGACAACGAGATCGCGGGCATAGATCTTCATGATTTCGCCCTCAGTGGTGCATTTTGCATGTAGAGTGATCTTGACGCTGCACATCTCGCAGTACTGTTCGCATTCGCAGTCACGCGTATAGAGGACGTCATCGGCATTCTTGGAGTTTAACGGCAGCAGGCCGAGGCGATGCGCAATGAACTCATCGGCCAGGACGCTGCTGTTCTCCTCTATCTCAACGAGATCGATAGCCATGATTGGTATCTCGGCAAGGATAACTCGGCGCAGGGCGTTCGCGAACGAGAGGTCGACATTGGCTAGATTGAAGTTGACATGGTGGTTGTCCGCCTACCGAGTTCGCAGGATTAGGACATTGCAAGCTACAACCAAACGCGCGACCACGTGGTGGCTGGCGCGATCTTTCTCACCTCTGTAATTTTGACCTCCATCTGCTTCGGCGCCAGGTCGCCATTGCCATCCAGGCTCATGGGGTCGTACTCCATGTTGACCGCCGTTCCCAGTTCTAAGGAAAGGGGGCTAGGTGCTAGGTGTTCCTGTGTGGTAAAAGTGTGTCAGGTCTCAGAAGATGCGCTGGTATATGTGATATTAAAAAAGGACAAATGCTGGTGGTGAGCGGGCAGGCGCGATGAATTTAGGGACGTTGAAAGCCGCAGGCCGCACGAGCCAGTCCCTGCTTTGAAGCTATGGGCAAGCAAGGCAAGGTACTTGACGCGGCAGGCTGAACGCGGCAACGCTAATCATTGTTCGAAAAGTGACTTCCAGGTTCTTAGCGGGACGAGCTTTTGGGCTGGCTTATCGGAGGTTATCGGAGCTTCCGAGGTGCAGTGGTGCGCTGCAACCTTGGTTTCTTAGGTAGCAGCTTTCTTCCTCAACTGGAGAGGGAAAAAAATAAAATTTCCCTTGCGTCATATACGATTTCCATTTTCTCAAGACCACATTTCTTAAACACTGCTTGAGGCTGCCCTCATAATCAAGCCCGACATGCTGCGACAAGCCCTGATCACTCCTTCCAGAGCTCTGCGCTCATCAGCCCGATCAATCGCCCAGAGGCCTGTGGCCCGCCCCCAGACCATCATAGCTCCTCTGGCAATAAGGAGGGCGCAACCCGCTGTGTCGAGATGGTATAGCGACGCCCCCAAGGCCTCGCAAGAAGCCGAGACAAAAGCAGATGAATCCGGAGCCAAGCCATCATCTGAGGGGGAAGCAGCGCCGGCCGAGGACCCCGCTGTGACAGAGCTGAAGAAGAAGCTCGAGGCCAAGGAGAAGGAAGCCACAGACTGGAAGGTATGGAGCGCATCACGCGACAGACCCAATTCATATTTCCCCAGACTTACACTGCATCTAGGACAAATGCCTGCGCTCCGTCGCAGACTTCCGCAACCTCCAGGACCGGACCCAGCGCGAGGTCAAGAACGCCCGCGAGTTCGCCATCCAGAGCTTCGCCAAGGACCTGGTCGAGAGTGTCGACAACTTCGACCGCGCTCTCTCCATGGTGCCCGAGGAGAGGCTGAAGGCCGCCAAGGACAACGACGAGCTCAAGGATGTCGTCCAGCTGCACGAGGGCCTCAAGATGACCGAGAATATCCTCATGAACACCCTCAAGAAGCACGGCCTGGAGCGTTTCGACCCCGCCGGCGAGAAATTCAACCCTAACGAGCACGAGGCCACCTTCATGAGCCCTCAGGAGGGCAAGGAGGATAACACTGTTTTCTACGTCCAGCAGAAGGGCTTCAAGCTCAACAGCCGTGTGCTGAGAGCCGCCAAGGTCGGCGTCGTCAAGAACAAATAAGCTGGGGCATGACACCAGTTCAGGCAGAACATGCGCTGCCTCACTTCTCTCTCCCTTGTACTACTACCACCACTCTCATGTGCTACCAAAAGTCTGGCATTGGCGTTCAGGCGGTTAGGTATGATGACTGCTCCTCTCATGATCACCGGGGAAAAAAATCTTTATGGGCGATAGCAGGGTCACGTTCACGAAATTAGACGAAGGATCTGCATAGTCCATTCTTGTATATAGAGAACACCACCTCGCATTATTACGGGAAGAGTCCTCCGCACCTACGATATTATAACGGTCCGGGAAAGCAGGACAGCAGATATGAATACAGGCTAGATGCCAATTTCTACCCGGATATAACAAACTTCATCGTCTCAGAGTGACTCGCTCGAAGCAATCTTACTTTTATCTTCAATAGGGAGTTTCGAGTCAGCCCATACATGGGAAGCATTCTTCTGACACTCTGTCCCATCTTGTGGAAAGACAGGGTACGGTAGCGCGAGCATCATGCGGACGTCTCTCCTGGCTCTTTCAGCCAGCCATGAGGCCCTAGAAGCCTTCTTGGTAGAGTGATGTCGCCATTGCGGTGCACAACGGTTGCCTGAACATTTTACGTAAATTTACATGATTGATTTACTCATTTTTATGGTACAACAGACGGGCCTTCTGTATGCCAAGTCGCTTGTGTTGATCCAAGTAACCTTCTGGGCTGATGTTGAGGCACTGTTCCAGTCCATGATTCTTGGGTGCAAGCTGGTGCGCCTTCGCTTTCTGTACCTCCCAAACGAATTTTTTCGACACTTTCCCGACACGTTGATTTTGTACAATGTTCGTTATCGCTTGGATCTCCAGGTCTTGCTGTCTTCCCTACGGCAGTCTCGCTCGCAGGACCGTATGGCTACGCCGAGCCATTTATTACGTGGGCCACACTACTTCGTCAGATGTGCCCACGTCAGTTAGGTTCATATCCCCTAGGACACTCACATGAGTGTGCTCCACAATTGGTGGACATTTGGCGTTCATGGCCTCTGGTTTTAGTCTTGGGCCGCAGACTTGGCTTGGAGCTTGACTAAATTCCTCAAGAGTAGTTCCGGCGGTTCTTCCTGATCTCCTCGGGCTCCCAGATTTCAGGATACATGGCGAACACCTCCTCCGGGGTGTCCTTGCCCATGAGAGAGAGCAGCCTCCGCTGTACCTCCCGCTGCTCCTCGACCTCGCGCGCCAGGTCGTCGCGGTCGCGCACGCGGGCCCTGATCTCGGCCATCTTGGCCTTGGCGACGTAGTTGAGCTCGCGGATCTGCCGCTGCACCTGCCTCATGATGCGCCGGTCGCGCGTGCTGCGGTGCTCGCCGTAGCAGTCGGCCAGCTTGCGGTTCTCGTGCTTGAGGCGCGTCGCCTCGTGTCGCAGCCGCTCCGCCTCCGCGTTGGCCTGCTCCTCGGTCTGCACGAGTTGCGCGACGTCGGCGTGCCTGCTGGCGAGGATGTGCTGTGTGGCTTCGAGGCCCCAGTACTTCTCGATCGCGGCGTCCACCTCGGCGGGCTCGTAGTGCTCGGGCTCCGAGGCCGTCTTGACGCCCCAGGAGGGCTCTGTGGAGGTGTTGTTCATGCGAACCAGGCGCATGAGCTCTGGGTCCATGCGATCGAAGATGTGGTTGTAGAAGTCGTGGGGGAGAGAAGGGTCCATAGCTGCCGAGAGACATTCAGACCGCGCCTAATATACAGCGGAGAGAAGTGGCTTGGGGGCGAGAACTCACGAGGCGGCGACCACAGAATAGACGGCTCAGTCTTTGCGTAAGCGCTGCATGCGGGACTCAGCTTCTTGCCATCTTCCACATCGTATAGGCTTTTTGTATGGCGGTGCTTCGTCTTCCGTGGCAGAGCCGTATTTGGCGAGCAAGGTCGTTGGCGTCGGTCCTGTTGCCTTGTTCTTAGCACACATGTTGTTGTTGATGTGAGAATCTAGGCAGATTTCAAGCCTCACTCACAGGGATGACTTCGGTCTTCCTCTCTTCCCAAGCTGACCTGTACTTGTCCCCATGTTCGTCCCACCTCTTCGTGCCCTCAGACCACAGAGCGAAGGTGGCTGGAGAAATTCTACCGTCCGCTGGATCACCCTCACCATCATCCGAGACATCGCTGGCTGCGTACTTCCTCCACCCCTCTGCTGTGAAGTCGCTGTCTCGGAAAATGTCGTCCAACCCGCCACTGTCGAGGCCTTCCGACAGCTCCAGATGCGCTAGGCTGAAACCCTTGACCATGGGACGGTCAAAGATGAAAATCGACTTGCGCGGAGCCTCTTCATCGTTGTATGTCGCCGGTCCGCGGGACTTCCAGTCGAAGCGCTCTTTGAATGAGTTCTCGATATCACCAAGCATACTGTAGGAAAATGCATTAGCATTCTGAAGCAAAATAAAGAACGGAACAGAATCGAACGTACGTGGCCTTCCCTTCAGCTCGTTTGCCTGTTTCCAGGTTGGCGATCCACGTCACCAAAGGATCTTTGATGGCAGGGAGGCCTCTCATGGCGACATAGGCCTTCATCGTCGTGCCTGACAAGGTCCACACTGGATTGCGGTCTTGCCGCCCGCTGGAGTCTGAGCAAAGAGACTGGGTCGACACATTTCCTGCGAATGTCAATTCCCGTATGAATAATGTCGTCTTTTTGGGTGGCATACCCTGGGTACCGTCCTGCTGGACTGGCCTCTCACTCGAGCAGATCATTAGGGGTGTTGACTTAATAAGTCGTGAAAAGGAAGAACACAAAGGCCAATGCAAGACTGGAGACGTCAGGAAACCCTTGAGATGTGAAGACAAAATCAAGGTTCGCTCGTAGGCCCTGAACAAAGTGATGTCGATTAAAGTTGAGTGTGGTGGTGGCGGGCAACATCTCCTCGCGGCTGGATTTGGCTTGTTTTGCAAGCACAAACGGTATCGCGTCACGCAATATCAATGGTGATGGAAACGTGCAAATTGCAAAGATGAGATGTTGTTGGGACCAAGAATGGTGGGTGACAACATAAACAAGCAAGACACGAACCAATCACTGGCAGCACCACACGTTAGATTCGACCACTTCCATATTCAGGCTCGAAGACTCAAGTTAGCATTAGTTTCCTAAGCTTTAGTAAGTCTCCCAAGAATTCCATCAGGGCTGGCCGGTGAGCAGAAGCCACAGCTATTCGTCATTTCGCGAAAACAAGAATGCTCAACAAGCAGGCCATGGGCGCTTGAAGATGGTGAAATTGGCAAACACGCCCAGGAAGAGTGCCGCTTTCTGGTTTCTGTAGTCGGCTCCAAGAAGCAGTAAAATGATGTCCATCATAACTTGATCCCACGGTGAACTCCGATCACTCCATTACTTTTTGCCCTTACCCTTCGCAGCCCCCTTGCCCTTCGCGCGGCTCTTTGCCGGCTTCTCATCATCATCTTCTTCTTCATCGTCTACGGGGGCCTTCTTTTTGGCAGCTCGCTTGGGCTTGGCCTTGGGCTGCTTGATGTACTTGTCTTTCTTGAGGTCGATCTCATCCTCGTCTTCCTCCACAGGTTCGACAACCTCTGCGCCGTCATCATCTGCCTCGATAGCGTCTTCGATGTCAGGCACATCCTTTGCAGCTTTCTTCGGTGCCGTCACATTGGTGGCTTTCATGAACGGTACAGCGTGGGACATCGAGTTGTATCTGTTTTTGTCAGCATAAAACCTTTGAAGTCTGTTGGCAAATAGACTCACGTTCTCGTAAAGGTTGCCTTGGTCTGGGTATCAATCTTTACCAGGCTGTCATCTTGAGGACCGACCCCAAGTTCAAGCATGGCATCGAAGTCCTCTCGCGTGAGGTAGTAGCTGTCCATCAGGTCGATGACCTCTGCTACAGATTCCTTGCCCTCCATGGCAAGACGCTTAACAATCTGATGCCACAGTACAGGCAGATACTGCTGGCGGATCTCGCTCACATCTCCGGAAGATCTGAGCCGCATATGCGACTGAATCTCTCGGACGTAACGACCGAGTTTGCCCAATTTGCTGTTGTTGCCGAGCCACTTCGTGAACTCAGTATTGATCATTTGGCCAGCGACAAAGCTCGCCGGGCGGACTGTGCTGAAGACCGCATGTGTCGGCATGAGGCTCCAATGCTGCTGCGGACCGTGTATCATACGATCAACAAGATCACCATCACTGATGCTCTCAGCCGCTTGATCCGCCAGTTCAAGGTATTTCAAGTTCGCCTCCCTGCCGTTATAGCCCTTACCGCTCAGACCAGCTGGCTTCGCCTTGAGGTAGTTCTCCTGAATCATGAGGTAGCTGAACTCGTGGTCGTTGAAGTACAGCTCAATCTTGTCATTCAGCGTGGTTTTGCTTGCTGGGTTGAACATATTGCCTCCCAAGAGTTTCTGGCAGATATCCCAGGGCTTCAGAACCACGTGCTTCTCCCATGCCTTAGACATTGATTTACTCTGGTCGAAGTCCATCGAGGTTTGGTCAAGCTTGATTGTCGAAAGCATGTTGATGATCTGCCGGATATCCTTGTTGCTTCCCTCGATGAGGGCATCGACGACCTGGAGTGGTAGCTTTAGACCTTCTCGATGGCAGATTGTCATAATACGAGACCGAACCTGCTCCACTGTCGGCCGGCGGAACGGAATGTCGAAAGCTGCGAAATCGAAGGGTTTCATCTTTGGAAGTTTGCGTTCGTTGCATATCAAGATGAGAGGTACCTCTGTCTTCTTGCAAAATTTGGCCAACGCTCCGACGCCGCCTCGGTCTCCAGCTGACATGCCATCAACCTCGTCCATGATCAAGACGATGTTCTTCTTGGCATCCTCAACCTTCTTTCCGTCCCCAGCGAAGAAGCCTAGTAGCGAAGTATTGTTCATCACCTCGCTGACTCCACTCTCGACCATCTTCTTGCTTCGGGTGTCGCTGGCATTGCTCTCGATGACGTCGAAACCCGCCAACTTCGCTGCGAGATGCGCCGAAGTTGTCTTGCCTATGCCAGGAGGACCACTCAGAATGACTGCCCGGTAACCGCCCATGCCGTCAGCTCCGAATTTCTTGAAGTCATACTTGCGATTCTTTGGCCAGGCTTTGAGCCAATTCTGTATTTTTTCGACTTGGCCCTTGTTTCCACAGATATGATTCAGTTGAGAAGGCGCATATTTGCTCGTCCACAGCTGTGAGTTGGCAGCGATGGCCTGCGCCGGAGCAGCCGCACCACGTGCTGCGGCGGCCTTGCGAGCTTTCTCTGCCTCGATCTGACGCGCCTTTTCTTCCCTCTCCAGCTCCGCGGCAGCCTCCCTGACTTTCTTCTCGTCGGCTTCCTTCTTCTCCTTAGCTTTCGCGGCGTTCTTGGCTGACCCGCCATTCGCCGGTGCTTTCCGTATCAGCTCAAACAGACCGTTCTCGTCAATTGTCTTGATTCCGTGCTCTTGAATTTTCCTTAGCTTCGAGGGTCCTGCATCATCACCTAGGACAACAAAGGTGGTCTTGCTACTCGGTGCACCAGTGACCTTTCCACCATAGCGTTTTACTAGCTCTTGTCCCTCCTCCCGGCCGATGGTCTTGAGCTGACCCGTGAATACGAACGTCATCCCAGCAAGACAATTCTCCTCGCCCTCTGGAATGTCAGCTGTTCCCTCCATCGGCGCAGGCCCCGAGTTGCCGCCGCCGGCTGCTGCCTTTCTCCAGTCGAATGTCGAACTCTCCTCCTTGGGAGGCGGAGTCGGTGGCCTCACCGTAGGCACGGAATCGATGAAAGCCTTGTAACTGGCATCCTCCTGCTCTGGCTCTTTCTTTTTCTTTGGGGCTCGAGGTTTCGACGCAGCGGCCTTCTTCCGTGGAGCCGCTTCGGGTTCCTCGTCGTCGGATTCTGGTGATTTGCGCTTCCTTCCATTTCTGACGGCTTTCTTTGGTGCTGGAGCGAAGTCCTCGTCGTCATCCTCAGACTCTGCAGCCTTGGCAGGCTTGCCTCGAGACGCAACACGCTTGGGCTTAGGCACGACTTCCTCCTCACTCTCCTCTTCAATGTACTCCTCGTTCTTCCTCTTGCTTCCACTTCTCGCATCGGCAGCGAATATGTCGTCTACATCCTCATCCGCATCCTCCATATACGCATCGTCGTCACGGTTCAAATCGTGCTTCTTGTGAGATGTGATAGTCTTGGGCTTGGCAGCAGGTTTGCTCTTGCTGGTCGCTGCCGCGGTGGCAGCGGCCTTTCGCGGACTCTGGCGGACGGGCACACTAGGTTTCTCCGGAGCGGTTTTCTTGTTGAAGTAGTCCTCGGCAGACATGTCCTTCCCCTTCACTGGCTCTGGCTCCGCGGTTTTCTTCTTCCTTGGAGTAGACCGTGCCGCCGCCGGTTTGCTTGGCTGTGCGACGGGTTCCTCGTCCTCTTCGCTGTCATCGACGACCTTGCGTGGTCTGCCACGGCCCTTCTTGACAGGCTCTTCCTTCTTGGGCGCAGGTTTTGCCGGTGCAGCACCCCCCTTGGGGGCGAAGAAGCTTCGTATGTCAGGCATTGTGATGGCAGGGTGTCTGAGATCTGAGATTGATTATGGGAATGATTCCGAAGTGCTCCCAGCAAGCCAGACAACACTGGCACAATTGGGTTGACAGAGAACTCTGGGAGGCGAGTTCCCGTTTGTGAAAGGCGGCGAGAGGCAGAGGTCAAAGGAGGAAGCTCGAGACGCGTGCGTGACGCGATGATTGCTCGAATCACTTAAAAAGAGTGGGTCAGCCTAGGCAGGCATGGCCCGAGCTCCACCACTTCCGTGCCTGCCTAGCAACTACCCGATTTTGACATCAGGAAAGCAGGCACGGCGCAAGCACCCACTGCCCCAATCCCGCGGCACCTCAGGTTGCGAAACCTGCGCATCGACAAAGATGAATCGGCAAGGCCCATCAACACTCATCAATGCCCTGAAAGGGCTGAGGGTGTCCCCCGCGACCCCTCTGCAGCCATTCCACGCCGCGAAGGTACCCTGCCTCGCCGCCGCCGCTAGGACATTCACATCTACAGCCCCCCAATTGGGATCATGGCTGGAGCCATTCATCGACCGGACGAAGAAGAAGATGAAGGGAAGACCGCGAGTAGCCACAGGCGGTTCTGTCAAAGGCACAACGATTATGATTGGAGACTACGGGCTGCGCATGATCGACCACCACAGGAGGATAAGCGCAGCACAACTCAAGCTCGCCGAGGCGACTATCAAGCAAAGGCTCCGTGGGCAAAGATACCGGCTATACACCAGAGTTAACTGCAACATTGGCGTCTACGTCAGTGGTAATGAGGTCAGTCTGGCCCTATCTACTTGCGCGGCTGTCGAGACATAAGCCACTGACAGATGAATAGATTCGTATGGGTAAAGGCAAAGGTTCCTTCGACCATTGGGCGGCAAGAGTTGCAGTCAACCGTGTCATCTTCGAGATTAGAGGAGCACTGCACGAGCAGGTTGCCCGAGACGCCTTCCGACTTGCTGGTAACAAGCTGCCCGGCCAGTACGAATTCATCAAGAAGGGGGAACCAGCTGTGGTGGGCATAACGAAACTGGATGGTGTCACTCTCGAGGACCTGAAACGACCACGGAAGGAGGTACCAACTGTGGAAGCACCAAATGTGACGCCAGCAGTGGCAACGACTCCGTCCTCCGTTCCCCCGACGTCACCAGCACCATGACGGCCGTGGGTCATTTCAAATGTAACATAACTAGATCTAGATGTGCAATGGATATACCCCGGGCTGTTGCCGCTAGAGCAGAGTAGATAGATTGGGCTGTACTTGTGAGCCTTTGTCGTTGTCGAGCCAGCCTCTTAAGAGGAAGACAGCAATTGGCATATATCCGTCAAACTCCCGCATCATTAGAGGCCGGCGCTTCTCACTCGGTGTTTAAAATGGAGGCCCGTTGTATACCCGGCGGGATTGATGCCATATACCCCTTGGCCAGGCAACGGTCCGCGCATGAGCTTGCTCAGTTCTAAACCATCTTGTAGTCTGCCGCTTCTAACTTCATTTTTGAACAAAGAGCGTTCTTCTTGGGGGGGGGGGTGTCGATCACACAAAGGCAGCAAAAAAGTACTCAGATGCTGTCATCTAGTCCCCCATGTTTCGATTCCTGGGATTCATAAACGCCAAGTGGTAAGTTAGACGTTATCTACAATCCATTCCACCGCGTGCCAGTGCCAGTGATCAAAGCCTTTCTGCCTTTGCTTTCCAACAGTGCGGGTGTGTGAAGAACAACAACCTAGGTCTCTAGTTAGAGATATGTCCGCACTTTTCCCTTCCCCTCTCTTTTCCTCTGCCGCCCTTCTTTAAAGAAGCAAAGGTTTGGTCATCTTGACAACCTGGAAAGGCTGAACACTACAAGGAGAGCGAAGAGGGCTGCAGGGGCTGCAGGAATACTAAGACAGTCTAGGTGCAATTCAATACTCGAAGACAAGATGAGCCTGGACAGCTGCTCAGGGAATTCACGTGTATCATGATGGTAGTGAGGTCTCGCAACAGCGCAATTCACCGGACGGCCACTTTATCGACAAAGGCTCAGCAACTTTATGGGGCTTTGATTCCTATCTCATCAAAAACTCTCCGAGATCCCATTCAATGTCTTGCCAAAAAAAAAATGCCCTGTACTTCACCATTGCGCCCAGACTCCCTCTGTCTGTATCATGGCTCCCTAGGTGTGCCAGAGCATCTTATGCGATTTCCTTTCATCAGATGACCACCACCTTGCTAGGGTCCTTGGCATCAATTACCTGGAAAACAAATTTAAGTTAGCCTTTGGCTCAGGATTCAACTGTAGTTGTGCTATGATATTTATATCTCACCAAATCCACGACCCTGGATGCCTCGATCTCATAGTTATTGTGACGAAACTGAACTGAGCAAGGATCCCCCCTAAATTCGGTGTTCAGAGCCGTATTTATAGCTATGTTCAGCTCGTTTTGCGTCCCGGAAAATCCATCCCTGAGTTTGGAGTAAGGGATGATCGATTTCGGCTTGGCCGCCTGATTGCCATTGGAGGACATGTCTGGGTGATTCGGTTTGCTTCTCGGTAGAATTTGTGTTTTTGTGTGCTGAGTAATCTGATTTTTCTGCAGTTGAGTCTCAGCATGTGGTTCCATTCCTTGCTTGGTAGTGGAAATTGTGTAGAACGAAAAGCAGAATCCATGGTGTTTAAATATTTAGGAAATGGCAGTGCTTGTTGCTGCCATTGAATGAGTCGAAGTTTTTCAGATGATGTGATGTGATGTGCGAGCCTTTGCGACTTGCCCTCAGCAACACTGTTGATTGTTAGAAAGAGAAAATCTCTTATGGGTAACACATGTCCCTTTATCACAGGAGATCTAAATGGTATTTTCTTGTACATATCGCTTAACACTGTGAAAATTGGGAGCCAGGCAATTAGTACATGAGATGAAACCAGCTTTAGTGAGTGCACTTAACAGTGACTTGCGTCCATTTGACGTGCAGCAGAATATGGCCACTCACAGCTGCATTTTTCTAGAATATCATTGTGATTTCAATGTTGTAAAGCTACTTGGTGCCATTTCAACAAAATCCTACTGGATGACTTTTAGTTAAGGAGGTCCACAGCAGTCACTAACCAGAGATACTAAATTCACCTTTTATCTCAGAGAGCTCACCCCACATATCCTATTAGAAAATTATCTAATAGAGTTTTATATATAGTAAGTCTTTTAATAAGATATTATACTATATAAGGTTAACTTATTAAAGGTTAACTTATAAGAAGTTAAGCTACTAAATATTATTCTATAGATTATTCTACACAGATACCTTAATTAGAATACCATCATTTAGTAATTTATTCCATACTATCTAGCTTCCAAATGCAACCTGTAGATTTCTTGGTTGAATTTGAAAGTTGGTGTACTGTGATAAGATGTGGGTGTTCTTTCATTTGTGCCTATTGGGAGCACAATCTTTGTAATACTGTCCATGGACATTCAGTCATGCACTCAAACATGGTCAATGGATAGTCACTTGGAATTTAAAACTGGGTCATAAAGTTTCTGGAAAGCGAAGTACTCTAGGCAGGCACAGAACTGGTCTAGAGTAGATCAAACTGGAATCCTGCTACGAGGCTGCACGAAGGCCTCCCCTAGACCCAGCGTCAGGCAGTCCAACTGTCTTGGATCTTGGGGTTAATCTCTTACTCAAGTGATACACTACCTTGTAAACTCCCAATTTCCGGCCACTCAGCTATACAAAGAGGCTCTATCCGAGCTTGGCCCCCAAATATGCAGCAATTGCTGAAACATCTGTCCCCCTGTCTGTTGACCGCTGTCTCGGTTGGAATGATTTGTCCATTGCTTTTCAAAGTAGCCCCAGAAATAATGTCACTAGATCAATACCCGCCATCACCTGTCAAAATTCTGTTCAAACTCACGTCTCTACTTGTGATAGACAACTGGTTGGTGGAATATGCTACTGGCTAACGGGTCTGTCGATACGACTGGCCCAGGGTGGACACACTTCATGCTGCTTGCACGACAACACTTGTATGAAAGCGGTGCTTGCTTCCAGGACTGGTCGGGAGTTATGTATAGACAAAGCTGTACGGACCAAACTTGGAAAGATCCAAGTTGCCCCCAGTACTGTCTCCAGAAAGGTGTGCCGCTATCCCCGATAGAATATCAGTAGATCGTTCTATTAACTTCTTTGTCCGCTACTCGCAGAGGTACTGGATGGATATGTTTGGCTCCAATCTTGCAGCCTCCAGGACGCAACTGCGTGTTGTGTGATACGTGGGGAGCTACCAAGTTGCTGCAACGATACCAGCAATTTGTTCGCCTTTAAGCCCGGTTATATAAAAGCGGTCATCAATGGTGACGGCACGAATCGCTTGAGTCCCTATGTCGCAGCAGGTGGGAAAGCTGTCGCGCCACCGACTTCGGCAGCAACGACGGGCTCTCAGCCGAGTCTCCCTACCAACAGTAATGCGTCTGATGACACCGCCGCCACCCGGCGACACAGACGGGCTACTGACTCCTGTCAAAGATGCCGTCATAGCAGTATCGGTGGTGCGGGAGAATGGTACTGGCCTTGCTAGCATCATTGGCTTTTGTGTGGCGGAAGTGGCCCCAGGAGAGGCGACTGCGACGCGAGGGACAGAAATTGATGAAACGGGAAGAGAAGGAGACATGGCCTCAACAGACGCATCAGACAGCATATCAGACTGGGGGGAACAGCGTGGTGGGTTGGAGGAGCGAAATGTTGGCTGGAGAGCCTGGTGCGCCGGGGGGCGAACTGCATCGTACTGGCGAGCTGAGCACGTAGTACGTGCATGGTCTATCGTATATTATTCACCCGGCAGGCTCCTTGTTATAGTTTCAGAACGACAGAAATAGTTACATTTAGCTTAAATAATTGATTTTCTTGGCTTGAAAGAGCTTTCGAGTAGATACAAAGTCGCAGTTGGGATCGAGAACTTACACACGGACACAGGGGTACAAGGGAGGGTCAAACCCTGGTCAGCTGTGTAAGTCCAATTAAGCGTCTGCCTGTGCAAGACGCGTCGCGCAACCCGCCAACCGCGACTTGACTTTTGGAAAGCCCGACATCCCTCCACCAGCAATTTGGAAGTAGCACAGCCGCTCCCACGTTCCCGAACCTCGCCAACAGCCATCCAGTGGCATCTGAGCGATTCGAGAGAGGGAAATCCAAAAATTCAACATGGCGTTGATTGTCGACAAGCATCGACCACGTTCTCTGGACCAGCTCTCCTACCACACAGAGCTCTCTGAGCGACTTAGATCACTTGTGTGTAGTGCAGACAAATGCTGATCGCTTAGATTCCTGCTAACCCAAGATTCGAACCAGGCTCAAAGCGGCGACTTCCCTCACCTCCTCGTCTACGGACCATCCGGCGCCGGTAAGAAGACCCGCATCGTCGCGACGCTCAAGGAGCTGTTCGGCCCGGGCGTGGAGAAGATCAAGATCGACGCGCGCGTGTTTCAGACGACCTCCAACCGCAAGCTCGAGTTCAACATCGTCGCCTCCATCTACCACCTCGAGATCACGCCCAGCGATGTGGGCAACTACGACCGCGTGGTGGTGCAGGACCTGCTCAAGGAGGTCGCGCAGACCCAGCAGGTCGACCAGGCCGCCAAGCAGCGCTTCAAGGTTGTCGTCATCAACGAGGCCGACCACCTGACGCGCGACGCGCAGGCCGCCCTGAGGCGGACGATGGAGAAGTACAGCCCCAACCTGCGCCTGATCCTGCTGGCGAACTCGACGGCCAATATCATTGCCCCCATTCGCTCGCGGACGCTGCTGGTCAGGGTTGCGGCTCCCACGCACGAGGAGATCTGTTCGGTCCTGGCATCGTCGGCGAAGAAGGAGGGTTGGCCTGTGGTCAAGGGCCTACACCAGCGCATAGCGGAGGAGAGCGGCCGGAATCTGCGGAGGGCTTTGCTCATGTATGAGGCCGTTCATGCGCAAAAGTACGTTGCCCTGGCATCTTGAAATTCGAGGCAGGACCTGACCATGCACCTGCTAACGCCGCTCCTTCAGCGAGAAAGTTACCGATTCGACGCAACTGCCACCCCCGGATTGGGAGGCTCTCATCCAACAAATTGCCAGAGAGATCATGGAGGAGCACACGCCCGCCCGGGTGCTGGTGGTTCGGGCCAAGCTCTACGATCTTCTCTCACATTGCATCCCGGCTACGACCATCCTGAAGACTCTCACATTCAAGCTTCTGCCCCTGATCGATGACGCCCTGAAAGCCGACGTCATAAAATGGTCGGCGTTCTACGAGCACCGCATCAAGACAGGCACCAAGGTCATTTTCCATCTGGAGGCCTTTGTGGTGAAGTTCATGCGGATATTGGAGATGTACTTGATGAGCATGGACTTCTAAGAGGTGACGCGAACATTGAGAATTGACTCTGAAAGTAGAGGCCGTCTCACTCATGGCGTTGCTACACGAGTACGGCTGCATGGATCGGGTGACCGGGCGCCTCGGACAGTGAAGCCGCACGAGATTACACCGGCTGGGAGGACACATGATATGATCGGAGTACCAGTTTCATCAAGCAGGAGGGCGTTCAGGACAAGGCGTTCTTGAGAGGGTTAAAAGTACCTGAAGGGATAGTTCGCTTGAAGCTCTCTCGTATCCGGCGAGCCAGCGGCCTAATTGCGCCAGAGGCTTTACTGTATGTGACCTCTTACACAGAAGCGAGGACCTTGTCCCGGTCGCACTGGCAGACTGATCGAGCAGCCTTGCATTTGTTGGGAGACGTGCAACCAAGCCGCAGTGTGCGAGCATTTTTGTGCACTGCGGAGAATATGCGCTGCACGCCAAAGGGCTGCGTACAGAAGCTTGCCCCATCTGCTGGGGCGGTTTGGTGTAGCCCCATGGGTCCGATTCCGCAGCAGAGACGCTGTGGATCTTTGGTGCAGTCGCATGCTGCATGTAACATTGGCTGAGGCCTGTCGGACAACAATGCAGGCGCGCTTCGAAGCCCACAAGAATAGATCCTGGATGGATTTTATGGTTGCCAGCAAACAGATAAAATATCCGAAATAAATTTTTTCGCTCTTCAACGTGGCGGGCACGATGCCGACGACTATGCCCAAAGCGCCAGAGGTATACATTGTGGCGTCAACAAGAACCGAGCGAAGATTTCGGGATCGATAGTTCAGCTGTGCCGTCGCACAAAGAGACACATCGTTTGTCACTCGGCTTGGCTGCCCAGCCCTGTGACAGGTTACAGGGGGGAAACTAGACAATCCGCTGGGAGCTTGGGCTACTTATCAGTCTACTGGCTTCCGTTGGTCCATGAGAGTGTACATCCTTGCGCCGAATTGGCTTCTCCGGCCGCGACGGTCAGCCTTTCTGCGTAGCTCGACCCAGACCCGGTAGTCTGGGCGCAAGACGATCATTCGTCAGAAGCGGTGTCCACGGTCGTTCCTCGACCCCCATCCTACCCTGCCGAGCCAGCCAGCTTGGTTCTGAAGTCACATGGGCTTGGGCTGTGCCACGGCGGGGGAGATCCTGGGGTTGGCACCTACGGTGCCTGAGAAGCTTATGGGGGGTGAGCCGGCGCGGGTGGCAGGAAGTGCCACATCTTTGTGCTCGCCTAACCTCGGACACGCTCTGAATTAGCATTGTGACTTCCGGGTCTTGCCGCGAGATATCCGTAACTACAAGCAGACGCAGAAAGGACCCAGTTCGCTCTCCATGAAAGTCGCGAGTTTCAGCGAAATGCCAGAATAGGAGGTATATGAGCAATTTGTTGGGCTTTCGAACGCGCCTTTGCGTCCAGGCCTTGTTGCCTGTGGGAGAAATCCCGTAAGGCCAGCGGCTAATGAATGGGCCAATACCATACAGACAGGTCTAGTATGTATGGGCCACTCTTAGCGAGTGCAGTGCAACCAACCTGCCAACGAGCAGGACTGCAGTTTTGCTGACGATAGCGCACGTAAGTTGCCGGCTCCACCAGCACGTCAGGTCCTTGCGGGTTGACGATCTCTTTGGGCTGTACCTTTGTATATCGACCTATCTACGACACGGCAAACTAGACACCAAAATCAAGCCGCGGGCCCAAGAGCCGGGCTCGACAGACGAGCGCGAAGATCTGCGAGCTCGTCGATATTTGAAGACACAGTAGCATCATGCATATTGACGGTTGCCTACTGCAATAGGCAGTATATTAGGGGGCCGCCGGCGGTCCAGTTCAAAGCCCCGTGCCCACCCCTCCACGATTCATCTCGGCCAGTCTTACCGCGTCGGCGCTACCCCAGGCCAGAAGGATGGGTGCGGGGAAGCTTAGGAGCACTTGGGAGCTGCTTGGCGTGCCGGCTTTGTTCATGGCTGTCCCTAGCGGTGGGCTGGACCAAGCGCAGCATTTCTCTCTCTTGGGGCAATGGGGCTGAAGGGGACTACGGGTGGGAGGGTTGCATGTGCTGGCGAAGGATTGTCTTGAACTGCCATGCTGTACATCAACCCTTCCTCTAACCGTTCTCCCGAAAGCTTCTTTGCACGCAATGGTCTGTGGCCGGCTAGGCGCCTGGCCTTTACCGAGCGTCTGTTCGGCCTGGCTCTACGAGCTGCAGCTGCTTGCTGCGCTGGGGCGATATCGCATCGTGCATAATTGTCGATGCTCTGACTCTGGTCAGGTGGATTGGGGAGAGGGACCGAGGGGCAGGACCTAGGGGTCTGGCCGGAGCGCGAAATGGGGGGCTGAGGCTGGCCGGAGTCGAACGTTTTTGCGCCGAAAGTCTGGCGATGAGCCTGGCTACCCAGGCAGAGTGACGCAGCCCAAGGCTTTGCTCGCTGGAATGACAATTTCGTAGACAACCAGAGAATTCGACAGCACCTCTCACAGGGTGACAGGTCCCAGTCAACAGGGACGCCGACTTAGGAGGTCATGGCCAGATAATCGCCAGAGTTGATGGGGATTTCGGTCTCTCGGTTCTCGGTCTCAGACGTTGAGGCGCGATGTGCAGAGGGAGCCCCAATGGAGGACCGGAGAGGCAATGATTGTGCATTGCATTGAACAGAGGACCCTCGGGCAACAACAACAATCACGGCCAGAGTGGTAGAGAGCAAGAGACAGACTCTGTCTCGAAAGCTCCGTTGCTACATGCTGGCTGGCCAGACCCTGGCTAAGGCGTTCCCTCCCAAGGCCTGGGTAGGGGCTCATCTGATCGAGGGACAATGTCGACGGAGTCCGGACAGACGGAAAAGTTGTCGCTCAGTACCCTCGCGCTCACCTCATGGCAGTGGGGTGTCAATCCCGGCCGGGTGGAATCCCTCTGCACTAGCTCCAAGACCCCCCGTCCCGGTGGGTATGGGCTCATTCCCGAACAGGCAGTGTTCGGACACAAGGGACGAGGGGCCCTGCGTGCATGCAGTGGCAGCAGCTAGAGGCTGGATTTGGTGAGAAGTGAGAGAGTAAGTGAGTGAGTGGGAGACTGAATAGCTGACCAGGGACCACCGACTAACGGACCGCGACCAGTGATGGGCCTGGCCTCTCATCAGCAACTTAATACAAAGCTACCCCCCTAGCCTCGCCCTCCGTCTACAAGCGTTGCTCTGCCTTCGACCCTTCCAATTCCTTTTCCTTCAACTCTCGTCGTCTGTAGGCTTGAGAACCCTCCTCCTGTCTCCCTCTCACAAACGTTGTCGACCTGTTTCAAAGTTCAACTCTCAGTCTCTGTAGCTCCTGTAGCTCCTGTAGCCGAGACGCGAACACTGAAGGCAGACCTCTATTATAAGCATATCCGCGTCCGCGACTCGCCTCAGTAACTACCCCGCCATCAGCACCCACCAAAGCCACCACGTATACCACGCCCGCCATTGTTCGTCATGGCCGAAGGCGCATCCAAGACCCCAGTGGTCGCAGAGGCCCATGAGGTCGACACCTTCCGTGAGTCTCATCTGTGCATGGAATGCCCAGAGGCACGCCCTCTGAAGGACAGCTCGCTCCCGGGTCTTCAGACAGCTTGAATGGGAGTGAACAGACGCTAACGGACGCTGCCAACAGATCCTCCTCAGAAGATGCTTGACAGTACGTAATCACTCGGTGACTGCGGACCAATTCCGTGCTAACTGCGATCCTACAGAGCATCCCAGCAAACCTCACCTGTCTGGTAAGTCTCCAATGTGTTGGGGGATTAATCCCCACCGCTGGAATCACCGCTGACAAGGTGGAACAGGCCTGGAGGACTACCAACAGCTGTACAAGCAATCTATCACGGAGCCACAGACGTTCTGGGGCACCAAGGCCAGGGAGCTACTCTCATGGTCCAAAGACTTCCAGACCGTGCACACGGGGAGCCTCGAGACTGGCGACAACGCCTGGTTCCTCGAGGGCGAGCTGAACGCCTCTTACAACTGCGTGGACCGCCATGCCGCCAAGGACCCTGACCGCGTCGCCATCATCTACGAGGCCGACGAGCCGAGTGAGGGCCGGAACCTCACCTACTCGGAGCTTCTCCGCGAGGTCTGCAAGACGGCCTGGGTGCTGAAGCAGATGGGCGTCAAGAAGGGCGACACAGTTGCTGTCTACATGCCCATGATTCCGGAGGCCCTTGTTGCCCTGCTGGCTATCACCCGTATCGGAGCCGTCCACTCGGTCGTGTTCGCCGGTTTCTCCTCAGACTCGCTCCGCGACCGAGTCATAGATGCCCAGTCCAAGGTGGTCATCACCACCGACGAGGGCAAGCGCGGTGGCAAGCTCATTGGCACCAAGAAGATCGTGGACGATGCCCTGAAGCAATGCCCCGATGTCAGCCACGTGCTCGTGTACAAGCGCACCGGCGCTGACGTGCCGTTCACCCAGGGCAGGGATTGGTGGTGGCACGAGGAGGTCGAGAAGTGGCCAGCGTACATCGCTCCTGAGCCCATGAACTCGGAGGACCCACTATTCCTACTGTATACTTCTGGGTCGACCGGAAAGCCCAAGGGTGTCATGCACACCACCGCTGGCTACCTGCTCGGTGCAGCAATGACAGGAAAGTACGTGTTTGACATACACGATGGAGATCGCTACTTCTGCGGTGGAGACGTCGGCTGGATCACAGGGCACACCTATGTCGTATACGCACCTCTCCTGCTAGGTGTCTCAACAGTCGTTTTCGAGGGCACACCAGCATACCCCAACTTCTCAAGGTACTGGGAGATCATCGACAAGCACGAGGTGACACAGTTCTACGTGGCACCGACTGCACTACGGTTGCTTAAGCGTGCTGGCGACCACTTCGTGAAGAGCAAGATGAGCAAACTCAGAGTACTTGGCTCTGTGGGTGAGCCTATTGCTGCTGAGGTATGGAAGTGGTACTTTGAGGTTGTTGGCAAGGAGGAGGCACAGATTGTCGATGTGAGTTGCGCCTCACCCCCACTGTTTTGTGCGAGGTTATATCAGAGTATTGACTCTTGGAGTAGACATACTGGCAAACCGAGACCGGATCGAACGTCATCACTCCCCTTGCGGGCGTGACCCCAACGAAGCCTGGCTCAGCATCTCTCCCATTCTTCGGTATCGAGCCTGCCATCATCGACCCTGTGTCCGGCGAGGAGATCCACGGTAACGACGTGGAGGGTGTCCTCGCCTTCAAACAAGCATGGCCCAGCATGGCACGTACAGTCTACGGAGCACACAAGCGTTATATGGACACATACCTGAATGTTTACAAGGGATACTACGTGAGTATAACCTTCCCGGTGACTGACTGACAGTGACCTCTGCTAACAAAAACGCAGTTCACTGGTGACGGTGCCGGCCGAGACCACGAAGGATTCTACTGGATCCGCGGCCGTGTCGACGACGTCGTCAACGTCTCAGGTCATCGGCTGTCGACCGCCGAGATCGAGGCCGCGCTGATCGAGCACCACTCCATCGCCGAGGCCGCGGTCGTGGGTATCAACGACGAGCTGACCGGCCAGGCGGTCAATGCCTTCGTGGCCATCAAGGACGCCAGTGAGGCGTCGGACGCGCTCCGCAAGGAGTTCATCCTGCAGGTGCGCAAGAGTATCGGTCCCTTCGCGGCGCCGAAGGCCGTCTACATCGTGCCGGACCTACCCAAGACGCGTTCGGGCAAGATCATGCGACGTATTCTGAGGAAGATTCTGGCTGGCGAGGAGGACCAGCTGGGAGATATCTCGACCTTGTCAGACCCGTCGGTTGTGGAGAAGATCATCACGATAGTCCACAGCGACCGAAAGAAGTGAGCTTGATGGGGGCGGGCGACGGATCTAAACGGGTCCTCTCCTACGAGCGGGTTCCGGAGTGAATACTTGTGCGTGGACAAATTCAATGATGACGCTTTATAATATCAACATGATATCGTCTTGGGTGTGGGGAGGAAGGTTTGGGTTTGTTGGAAATAGTTTTACTTCTTGGGTTCATACACACAGAGAGTTGCTTATCAAAGCCGTTCACCCGGACTTAAGAGATATGAACTGGCCCGAACGGAGCGAATGTGTATGTTCTGGCTGTGCGTGTCGCGTAGTTTGTGCGTATTTACGGCCAAGTTGGCTGGGCATCATCATCATCGGTGGAGCGAGATGGAAAAGTGTTGACCGACCCGCCGTGGAGGATTGCAGAACACTTCTGGAAGCCACAACAGCATCGCATGCAAGAGAAAAAAAGACAAAACAGCAAGTGCCGCGCCCTGCGGGACTCGTCATCCCCATCTTGGCAGCAGGCCATCCAGCCGCCGTAGCGGGCTTGGAAGGGGATGAATAAGGTTGAGGATTTGGTTGCCGTGGGTGCGTCTGCTGAGGTGCTTTGCCAGGACGGCCGCTTTTTCTCACCCACACGCCCACACACCCACACCAAGACAAGCCCTTTTGTCCCCCGATCCTGCCGTCACCACTCGGCGGCCTTTTGAGACTACTTCCTTCACCCCCTCACGTGGGGCAGGTCGGTAAGCCGGCAAGCTTGTGTCTCGTTGGCAGAGTGAGCCCCTCGGAGCCAAGAACTCTCTACGCTCTCCCTTGGTGGCTGTGTAGGATGCTGATTGCGTGGTCTGGCCCTTAACAGGTCGCACAGTGTGCGTGCGTGAACTGGAGGAATGGCGGTCTTCGCGCATCACAAAGTCCGATGGGATTGTCCGTCTCTCTCTCTCTCTCTGTCTCTCTATTCATGTTTGTAAGACACAGCTGAACAGGACGGCAGGCCCAGGCTGGCTTGGGTTTTGGGCAGTGTTTGGCACTTGCTCAGCGTCACCGGCCTGGGCGGGTGTTGATTGGGCGTGTCGGGTCTTATAATGCTGACACGGCTTGGGCGATCCTGATACAAAACCTAGGGCCTGCTGAATAACTCTTGAAGATGTTTTCTCTTGTCAGGGCGATTGCTTGTGTCTATTCTGCCCAGGCGCGTTACCCTGGCGAAAAATACAAGTGCCTAGAGGCGTTGCATTGGAGCTCCTGGGCTGACGGCCCTTTGAAACTCATCCGAAGCTCAGGGTTGATCGGCGCCTAGCTGGAGGGCCCACCCATGACAGGTGCCTTCTGAAGGGGGCAAGGGCAGAGGGGGCCGCTTAACCACGTATGCAGCCTTGTGGTTTTGCAACGTCTGGACCTTGTCTGCGCGTACCACAGTAATCAAGCACGCACCAGGCCCATCTGACGACTTTTATTTCTGGTCTCTGTAGTGTACATGGTGTAAATGCAGTACGCGATGCCCGATTCTTCATGCCACCGATGCACTCTTTCTTTGTTTCGTAGTCATGGCCAGGGCTTTCGGTAGATGCAATTCGGGGTGTTCCATCGCTCGGGCGGCCCGAAATCCTCAAGGCGGTACCAAGCACCAGTGCGCCTGCTAGGGCCGCTAGGCTGCTAGGCTGCTAGGCTGCTAGGCTGCTAGGCTGCTAGGCTGCTAGGGAGACGACCTATACTGAATGCTAACGAATTGCACATGTGCCCAAAGATGATGCAGGTGCGGTTCGGACTGACAAACCCCATAGTTTCGTGTCATCCCGTCTGAAGTATTCTGGGTGGCTCGCCTGCAATGTCGGGGGTCCTCCTAGTCGCCGCTGGCCCCCCAGGCGCAGGCCCGGGGCCAGGCCTGAACGAGACATGCGAATCACACATCCCGACAGATTGCCTTTCCGCGGATTCAGACCAACACACACACAGTACACGTCGCTTCCCTCGTGTTGATCCAATCTTCAAGGTTACGACTTAGGTTACGAGATGCACACTTAGACTGAGGTTATCGGATTTAAGATTGCCTGCATGCTGACCAACCCATGGACAAACATACAGCCTGAGCCGCGCAGTCCTTTTGACGACCTTCTCCTCCCCGATGCACTGTGCATTGTTAGCCCATGCTGCCAAGATCCCTCGGCCCAACAAACCTGCACATTGCTGATGATGCACCGCCTCCCTATTGCCTCGCCTAGCGACGCAGGCCGCCTTGGTACTTGTTGGAGGTGCGGGATTGGGGCCAGAATTCGGGGCAAATGAGAGCCCAGTGGAACTCATGAGACTCCAGTGGAACTCATGAGACTCGAGTCCCGGGCACGAGAAAAAAGGAAAGAGGGCCCCCCCCCCCAAAGCCAACCCGACCCAGCCCACCCTAACCACCTTCCAACGCCCGTTTGCCTGCTCGCTTGCCAACCCACTGGCCCACTGGCCCACTGGCCCACTCAATTAATCCCATCGCCCAGATCCCTAGCGTTTTTGCCTTCTGGCTGATCCCGATAATATCGGTCCGGCCTAATAAGTCATAGCCTCCTACTTCTCCTTCCCCATTCCGCAGTACAATTCGCTCTTGATCCTCTTCCGACGAGGCTGTATGACCACCAGGCTGTTTTCTGTCTTTACTTGCATTTGAACAACCACACACCTTCGTTTCTCCCGTGGTCAGACCAAACACAGCGCACGCTGAAACGCAGTCCTACCCTCCTAGGTACTCGGGAGGCGTCCTTGACCCGTCCGTCGGCTTGTCAACGTATATCGGGCCCACTGGCGCGGCTGCGTTGTGCTCCAACCTCGTTATATACACTTTCGCCCATACCTATGTTGACAAATTCCTACCCGACAAATAAGTCTTAATTCTCAAGACTAGGGGCTGATTATGAAGCCCTTCGGCAAGCTCGCACTTGCGATTGCCAGTCTCCTAATAATCCCATCTGCGATAGCCGAATCGAGACAGCGGAACCCGCTCCAGACCTTGACCCGCCTCGAATCGCCAACCATCGTTGCTCCCTCGCACCGAATCCACGCCCACTCTCACTTCCAGGCAACCTTCTTCCTGCCCGACTCCCAACAGAATGTGAGGTTGTCGCTCGAGCCCAATCACGATGTCGTCGCCGAGGGCGCCACTGTCACATACCTTGGTGCAGATGGCAAGGTCCAGAGGACCGAGCCAATCGAGCGTCTAGATCACCGCGTATACAAGGGCAATGCTTTTGTTCAGTATCCAGGACAGACTGAGTGGGTCAACGCTGGTTGGGCAAGGATACACGTCCATAGGGACGGCCCGGAGCCCCTCTTCGAAGGAGCATTCCAGCTGTACGGCGACCATCACCACATCCAGACCAACACGAATTACCAAAAGACACGGCTGAGGGAGGATCCCGAGGTCGAACCGGCATCCGACGAGTACTTGATCTTGTGGAGGGACTCTGACCTCAAGTCCGACCTTGCGACCCATGGCCCCGATGAGCTCAAGCGAGCGCTGGCCCAAAAGGAGACTTGCACCTCGGATCACCTGGAATACAACACCGACGAGAACCACCCCATCTACCGCAGCCTAGACGGTCTCGCCCTCGAGGAAAGGTCTTCTTCTTGGTCTTCGATGGCTTCGAACATGCTCTTTGGACGGCAGATGGACGGCACGACGGGTGGCAACGGTGCGGGCGCTAACCTCATCTCAACCATCGGTTCCACTTCGGGTTGCCCAACCGCCAGGAAGGTGGCTTTGATCGGTATTGCCACCGACTGTACGTATACGGCCGATTTCGACGGCAATGAGACAGCCATCAGGTCCAACATCATCAACCAGGTCAACACGGCGTCTCAGCTGTACGAGAGCACTTTTGATATCTCCCTGGGCATTCGTAACCTTACCATCAGCCCCCAGGCCTGTCCGGCCTCTCAGAATGATGACGCCCCATGGAACATTGGCTGTTCTGACTCGGTCACAATTACCGACCGCCTCGTTCTGTTCTCGCAGTGGCGCGGCCAGCACGAGGACGGCAATGCATACTGGACGCTGATGAGCAAGTGTGGCACCGGCTCAGCAGTCGGTCTGGCCTGGCTTGGCCAGCTCTGCATGGAGGGCTCAACGTCATCCAACGGGAACGAGACCGTCGCAGCCGCCAACGTCGTGGTCAGGACAGATGGGTCTACCGAGTGGCAGGTCTTTGCCCACGAGACAGGGCATACCTTTGGCGCCGTGCATGATTGCACTTCCACGTCGTGTTCGGACGGCACGTCGACTAGGCAGGCATGCTGCCCGCTCAGCTCTAGCTCATGTGACGCGAACGGCCGCTTCCTCATGAATCCTTCCACCGGAACAGGCATCACGCAGTTCTCAGCATGCAGCATCGGAAATATCTGCTCAGCTCTGGGCCGCCAGAGTGTCCAGAGCAGTTGCCTGACCAACAACAGGGATGTCACGACCATCACGGGAAGCCAGTGCGGCAATGGTATCGTGGAGTCGGGAGAAGAGTGTGACTGCGGCGGAGAAGCGTCGTGCGGCAACAACTCGTGCTGTAATCCTACAACCTGCAGATTCACCGAGGGATCAGTCTGTGACCCGACCAACGAGGAGTGTTGCACCGGCCAGTGCCAATTTGCGAGCAGCGGCACCATATGCCGTGAAAGCACGGGCCTCTGCGACCCGCAAGAAACATGCTTGGGTAACTCATCTTCATGTCCGGCTGACAATAACGCCCCCGACGGGACAGATTGTGGAAATGGCCTGCAGTGTGCCACGGGCCAGTGTACATCGCGGGACCAGCAGTGCCAGACGCTCATGGGTGGATTGGTCTCGAACAACGACTCCGAGGCCTGCGGCTCCACGAGCTGCCAGCTCCAGTGCATGGGCGGTGGTGTCTGCTACAACCTTCAACAGAACTTCCTAGACGGCACGACTTGTGGCGGTGGCGGCAAGTGCAGGAATGGAGTATGCCGTGGCGCAAGCGCCGGTGATGAGATCCTGTCGTGGATTCACGACAACCCACAAATCTTTTATCCTGTTGTTTGTGTGGTAGGCGGACTTCTCCTCTTGGCTATCTTCACCTGTATCTTTTCCAGGTGTCGCCGGAGCCGCCGGAGAGCTGTGCCGTCGAGGGCGCCGAAGCCACCGGCAGGTTGGGGGAATATCCCGCCACCGCCGCCTGTTATGAGCCGGGGGCCCAGGCCGAACCAGTATATGGGCGGCCCCCCGCCAATGTATAATGACCGCGGCTATCAGCAATTCCG
>JUJX01000044.1:270342-297366 GCA_000800745.1 Diaporthe longicolla
TTTTTTGGGAAATGGAATTGATCGGAGATACCACTTAGCGGAAGAGGCATCGTTCATCATGATCGAGAATGACAGAGGGTGTTGAGCCCGGCATTAGAAGAGGCGGGGGCAAAGCTTTCTACTACAGATCTCTCTAGCATGGAAACCGGCGTTCAATGGGCATTGATGGGAATGGGAGACGGGGCCTGGCTAGGACCCCTCGGAATTACCTGGAGAGACAGTATATTTATACTACAGCTATCCTATAGTCCAATGCATTTATATCTTGTTCACGCTGCCTCACGTCTTGCGTATGCCAGGTAAGTTCGCAGCGTAAGACTAGTATTAGTTCCACTCACGGACGTAAACAATGCTGAGAGCACATGAAGCATGCTCTCCCGATTCGCTATGAGAATTTGGACATGTGGTCGTAAGTCATAACTCATGGCTACTGTACAGCATCTAGCACAGTCCTTCAACCTGCCTGCCTACCGCCTGCCGCCCCTCGAGCCACCCTCTCCCCGACCACGCTGCTGCTGCTGCTGGGCAGCCGTCATGCGAAGGGACTGGCCGCCCTGTCCGTGGTACTTCTGCTGCTGCTGCTGCTGATGGTTGTAGCTCGCCCTGGGGCCGCTGATTTCCGGGATTGGCTCGTCATCGTCGTCATCGTCATCTTCCTCGTCGTCTAGGCCGCACATGATCTTTTTGAACCTGAACCGTGTCGCGGGGACGGTCTGTGTTGGGGATGTTAAGCCGACGTCGTTTGATCGAAGGGAGGAGAGACAAAATGCTGGAGTCTTGGGTGTACTGGACAGAATACGTAGAATGAACTCACGGCGCCGCTGCTCTGTGCGTACATCATCAGCAGTTCGGGGTTGTCGAGCACCGTCTCGGCCCAGTCGCGCCTCTCGGTCTTGGTGAAGGCCTCCTTGGGCTGCCTATATGAGAGGTGTTACTTGATGCGCATTCCCGCACCAAACTCGTTACGGGTGTGGGGACCTACCTGGACGAAGCAGCCCGGTGGTGATGGTGGGAGTGGTGGTGTTGAGCGTGGTGGTGATGATGATGAGGGTGATGGGGTGCCATGCTGCCTCGGCCCGGCAGGCGCTCCGGGCTCAGGTCGCTCCCGTCGGAGGCATCCCCGGCGTAGGGGTCTTTGCCGCGGGCCTGCAGGTCGCGCATCTCACCGGTGAAGGGCTGGTCCATCATGTCGGCCGGGGACCCGCCCCAGGGGCTCCGGTGGTATGGCCCGCCGCGGGGCGACGACGAGCGCCCATGTGCTGTGGTGTTGTTGCGCGATGCGTGCGAGAAGGGGTTTTGCGAGGACGACATTTCGCGTGGTGGTGCTGGACTGGTTCTCTGGACTGTGAGGGTGAGCAGGGGAAGCGAGTGTGTGGGTGCGTCCAAAGGTCCAGACAGAGGTGAGGATGAGCTGCGGCTTGAGCTGCGGTTGTGGACTGACTTGAGCTGCGGGCTGCGGGCGCCACCCGGAAGAGGCAACTAACACAGGCCTTGAATTTCCAGCGGTGACGGCCTGCAGCTGCCGTGCCACGCAACGACTCGCTACTCTCTCGTCGTTATCAAACGACCTCTGCATGCTGCTGTCATGGTCGCGTAGCCAGCCAGTTGTTGTCCATATCTGCTGCCGTCTTGCTGCAAGCCTGGGGACCTGCCCCACGGGCAGCGGCAACGATGCGAAAGATGTTTATCCACTAATTGCCGCCAAACATATGCATCTCTCAACATTTCAACATTCCCTCAATGGGAAGTGCATGGCGAGTCTGAAATCTAGGACAATGACATTGTGCAGGCATGCAGGCAGCCGAGTCTCTATTGTCTATCTAAGCCGCCACAACTCCCACAAATGACACATCACTCTCATGCCGACTTCCACCGCAGCAGCGTCATGGAGTGCCTGGGGAACACGAAGCTGCCCTTGCCGTCCCACTCGGTCTGCCTGACCACAACCTCCTCCTTGCCCGCGACATTGACCACGCTGGGATCCGCCCCGTTGACCGAGTGCACCTCGACCTTGCCGTTCACGCCCTTGAGCGTCGTCTCAAAGTCCTGCTTGTCGTTGATGTTCACCGCCACCACGTTCACGAATCCCTTCTCGTCGACCACAGCGCTGACATCCAGCCACGGCGCACCGTCCTCGAGCACCCCCTGCAGCCACGCAGGCGTCGTCTCGCCCTTGTAGGAGCCGCACTTGACGTGTGCAGCCACCGTCCATCCGCGCATGTACCGGCTGAAGAGCAGCAGCGGCCACCAGATGGTCTGCTTGACGATGCCGTCCTTGCTCGTCATCAGCGGCGAGATCACGTTGACCGACTGCGCGATGTTGGCCATGCCCATGTACTTGCTCTGCCGGATGAACACGTTGAGCCAGATCGCCACCGCCAGAGCGTCCGAGAGGTTGTACTTCTCCTCGGCCCCCTTGTCGCCCGGCGCCCGCTCCGGGTCCCACACGTTCCACTCGTCAAAGCAGATCTTGACCGGAGCCTTGGTCGGCGCCACATTGTTCTCGATGCGAGCAATGTCGATCAGCGACGCCGCCGTCTGGATGGCCCGCTCCGCCGACAGCGGCGCCGTGACGTTGTGCAGGTGGTTGGCTGACGCCGTGTAGATGTGAATAGAGTGCATGTCCACCACCGAAACGCACTCCTTGAGCACGTGGTGGTCCCACGACGTGTGGCCCGTCTCGCCGCAGAGGATCAGGCACAGGCTGGGGTCCAGCAGCCGCAGCGCCTTTGCCCACTGGAACGCCTTCTTGGCGTAGTCCTCCTTGGTCATCTGCTCCACCTGCCACGGGCCCCAGATCTCGTTGCCCAGCGCCCAGTACTTGACGTTGTACGGCTCCGGGTGCCCGTTCTGCCGCCGCAGGTTGGCATAGTACGTGTCCCTGGTGCCGTTGCAGTAGTCCACCCACGCGAGCGCCTCGTCCAGCGTCCCCGTGCCCATGTTCAGGCAGATGTACGGCTCCACCCGCTTCTCCTTGCCCTCGCTGAGCACGTCGAGCCACTCCATGAACTCGTCCGTGCCGAACGTGTTGGGCTCCGTGCCCAGCCACGCCAGCTCGGGCCTCTTGGGCCGCTTGTCCTTGGGCCCCACGCCGTCGAGCCAGTGGTATGTGGCCACGAAGTTGCCTCCGGGGTAGCGGATCACGGGGATGTCGAGGTCCTTCAGCGCTTCGATGACATCCTTCCTGAAGCCCTTCTCGTCAGACAGCGGGTTGCCGGGGTCGTAGATTCCTGAAGAGCCTTGTGTCAGTACCACCCTTCCGATCTTGCAAGCAGCACGCAAGGCATTGGGACTTCTTCGAGTCTGCTTTGCCTGTGGCTCTTCTCATGACAACTCATTGGGGCGAGAGGGGAAAGAATTGTTTCGATCATACCTCCATAGATGCAGCGTCCCATATGCCTGGGTAGGTTCTTGTCAGCCGCAGTCCCTTCTCTAACCGCCCATTGAACGGTACGACATTGGGTAAACTTGTGCCTCTCTTTCCAGTGAGCTCGTCCAAGAAGCAGCAACACGGTCAGCCAGCCAGGGACTATACATACTCTGTGAAACCGCCATAGGTCATAGGATCTATCTTGTAGAGCTTCTTCTCCGCGTCCACCTCAATGAGGGGCTTCTCGCTGTCGGAAACCTTGGTAAACGTCGTCATTTTGGCTGCAACTGAGTCTCACGATACACACTCTACAAGAGGAGGGAGTTCCAAGGACTTTCGAATTTCTCTAGCTGCTGGGCACTCGCTATCTATCTCTTATTCCGCACGCGGCTGGACCCACGAGAAACTCGAGCTTGGAGAATTGCACTCCGTCGCAACTTTCCCCTCTGCTACCCCAATTCCTTACCCCGAGCGTCACGGTATGCGCTGCAGCTATGCCACAAGCGCATGTCGCCAACATGCAAATGCGGCATGGGTCATCTCCTCCCGAGGCCGGCCGTGTCCCGGTCGCCTAGCCGAAGCCACATCTGATTGGTGCGCATCAGCCACGGGAGGTAACATCGCGCGGCGGGCTGCCAAACAGGGACAAGTCGGCCGCGCTCTCAGCGTTCGGCAGAGAAGCTTCTTTGAACGGGGAAGAGCTGGTCACGCGGTGAGGGCGTCATTCGTGGGTTGACGAATCGCTCAAGCCTGGAGGAGATTGCCTCGGTCCGACTGTGAGCAGGAACAGCCCCAAGGAAAGCTCATGCAGCCACTGCCATCCTCTCCGGACTGTTAGTATTTGTCCGGGTTGTGTCTTTGTATACTCGCCGAGAACCAGCCCCTGCCCGGCGGATGCGCTCTTGATAGGAGGAAAGGAGGTTTCTCCCCACGCCGAAGGCACTGGATGCCCATCACTCGCGGTACCGTATGATGATTATGCAACAACGGTGTGCTGCCTCTTGACTGGTCCCAACCGCCGGGACCCATCAGAAACCCGCCTGTCGTATCCTCTCCCCAAGGAGCGAAACCTTGCTCGCCCTCCCCCGCATGAGTATCTACAGGGGTTTATCTGGGGTTTGGGGTAACGGCCGAGCATTTTTGTTTGTTACGAGCCCTAGGCCCCATTGTTTCCAGTACGAACAGGGGGATCAAAAGGACTTCGGCAGCCTTGGGAACAGGGGCATCACCCACGGATGATGCGTACCGAAGGAATGAGTGGGTGGAGGAAGGTATTTACTAGTATTCCGAACGGACCAGGCTCGACTGCACGGTGAGCTGACCTATATATAAGAGACGGAGCCATCCGAGGTAGGAACGGTGAGTATACCCAACGTCTCTCAGAGCAGCTCTGCAACCTTTCACGCGTTGAAAGGGCCTCTTGTGCTTGTATAATCCCCCCCTGGCCGTGATATCCCACCGGCCCAGCTTGTCAAGATGGTGCTCGCACCAAAGACCTATCAGGTAGGACAAACTCGGCCCAACCGGTCCAGCATAGACAACCTTGACTGACCTTCTGTTGAGTAGTTCCTCGTGAGCGTCTTCGCTTCCGTCGGTTCTATCCTATATGGTTATGATCTCGGCGTCATCGCCGAAGTTATTGCCTGCCAACCTTTCAAAGATGACTTCAACAATCCAACCTCGGTAGAAACGTAAGGCCAGACACCAGACTCGAGCTTTCATTACCATCATGTATACATCATGAGGCCCGTCCTTGCTGATTCGAAGCCCTGAGCTAGTGGAGTAGTCGTCTCGCTTTTCACAGGAGGTGCCTTCTTCGGCGCCTTTTTCGCTGGGCCTGCCGGTGACCGTCTGGGTAGACGATGGACTATCTTCTTAGGAGCAATCATCTTCATCATCGGTGGTGCCTTCCAGACTGCTGCTCAGACCCTCCACTGGATGTGGGCAGGTCGCGCTATTGCTGGTCTTGGTGTCGGCTTCTTGGTTATGATTATCCCAGTGTACCAGGGTGAAATAGCCCACCCGAGCATCAGAGGACGGGTGACTGCTCTGCAACAATTCATGCTGGGAATTGGTGCGTTCGTCGCCGGGTGGCTCAGCTACGGCACCTACAGCATTCCGACCTCGGCAGCCTACAGAGGTATGTGTTCTCAGCGTGTCTCCTTCTGACCAGGCCACGGCTAACTTTGCTGCTCACTCAGTCCCGCTGGGGATCCAGATCCTCCCAGCCGTCGTTCTCGCTGCACTTATCCTCTTCTTCCCCGAGAGCCCGCGTTGGCTCATCGACCATGGCCGCGGAGAGCTGGGCCTGCAGACCCTTGCAAAACTGCATTCTAACGGCAACATCGAGGACGCGTGGGTCAAGGCCGAGTTCTCCCAGATCGAAGAAGCGATCAACTTCGACCGCGAGCACGAGGCCAAGAGCTACATGGAATTGATCAGGACTCGGTAAGCGGCAATGTACAGCCTCATCTTGTCTGCGAAAGCACGCGTTCGCTAATTTTGTACCCAGGTCATCCTTCCGCCGACTTCTTATCGGATGCTCCCTCCAGGCCGCCTGCCAAATGACCGGTGTCTCAGCCATCCAGTATTTCAGCGTAACTATATACGCACAGGTTGGCATCAACGGGCAGGACACGCTAAAGTACCAGGCCATCAACAGTATCCTCGCGCTCCTGGCGCAGGCGTCGTGTGTGCTGTTCATCGACCGGGTCGGGCGTCGCTGGCCGCTCATCGGCGGCAACCTCTTCAACTCGGCCATGTTCCTCGTCGCCACGGTGCTGATCGCCAAGTTTCCGGGCGGCGAGGCCGGCTGGGGCTTCATCGTGGTGACGTGGCTGTACAACATCTCCTTCTCGGCGACGTGCGGCCCGCTCAGCTGGATCATCCCCGCCGAGATCTTCGACACGCACACGAGGTCAAAGGGTGTCTCCATCACGACCATGATCTCGTTCGCATTCAACACCATGATCGGCCAGGTCACCGACCTCGCCATCAAGGACGTCGGCTGGCGCTTCTACCTGGTCTTCGTCATCTGCAATCTCACCAACGCCATCTGGTTCTGGCTCGTCCTGCCCGAGACCAAGAACCTGCCCCTCGAGGAGATGAACTATCTGTTCACCAACGCCCCCTGGATCGTCCCCGGCACCGACAAGAGCGTCTACACGGCGAACCTGAACGCTGATCTTGAGAGGCGCGCTGGTGAGATCCAGGAGAAGACCAACGTCGACGGACACGACGAGCATGTCGACGTGAAGTAAGGGTCGCGTGATATGAACTTCCTAGACATACTGTTTGGTGTATTTGGGACGGATTTTAGTGAGCCGGGCATCTCCTTTTCGTGTGTGAGGACAAGCCATTAGAGAGTCTAGGACATGACTTGAGGAACGACAGAGCACATATACCCGGATAATGATTATACAGCTACTACTTGGATTAGAAATACACATACAGCATTCCACTCTCCTTCCACTCTTCTACTTACTTACTCATCCATCATTTTGTGACCAGCTGGCTGAGAAGCAATATCGATGTAGTATTCGAATTGCTCGCCATTGCCCTCCCCTCCCTTTCGGACCCTTCCCAATGCGCATCCATCACGCGATTTACGGCGAGGCATGTGTGTTCCTAGGTAAGCACGTACGTCACTCGGAGGTCGCAACAAGAAAGCAGCCCACCAGCGCCTCGGACACTTTCCGACCACCATCGTACGTCTTGGCGCGCTGCGCTCACCTACGGAGTACACAGTATTCTTCTCACCCATGTGCATCCGCCGTTCCTGATGGACAGACTCCACTACACGTTGTCAATGAAGAGCTCCGCTCGGGTTTCCGCTGCGCACTTGTACCTTCCAGAGTGGACCACCTTGGCATTGCTCACTAACAAAGCACCAATCCTCCTTTGTGATGACCTCTTTTAAAAACAGACTCCTATGGATCACTCTCCCTTGGGATAACCTCCATTTGGACAGCCTACCATGGAATAACGTTCTACAACAAGGACTCCAGGATGTATAATAACCTCCCATAGGACAACCTCCTATGCTCTCATAGGATAACCTCTTACAGTATAACCTCCCAACCTCTTATAGACAGCCTCCTATGAGAAAACCTCCCATAGGACCACCTCTCAAAAGACAACATCCTGTGAGACAGCCTTTTATCGAATTACCTCCGACGGAGTGACCTCATAAGGAGTTAACTCCTATGGACCAGCCTTCCATGGAAGGTCTTCACGGAATACTTCTTCCAAGAAGAAGTAATCTTCTAGAAGCAGTCAAGACGCAAATTGCAACAATGGGGGTGTGCAGAGTGTGTGTAATACGATTGGGAAGAGGATGGGATGGGAGCAAATTGAGATCGCTAAAGAGCTTCTATTCTGTATTTTTCTGTGTATGTTTGTATGGTTCCAGAATATCTCAAGCCCATCGCGTGGGTATTTATCCCTGGCGGGTCCCGACCTGCCCACATCATATCCAGCGGATGCCCTTTTTGTTCTCGGCTTCGAGACACACGATAACTCCTCAACGCCGGTTGCCAAGCTGGCTCATCCCCGCCTCCGCGCCAATTCCCGCATAAAACTACACGGAGCCGGTGGGCCAGGCTCCACTTTATCGATGTGTGATACCCATGTATCAGTGCTTGTTGTATCAATCCCAGCCGACTGATTTTCCTTCCTCTGTATCCAAGACATCGTGGCCATCATTTTGGCTGAAACCATATTATTACCATGACATGCTTGTGGCGATTCATTCAAATATCCATGCTCATGATGATATCCAGCACCACTCTTGCTGCTTTATAAGGCCGGCGCTGGGCGTAATGCTTCTGGGTCGTGCCTGCCTGCGGGGAAAGGCGCCACGAGGCAGCGGATCGGAATGGGCCATATCCCTTATTTTAATCGTGAAACGGTGTTCAATCAGGACCAGTGAATAGAAGTCAGGGTCGTCATCGGAAATTCACAACAGCAAGCTTGTTCAAGTTAGCAAAATGAAGCCACATGTCAGTCGCAGAGACATACCAATCCATTGACACCAAATGCCAGCCTCTGGCCGTTTGCGTCCCAGCTCAAACAGTGTTGGTCTTCTGTTTCTGGTTCGCCATTCAAGCCATTTATCTTTGGGCTCAGCCCGCCAGGCGGCAGGCTTCGTTTCCACGCGGCCCGGGGGAAAGCATATTCGCCGGCCTTGAAAATCAGAATCCGGTCTCTTGTAGCGCCAGCAAAGAAGGCGCCGTCTGGGGTGAAAGATAGACCGACGACAGGGTTGTCGTCAATGGTCCGTTGCAGCTTGGGCCTGCTGTCAGGCGAGCGGGCATCCCAGATAGCAATTGTGCCATCTTCACCACCTGACGCGAGCAACAGCTCACTGTCAGACGCCCGGCCTTGGATCGGCTGCCAATGCAGGAACGTGATCTGGCCATCGTGGGCCCCACGGATAGTTCGGCGGGAGCCGACAGGATCCCATATCTAGGCAGAGTAAGTACAAGAGAAGGTGGAGGTGAGGCGGCGTTCAGACTTACGTCAATATCACCCTTCAGCGTCGCCGCTGCAAAGTGTCCAGTGCCGTCGTACTGGATCTGTGTTAATGGATCGTCTGTCCTTATCGAGAGTTCTTTGGACTGGACAATTTCAGTGTCCGTGCATCGCATTCTGAGCACCTCATGTCCAACGCTCAGCAAGAACTCATGCTCGTCGACCCAGACGGCATCTGGTTGCTGGGCATCGACATCCTGGTCTGGTGGGAAGATATGCTCGTATTCGACAGGACTTGACGTCGGTGAAGGGAAGACCGTGACCATCCAGCCTGTCGGGTCCCCTGAAGGATTTGATATGGGTGTGATGCTCAAGACCTTGCGGTTGACAGGGTTGCATCGCAGTTTGACGATGGGGGCCTCGAGACCGGTGTATGTGTGCATCTGTCTGCCGTCGAGATTCCAGAGATCGATGCGAGCTTTCTGTCCGTCGTCGGTAGCGACAGCGATCTCCTTACCATCGGAACCCCAGGCCATGACAGTGACCTTGGAATGGGGTGGGAAGTCATCGGTGACAAGGTTGATGGAGGGCCAGTCGGGATCCACGTGATCAGCCACCTGCTCCGGACCGGTGGCACGCGAAACGGTCCAAACTCGGGCTAGTGCGTCAGTCCCGGCAGCCGCCAGGCGGGATGGGTCCTTGGGGTTCCACTCGCAATGCAGAAGGATTGGGTTCTGGCTAGCGCGTGGATGTGACACGTCGGCGATCGGGGTGGCTGCAAGTGAGGAGGAATCATCGTGAGCAAGACGCAAATAAACTGTTTTGGCCTCGAGGTCGTCGACCTTGTCAGTCTGAGTACCGTGATCCGGGCCCTCTGTTCGGGGAGCTGGGGTCGGGGCCTGTTCGCCTTCCAGGGGGGAGGGATAAGCGTGGTTGTCGGATTGGTGCTGATCGATTTCCATGGGGCTTGTGGCTGCATCCGCCCCATTTTCGAGGCCGTTGGCATTGCCCAATCTCGGTCGCTTTGCGGCGTTCCCATTTGCCAGCTGGCTCTGAGAGTCGACCTGCCGCTTCAGTGACGACTTGTCGGCCTCATCAGCCGCCGATGGCGGATGAGAGGCCGGCAGAGTAGGCGGCTCTTCCTCGATCTCATCCTCGAGCTCATTATAATTGATGGGGTGCTGTGGTACGAGGGGCCCAAAGACTCCGAACTGGGGTTTGTCGGGCGTTGCCGCAGCGTCGGCTGGTACCTGCACGTAAAATTGTTAGTGTGCTGCCACAGAGACCTGCGGCTCGGCCAGAAGCAGAAGCAGCAGAAGCAGAGACTGGTGCTGATGGCGAGCAGCGGCATAGCACCAGCTCCAGCTCCAGAAGACATGCGGGCGGGACGCAGTAAGGTTTCAGAAGCAGGAGCAGGGTCAGGTCTGGATCATACCCGTTGTTGTGCTTGTGCGTAGTCCCGCTCGAGGCCGTGGTAGATCAGGCCCTTGTTGAGGACAGAGACGAGGGCGTAGTTCTTGACATGAGACGCGAACTCAAAATGCCGGTGGGGAGCCTCAACGCGCCACTCCTTCTGGAACTTGGCGGCGGTTTCTCGAAAGTCTGCAGTACCACGAGAACGCCCTGGTTAGCTGACCACGGGGAGACAGGGGACACGAGGGACAACAACGGGATAGGGATGAGGGAGGGACAAGTGAGTGTTGAGCCGAGCAGAGGTGTGCACATACTGCCTTCAAGCAAGTATCTGTGTCCCGGGTACATCGGGCATGGTTAGCAGACAGGCCAGGTCAAGAGTGAGTGAGACGTCACATCGGATGGTGAGTGAGTGAGTGAGTGAGTGGGTGAGTGAGGTGAGTGAGGTGAGTGGGCAGGCGGGTGAACGGAGGGGCTGGGAGATGAGCAGGCAGGTGAGAGAGTGCATCGCGAGTAGAACGTGAGTGCACCGTGATTGAGTGATTGCAGGAGTGGGCGAGTGAGTTGATGATGGGTGGGCAGACGAGCTCGAGGGCTGTTGTGCTTGGCCGGGCTGTGGGCGGCGGCGTAGTACGTGGAACTGGGCGTGGAGCGTTGCGGAGGAAAACGAACCTCCAAATGAGATAGTTGACTCTGTCCGAGTCGAGTAACTCCTTCATCGTCGGCGGCTGGCGGTGTAGCAATGGCAGAAAGGGAGTGGTGGCGGCGCTGAGGACTGGATTCGAGGGTATGGAGCGATGTCTGGCGGTGGCCGCAGAGGTGGTGAGGGCCTACAGAGGGCGGCAAGGTCGAGAGTTGAGGCTTTGTCGAAAGACACACCGGTCAAGTTGGGTGAAGAAAGGAACGAATCTACGTTGACATGGTCGATTTTGGAAAGGACTCCAGTCCCCAACTCCAAAACTCGCTAGCCCCAGTCTGGTCCAGTGGAGTGGAGTGGACAGGACAAGGCCAGACGGACAGGGCCAGGGCAGGGCAGGGCAGGGCAGGGCAGAGGGCATGGGCAGCACAGGGCACGAGGAACAGGAGAGGGAGCTGTTGCCCAGGACTTTGGCTCCCCGGCTCTGGCTGTGGCTCGCCTGGCTGGATGCATGGATGACGGGCTGGCTGTGGGTGGGCTAAGCCTGCTAAGCTAGCTGGCTGGCAGGCCGGTACCTGGGTACCCGGAGCCCGAGGTACGGGGGTACGTAGCCCATCAAGCTAATCTGGGTGCTGTCGTAGGGTATTCAGTCGCAAGGATTTGCAGGCAATAACCCACTCTGGCAGATCTTACCAAACACTCGACGGCTGCTGAAGCTCGGGGGAGCGACAGGGGTCTGCCACACCCTCCCGCGCAACCCCCCCCCCAACCGTCACCTTGCTTGCCTGCTCGTCCGAGTGTGGGCGCCTCATGTGCTGGCAGAGACTTCTGCCTGGATGAAGCAGGACAGTCTCTGATGGATAGAGAGATGGACAAGATGCTTCTCACAAGCTGTGATGGACAAGTCTCACTGCCAATTGGGCACCATGTATGGCACGCACACAGACGCCTACAGGGTGGTTGTCAGGGCAGGTCAAGTAACAGCCGATGCATTGTGATGGCCTCTCCCACAGTAAATTTCCGATCCTGCTGGTTTCTGCCACAGCACGATCTCTGGCCTGCTCAGCCGAGTGAGGACCATGGGTCATGGTCCTATGGTTTTGCTGCCCATAGAGACTGTGGGAACGCATGCATGCACCCTGATGCACGTCCGCACATCTGCACCTCTGTGGTGCTACATTGCAGTGGTAATGGCAGTGCTCAGCAGCCTTTGCCCGCTGCCTTCCATGGGGCCACCGTCCATTGTATGCGTTCCCGATTCCTGACTTGTCATAGTAGGTTGCTGACTCTTATTGGGTAGCAAGGGCTGCGAACTAGGGACTCAGGACCAGGTGCTTTGTCCAAGTCTGGACTAGACCACGCACACGAGGCCGGCATCGTCATTCAGACTCGGAAGCAATCAGAAGCTTAACACACATGTCGCCTCTCTGACCAAGTTGTGGCCTGGGTGTGACCACCTGCTGTTATGGGCGGGCACGCATCCGGCTGATCGCCATCGCCTGCAGCAGGCTTGTATCTACACACTTGTGTATCGTATTGACTTCAGGTTGAGGCCGGTGGAACGGCGGATGAGTGGCTGGGCTTGTGCCGGACGGCCCAGGCAGGAGGAACATGCGGGAATGCACGGATTGGACCAAAAGGCTGGAGCACGGGTCTGCCTCCTGCTCTGTGGCGTCCTGGGCCCCCCTTGACATTGGACTTTGGACTTGGATCTGTACGTCGGATGAGAAGGCCTGTGCCCTGAGTTGGTGGTCCCTGGGGTTGGAGGGATGGGTACTTGGGTACTTTGGGCAAGCAAGTAGGGTTCGGGTAGGCAGTAAGTAGGTTGAGTGTCGGCCGGCCACATTCTGCGACTGAGTCTGAGCCTGAGTCGGCTGTTTTAGCCTTGGACAAACGATCGCCGAGCTGCTAGTCTGCTGTGCTCTGGCTGAGGACATGACAAGCCCATGTGCCCGTCGCTTTTGCCGCCATCCGCCCATCCGCAGGGACTTGCCATTCAAGAACTTGGGGTGTGGGTGTGGGTGTGGGTGTGGGTGTGGGGGGGGGGATGTAGGACGAGGGACTGGGCATTCCCGTCAAGCCTCATAGGTAAGCAATCCTCCAGTCCAGCGTCAACTGGCATCTGTCTGGCTGTCTGGGGGCAAGAGCGGTTGGTGTGCAGGCAAGCTGGGTCGTCAGGGCCAGAACAGATCACCCAGTTGTTTCTGGTTGCAAGGTTTTACAAATGGCCCGTCTCCATCCAGACCCATCCGCTCTGTTGGCGGATCGGACATTGACAATGCAAGCAAGCCCGTTTTCTGTGTGCGGGGGTAGACGCTGTTGGGTGGCAACCCCCCGAAAAGTCAAAAAGGATCTCGGCTTCACACACTCCTCGTCATCAGTCCCGCATCTGAGGGCCAGGGCAGCATAGGGCAGGGGCACAGATCACAGATCCGAACCCAGACCACAAAACCCAACGATCCTGACTTCTCGATTTGAGCAGCCTCTGCGAGACGCCGTGTCACCGCGCCGGCACCGTCATTCGAGATAAATGCTGTGCACCGCAACGGCCATGTAGTCCGTGGTCTCATCCCGGCCAGGGCCACCCACAGTCGGTCATCTGTCCCACACGATGGCATGCCACAGGAGGTTATCCCAGAGGGGCTGGTGTCACAGTGTGCAATACCACGATAGGCTATCTCACGGTCGAGTATAACCTCACAGTCAGGCATCCTACCGTTAGGGCATCTCATACCTACATGGTCTAGTAAAGTGTCCCACCGTCGAGTATCTCCCAGGCCGCCAGGCGATCGTCCTGCAGTTCATCATCCCACAAGCAAAGCACGGAGTACAGATGTGCGGTGGTGGAGGGGTGTCAGTACCCTCCCTCTCGGCGTCTGCATCTGCCCCGTCACGCCCCGTCAGCCGCCAGAGCCCATGCGGGCCCCGACCCAATATCAGAAACTGTTTGAGCCCCCCCTCGTGTGGCCTTCTACCTTTCCTGGGGCCGCCCCGAAAGGGGTGTGGGCCCGTCGACCAGGGGCATTGCTCGGCAGCCCATACAGGGATCCAGATGAGCTGCTTCCGCGGTTGTGCCACAGGGCTCCGTCATTTTATCGCGGCATTCTCTGAGGGCTAGCTGCTTTGGGTATGTGTCAGACCCATCCATCCATCTCAGGCCATCGAGCCTTTTAGGACTCGTGGCAGTAATACCAGGAGGAAACGCCTCCGCGCCAGCCACGCGCCACATCTCCTTCGGCTTCTAGCAGAGGGCTGAAAACGCTTCACCGTCGTTGCCGGCTAGCTGCCATAGCATGATTGGAGACTCGCAACAGCACAACTGGAGTATTCTGTCTCCCAGGTCGACATTGGCGTTCTGCTCAACCGTCAAGCCAATTCAGTCATGGCCCAGAGTAACCTCACATTGTACCATAAATCCCAACCCGGTCCAGGGCTTCCAACTGTGGCTGCCCCTGAGTCTAGACATCACGTTGTCTAACCTCATTGATCACCGGAAGGTTATTGACACAACAGGAATCCGAAAGCACAGACGGCCAATCAAAGCCGTTCACAGTTGAGATTGCTTATGTAAGGTTCCGGTTAGCCATCCCGTAGCAGAAGGTTCGTTCGCATCTATCGATAACCACTTCCGGTCGCTCGTCACATGTGAATCCATGGCATCAAGGGGATAGATCCTCGCGGGTGACAAGTGTATAGAAAATTGAACTACTCCGGGAAGGTGAAGCACACGCCCCTCATGCCGTTTTTCTGGCGCCCCAAGGGCCTTGAATTCGTACATCACATATACTATGCATAAAGCAAGATGAGGATTGTGGAGTTAGAGAGCAATTCGAACTCACACAACGGGCATGATGGAAGACAGATCCAGCAAGATGTGCCACGAATGACGAAGACGCTGAGTCGATGCTTTTTGAAGAAACCGTTGCTAAGATTCCGAGAGATATTTCAGGCACAAAGATCTCGAGCGAAAGCTAACCATGATGACCTGCCTGGCTGCCTGGCTGCCCGGCCCGGTCTACCTATTTCCTGCCTTTCCACACCCAAAAGTTTAACAGACCGCTGCAGTCGTGGGTGCTTAGTTTGGGCTGCTACAATACAAAAGGCGTCGCCGCTACTATTGCCCGCCTCGAAGGCCAAGCTCCTCTGTCCTCCGTTACCCCGAGACCGTCGTTCGGTCCTTTTACAATGAGTACCGTCGGGGGCGCAGGCTTAACAGGCGCCTAGATCCTGCTGTCTGACCTCGCCTCTAAAATCGGGTATCTGTGAGTGCTTTTTATGTCGAGTTTGAAAAGGGAAGGGTCCCCCGGACCCAGCTGTGAATTATGCCTCGTTCTTATCCGCATCATCGTGGTCGGGCGTGTACGTCGTCTCCCCTAGCATGCCGTCACTCGGCCTTGATGTCATGGCCGTCTGGTTGTTGGACACTGGTTGCTGTACTACAGTGGGGCCTGTCGTAGGCGGAGGATCTGCAGTGACAGCGGGGGGAGGCGGCGCAGGCGATGCAGACCGCCCGCCCGCGCCCGAAGCTCCAGCAGGAGCGCCGGCGGACGGAGATCCTGCAGCGCCTCCCCGCCCGGCGGTGGCGGCGTGCAGTTTCTGGTCCAACGCCCTGAGTGCCAGTGCCCTCCGTCTCTCGGCCTCGGCCCTCGCGCTGCCCGGTGCCGCGTTGCGGTGACTGTATCCGTGGTAACCCCCGGAGGAGCCACCAGCGGCTGAGACCTCTGCCTGCGAGAACGGGGTGCACAGACGCAATGCTACGAGGACGTTGAAGATCTGGTCACCCAGGGCCGCGACCAGGGGCTTCGCTGGCGCAGGGAAGAACTCGGCGAAGGCGAAGGTCTCGGAGGCGTCGCCGCGTAGTGAGTATGGCGTCTGCGACGAGTCGAGGTCGGGGAAGACGGTCTTGTAGAAGCGCAGGTAGGTCCAGCTCGTGAGGAGACCGAAGACGGCAAGGAGGAAAGACGCGACGGTTAGGAGGGGCGTCAGGCTGAGGAGCAGGACCAGGCCGAGGTAGACGAGGGGGAAGCGGGGCACGCGAAGGGAGAGGATGCCCCTGAAAAGAGTGACGGTGTGCGCGGGGACGAGCTGGCTGAAGGCGACGAGGAAGCTGATCTGCAGAGGGATGGTGCCGGCGATTGTGGTCAGCCTGGGATGGGAGAAGACACGGTCAGTTGTTGATATTCACGAGAGTATCAGGAAGGGGACCCCGGGGGAAAAGGCGTCGAGGGGGACATACGTCCAGCTCTCATTACGAGTGACGGTGAACATGGTCACCATGACACCAAAACACAAGGTATTGGGTATCAATGCGGTGATCAGGAGGAATTTGGCGAACTCCTTGGAGGACCAAGCCCTCTCAAGGTACCGACCCCCATGGTAAAGGGTAACGGCGGCTATGGCCAGTGTGAAGACATTGCTCTCAACAAGGGTGGTTGTCAGGAAGGTCCACGGATATATCAGAGACAGCTGTGGGATGAGGTTGAGGTAGGGGATGACGATCTCGGAGTTGGCAGTCCACTGCTTGTAACGGATGGCGGCGCTGAGGATGCTCTGCAGACCGAGGGTGATGAGCAGGATGCGCGTCACTGGGGGTATGTTTATTCTGGGAGGCATCGCGGCGGTCCTGGCTGGGAAAAGGCGCGGGCGCGGGTGCAGCTTGCGGGTGGGCGCGCCTTGAGGGCTGAAGCAGCTCCGAGTGAAGCTCTCTCTGGGCCCAAGGGTAATCGATCACGATGCTGGCATTCAGGAGCGTGTCAAGGGCCACATGAGGCAGGTGCAAAACGCCCAGGGGTGCCCTGACCCCGCACAGGCCTCCCGCTGGTCTGTGTACAATGGAATGGACCCTGAGATTCCAGCCTTATCCTTATCGCTCCCGGTGCTTCGGGGGCTGCGAAGCCAAGCAAGCACCCACGCAGCAGTGTGCGCAGTTGGGTATGAAAGTAGAAGACAGATTGTGCAATCTCTTAGCTGCCCATGCCGCACGGCACAATACGTGTACAGACCTGGCAGCCTGGGAGTGCCGTAGCTGTCCACGGAAAAGGTGGGTGCCGAGGAAGGTTGCGGGACAAGGTTCAGGTGCGCCAGTCGCCCATGTGTCCTCGCCCATGCAATACTTTTCATGATGACGAGAGCGGATGCACCTCAGCAAATGACGGCAAAGTTTCTGCGTACTGATCCTGATTGTCCATATGGTGCGTACGAGCAGGTTTGTCAAGTAGACGATTTGGTGCCTATATACGAACACAACGGCGTCGTCTTGGTGATGGTGTTGAGGAAGAAGAAGAAGAAGAGAAAGGGGGAAAACAACAGACATGGCAACAGTTTTATCATCCAGAATCAGACATTTGCGGCTTCCATTTTTCTCTGCCTTCAGCACGAGGGCGAGTGGAAAGAACTATGGCCCAGATATTCGACACGTCACGAGAAGCATGATGGAAAGAACTCCCAAGGGGAGAGTTCCAGGAGCAGTCGCCACAACGCCGCAAGAGCTTGCCATGTACAGTGAAAAGCACAATGCGTCGAGTCAGTTTGGGCGCCGGAAAAGAATACTGGTCACCAGATAACCCAGTATTACAATATCCTACTTCCGGATGACCATTGTATCATTCTCATGAAGACCTGAGTTTGTATCCAACGGAAGACGCTATGCGAGGTGCATCGTGGTGATCACAGGCTACAAGCTCATGCAAGTTGCTATCCGTACAGCTCGGACAATTTGACATTGGAACTTCTCGTAATACAAGGTGATATATGTTGCACCTGAAGCCCAACGCTGATGCGGACTGATAGAGCTCATGGGGCAGGTCCCAGTATTGTCTTGTTCTTCCTTGGTATCTTTCGTTACCTCCTTCCGAATACGATTCCGAGAGATGCTGGCAAGCAGTATCTTGAGTAATACGTACCTTGGTACTTACCTACGCAGGTTAGAAAGACACCATTGTGTACCAGTACCTGGGTAACGAGTGACAGAATCAACAGCGAGGGGCCTGATTCGGCTTTATGTGCGGTGCTTGGCACAGATATCTCCGCATATGCATTTTATATCAAAAAAGATGCGTCAATGACTAATTAGCTGGCACTGAACTGTTGCCAGGCTGAGGCCTCGTCAACAGACCTATCGTGTCTTTATCACTGTATTGGCATTGCATGTTTTCCAGCGGGCGGAAGATAAACGTCCAAGCAGTTCGGAAAGCCCTACTACCGCCTGCGAGACATGATAACGTTGCACCAACAGAGCCACAGAACAGAAAACAAAAAAAGCGTTACGCCATTACGGCAGCCATGTGGCCTATTCATCTGACACCCGGATCCCATTGGAGATTCTCGAAGAGGGGATAGTCCCATAGAGTCTATTTTGTGACAGGGCTTCGAGAAGACAGGACCTGAGAGGCAGAAGACGAGGAGCTTGAACTTTTAGAGGTCATCACTCAAGAGGATAACCCGATTAGAGTGTAGGGCGTGAGCACTGCCCAGGTGGCACACTATTTCGTGATTGCCAAGGTGCGTGCCTATTTTGGGCTATACCCAAGGCCACTCGTGACCCCAATTCTTCAATCAGTACCCTTTTCCTCCTGGAACCGCCCTGCGAGACGTGCGTACCACCCGAGCTATTGCCAATTTTTCCTGGGATTCGCTGTCATCTATATCAAAACATTCTTCCAGCTCGGCCATGCCATAAGCTGGCATGTTCCTTCGCAATTCTGTCATCTTTTCGCGGACCTCTTGTTCCTGCCGGATTTGCTCCAATGACACGGGGCGGATGACCGTCTGCGACAGTCGCAGATAGTGGATGGCATCACCATAGAACTTGACCTCATCCCGGATGTCGAGAAATTCCTTGTGGAGATGAAGCCCGCGTGCGCCGTGCTCATATGCTACAGCTGTCCAAGCGTTCATTACCGAAGGTTCTATGAGCATTTCCCATGTACTCCTCCATGTGAGAACAGCATTTGTTTGGCCCCTGTTTGCTTGGTACCTGAACAGTGCTGCTGATTTCGAGTGTCCGTTCCATATCTCGATTGTCTCAAGCTGGGGCATGTTCATGATTACCGCTGCGGCTGCTCGCAACATGCCCGCGATAACACATCGTTCTTCGTCAGAAGTGAGTCTTGCTGAGGTGACAGTCAGCGACTTCAAAGATTTCCATTTTCAGGATGATTTGCAAGACGCAAAGAAGTGAGTGGCGTCAACGAGGTATGATCCTGAAAAGTGCTCAAGACTGAGGCTTGTTTTGGCAGCCATCCGACTAACTGTGCGAATCAGAGCCATTGTATCTCCACTCGGAGCCAGAGTAAACCGGAGGCCGGGATGGAAATTCTCGAACAGTATGAGCTTCTTCAAATCTTTGGAGGCAATTGAGTTAAAAAGGGTCTCAAAGTCTATGATTCATAAAAGGGTTAGTTCATAGACGTGGAAGGTAAATGTGACTCGTGGATAATCACCTTCATTGGTAAATAACGGCGCATTGCCAGGCATGCAATCCCTCCAAGTCTCGCAATGAAACTCCTGAAGCCTGGGAAGACGGGCGATCATCTGAGAGAGGGTAAATGGGCTCCACTGCCTGCGGGTTTGCTGGCGTAAAAGTATGCCTGTTATTGCTGGGACCAAAGGCTGTTCCTGCAACCATTGTGATTCAGACTGCTTGTCCTCGCGGAGGCATTCGCCGAATCCCATCACACCAAAGGATGACTTGATTTCCGGAAAGATGCTCCTAAGCGGGTTGGCCTGATTCTCGAACATCTTCCACAGCGTCCTGTTCGGGCCGTGGTATAAATCGCACTGATTTGGAATGTCAGGCCTGAAGGTCGACTCTCGAAACCGATACTCCAAATCGGTGGGTGAATAGACGCTGATATCAAGCAGCAATTTGGCAGTGGGCGTTGGATTCCACGTGCTGAGAATCGCAAACAGATCCCAAATAGCTTCCTCAACAAGGTATACATCGTGGACACATAAAACCTCAGGACTGGCACCCGGATTGTCCACAACCGGGTGGCAGGCGAGGTGAGACTCTTCAAGTGCCACATAAAACCATATGTAATTCACAAGATGTTTGTTGCGGTTAATTTTTGAAGGCGCCTCTTTTAGGCATGATGGGGTTAACTTGAGGCGAGAAAAGTTGTGCCTCTTGAAGAAGTTCTGCCATTCGCGCGAGACTGTTGCGAGGTTGGAAAACTTGGTCCCATTCTGGAGAAAGCCATTTAGGAGCAGTAAGCGGATATCTGTGGGTAATTTGTCCCACCTTATTGCTGAAGCCATCCTGGGCAAAGACAAGATAAAGCGGTAATGTGGGCTGGTGTGAGTGAAACAATGGAGGTACAGGGATGATGTTGGTGGCGGAGGGCCAAGTTCTTCTGGGATTTCCTTTGTGGGATTGTGAACTTATATAGGGACCATCTTAAGACTAGTCTCACCTCACCATATGACTACATCGCCGTCACTCCAGTCAACGGCGCCGTTAGGAGCGATGCTTCCTAGCGTTATCTATGCGGCACAAGGCTGAGACCACGTGCCCGCATACTGTGTTATCTCTGCACTATTATTAGCATTTGTTTTTTAAACAATAAGTCTTAAGCGGTTACCACTACACACATTTAATATATTTTATTAGGGTTATTATAATGAGATCGGAGATTCGTACCGGCTAAAACGGAGGATATATGTTAGGGCTATAGGCTAAGCGCACGTAGGACCTAGCTAGTAGGTCCTTACACTCTACTTAGCTAATTAACCTAAATAGCTACTTATATTTTCTATAACGCTAAATTATAGCTTCGCTACTTCTTCTATATTATTCCTTAGGTAACTATAGTTTTAAATTAATAATTTTTAATAACTATTTAAATTCTTTTTTACTATTAGGTTTTAAAAACTATTTTAATATACTAGTTATTAACTTAAGTTTATAATTACATTACTAACTTAATTCTTATAATATAATATTAATTTATATATATTAAATATCTTTTAAGTTTCTATTTTTTTCTTATATTAAATATAATATTTATAATAAATATATAAAAGACTATAGATTAGTTAATTATATTATATACTTAAATTTTATTTATAAATTTTTATAGTTTAATAAATTATATAACTATACTACTATTTAACTATACTTTAAAGTAACTTTTATAAATAATAGTTATAATACTATATTATAAAAAAAGTATTATAATATTAACTACTACTAAGCGAGCTACTTTACTAAGTAAGCTACTTTCTTACTAGTCCCTTCTATTTATCTTTCTACTATATTTTTTTACACTATATCTTATAATAAGTAAAATAAAAAAAAGTAATATCTAGTTTATTATTTAACCTATTAAATTTAACCTAAAACTAAATATTTAATATATAGTAAAGAAATACTATATCCCTTACTTAACCCTTACTTATAAAATAACTAGCTAGACTATATAATAAGATACCTACCTTAACTATAAAAGATTAATAAAAATAGAAAAGGAGGTACTTATTTAATATATACTTAACTAGGATTTATAAGAATACTTACTTATTTTTAAAAATATTAAAAATATAATAAATTCCCTACTTTATAACTATAATAGTAGTAGTATTAGAATAAGCTAAGTAGTAAGACTTATTATATTAGAATTATATCTTAAAATATATATTAATTATATATATAACTATAAAAGGGCTTTATATAAAGATCTAGATATAATAAATATATAGTTTAATCTTATATCTAATATATATAATAAATATAAGATCTTTAACTATAATACCTATAACTTTAATAAGATAGGCTTTATAATAGGTACTAATTCCCTTAGAATAATAGTTATATATTTAGATTAATAAAAGTAAGTAATATTAATATAGCTTAAAAACTAGTAATAAGTAATAGCTATTAAATTAATTAATAAAGATAGGTAGTATAGACTATTATTTCTAATTATTAAAGCTAAAATATACTTTATAAACTAATATACTAAAGATAGCCTTTTAAATAACTAGGTAATTAATATAAACCTAAATAAATAGATAACTAATTAAATTACTATAGAATAAATTAAATATTTTAAAAAATATACTATACTATATATAAAAAGTATTTACTAGCTATTAATCTTTAATAAGTATAGAAGCTACTATTCTATAGATTTTAAATAATATTATAAATCTAAGAATATTATTACTCTTTATATACCTCCTTATTTATCTTATCTACTTTAGCTACTTAATATTAAGTATTTTAATCTATTAAAGTAAGTATACAGTATAAAAATCTACTAGTTTAATAAAACTTAGATTATAAATATTAATAAAATAAAGTTCTTTCTTACCTTCTATACTATATATAATAGGGTTTTTAAGCTAGAAACTATTAAAAGAGGTTTTTAAAAAGTAAGTTTAATATTTTTTAACTATAAAGCTATACTTTTTAAACTAGATATTAAAATTTAAATACTAATAATACTACTAAGCTCCTTAGTATTACTTATACCTTAAATCTCTTAAATACTATATAATTTAATATAAATAGTTTTTTAATTAACTTTAATTAAAGATTAGATTACTTATTACTAAAGAAGCTCTCTAATACTAATTTTATTTACTATTAACTAGTTCTTAAAAGATACCTAGTTATTAGCTTATATAGTAACCTTATTAATATAGAAGAATAAGACTCTTTAAAAGGTAAATATAGTACTTTTAAAGTATTAGTTAGTTAAAAGAATATATTTATAAGATAGAGGAGTACTTAGTATATAAAAAGCTAGTTAGTTAATTAATAAAAAAGAAAAGGGAAAGTAGCTAGCTAGTAAAATAAGTAATAGTATTAAAGAGGTAGTCTATAGTAAACTAACTAAATAGTACTATAGTAACTATAGTAAAACTAGGTATAATATATAAACTTATAAGAAAGATATAGAATTATCTATAGATTCTAATTTTAATTAAATTTAATTAATTTTTCTAGTTATAGTACTATAATTTAAGTTATTATACTATTAGTACTAAAAAGTAGCTCACTTAGTAAGGTAGCTTACTTAGTAGTAGTTAATATTAATTAATATATAATTATTTTATAAAAATTATTTTAATTTAACTAATATTTTTAAAGCTTTAAAAATATACTTTATTAAAAAAAGTTTTATTATAATACTTTTATTATTTTATAACTATTATATTAATTACTTATAATTATTATTAATAGTTTAAACTTTATATTATAAAAATAATATACTTAGTTAAAACTTTTTTAATAATAGTTTAATTAACTATTATATTTAGCTAAAAAAGTATAAAATATAATTAACTATTACTACTTTATACTTTTAAGTTATTAGATAAATAGTTTTATAAATAAATAAGTTTAAATTAAATAACTTTAAATTAAACTAAGTATAAATTTTTTTTATAAATAAGTAACTTTAATAGTTACTTCCTATAATATTACTTTAATTTTAAATAATTTATTACTATAAATACTATAAGTTTCCTTAGCTACTTTATATTTATTTAAAAAGTTAAAGCTATTTCCTTTCCTTATTTTACTATATTCTATATTTACTAACTATAATTTATAATTTATTTATTTAATTTCTTTATATTATTATATATAAAAACTAGGAATATTTTAGTTTAAACCTAGCTTATTAATAAAATTAACCTATTAATTAAAAGATAATATTAATACTTTTATTAAATTTTTAATAAAGAGTTTTAATTAATTAATAAGTAATTTAACTAGTTAAAACTTTAAAAATATTTTTAATAACTTTAATAATAATAACTTTTAATTACTTATTTTTAATAATAATAACTTTTAATTTATATATTCGCTTACTAATAATATATTAAAAGTAAATCTAAAAACCTATATATTAGCGTAATTATTAAATTTAAATTATTTAATAACTTATTAAAACTAACTTATTTCTCTAATAATAATATCTTTAAAAATTATATTTATTATATTAAAACTATAGTTAATTAATTATAAACTAATAATATTAAAACCTTATATACTATATAAAATATTAATTTAAAAGTAAATAATATAACTAATATAATAAAAATATTAATTAATAACTTAAATATAAATAACGCTATTATTAAAAACTTTATTAACTTATATTTTTAATTTAATAAGAAATAGTTTTATAATAAACTTTTAAAACGCCCTTTAAGACTACTTTTAGTAAACTTATTTACCGTTAATTAAAGTAGTTTAAATAGAAATAATTTTAAATTTCTTAATAATAGTAAAGATTTTTATCTACCTTTTTATAACTTTAAAAATAATATTAATTTTACTAATTATAAGCCTCTTAAAGACTTATAAATTAAATACTATACTATTTCTTTTTTAACTTATATTAGTATAACTTTTTTTTAAAATAAACTTTAAAAGAAAGAAGTAAGTATTTTTAATTCTAAATATAAAGATTTAAATAATATTAATATAATTACTATTAGTAAAAACTTTATTTTTATAAATATTTAAAGTTTCTTTAATTAATTAAATTCTTTTTAAAATAAAGATAATATTAATAATATTAAAGCTAAAATTATAAAAATATTTTTAACCCTATTATAAAGAGCGGTAGTATATTAGTAAAATAGTAAGTTTATTAACTAAATTTATTATAAGCTTTAAAATAAAAGTTATATTAAAATTATTAATATTTTAACTAAATACTTTATATTAAAACTAAATTAAATAACTTATAAGTTTAATAAATTTTATTTTACTTTATATAATATTATTAAAAATAAATTTATTTTTATAAATTTATTTAAAAGAACTTTTAATATATTTAAATAATAAATACTATTAACTATAAAAATATTAATTAGAAAAAAGTAATTAATAAAATTTAAAATAAGATAAATAAGTAAATTTAAACTTATTTTAAACTACTTTATAAATATAAGTCGATTAATAAATATATAAAAAATATAAAAGTAGTTAAAAGTATTTTAATTAATATAGTTAATAAATACTATCCTTTTTATTTCTATTAAAGTAATAACTAATAAACTAATTACTTACTAATATATAAGTATAATTTATAAAGATTTACTTATAATAAATAATCTTATTATTACTATAATAATTAAGAGAATTAAGATTATTATAATAACTATTATAATTAAAACTACTACTTATTTTATTATAATTCCTTTTACCTTTTATATTATAACTTTTTTTAACCTACCTTTTACTTTAATAAATATAATAAATTATAAAATAATTATAATTATTATTTTAATAACTATAATTATAATAACTAAAACTATTATCTTTATAAATTATATTAAAAAAAAGAATATAAAAGTTTTAAATATAAGTAAAACTATTTATTAAGCTTTAATAATAAGAAATATATTTATTATATAACTTTTAATATTAACTACTATTAAGTAAGCTACCCTACTAAGTAAGCTACTTTTTAATACTAATAGTATAATAACTTAAATTATAGTATTATAATTAGAAAAATTAATTAAATTTAATTAAAATTAGAATTTATAAATAATTCTATATCTTTCTTATAAGTTTATATATTATACTTAGTTTTATTATAGTTACTATAATACTATTTAATTAGTCTACTATAAACTAACTTCTTAACACTACTACTTATTTTACTAGCTAACTACTTCCTCTTTTCCTTCTTATTAATTAACTAACTAACCTTTTATATACTAAGTACTCCTCTATCCTATAAATATATTCTTTTAATTAACTAATATTTTAAAAGTATTATATTTACCTTTTAAAGAGTTTTATTCTCCTATATTAATAGGGTTACTATATAAGCTAATAACTAAATACTCTTTAAAAACTAATTAATAGTAGATAAAATTAATATTAGAAAGCTTCCCTAGTAATAAGTAATCTAATCTTTAATTAAAATTAATTAAAAAACTACTTATATTAAGTTATATAATATTTAAAAGACTTAAAATATAGGTAGTACTAAAGAGTTTAGTAGTATTATTAGTATTTAAATCTTAATATTTAGTTTAAAAAGTATAACTTTATAGTTAAAAGGTATTAAACCTACTTTTTAAAAACCTCCCTTAATAATTTTTAGCTTAAAAACCTTATTATATATAGTATAGAAGGTAAGAAAGAACTTTATTTTATTAATATATATAATCTAAGCTTTATTAAATTAGTAGATTTCTATACTATATACTTACTTTAATAGATTAAAATATTTAATATTAAGTAACTAGAGTAGATAAGATAAATAAGGAGGTATATAAAGAGTAATAATATTTTTAAACTTATAATATTATTTAAAATCTATAAAATAGTAGCTCCTATACTTATTAAGGATTAATAGCTAGTAAATACTCTTTATATATAATATAATATATTTTTTAAAATACTTAATTTATTCTATAGTAATTTCATTAATTATTTATTTATTTAAACTAATATTAATTACTTAGTTAAATAGAAAACTACTATTAGTATACTAATTTATAAGATATATCTTAGCTTTAATAATTAAAAATAATAAACTATACTACCTATCTTTACTAATAAGTTTAATATCTATTACTTATTATTAGTTTTTAAGTTATATTAATATTACTTACCTTTATTAATTTAAATATATAATTATTATTCTAGAAGAACTAATATTTATTTTAAAGCTTATTTTATTAAAGTTATAGATATTATAGTTAAAGATTCTATATTTATTATTTATATTAAATATAAAGTTAAACTATATATTTATTATATCTAGATTTTTATATAAAGTTCTTCTATAGTTATATATATAATTAATATATATTTTAAGATATAGTTCTAATATAATAAATTTTACTATCTAGTTTATTTTAATACTATTACTACTATAGTTATAGAGTAGGGAATTTACTATATCTTTAATATCTTTAAGAATAAGTAAGTATTCTTATAAATTTTAATTAAATATATATTAAATAAGTACCTTCTCTTCTATTTTTATTAATCTTTTATAGTTAAAATAAGTATTTTATTATATAGTCTAACTAGTTATTTTATAAATAAAGGTTAAATAAAAGATATAGTATTTCTTTACTATATATTAAATACTTAGTTTTAAATTAAATTTAATAGTTTAGATAATAAACTAGATATTACTTTCTTTTA
>JUJX01000440.1:0-24552 GCA_000800745.1 Diaporthe longicolla
TTTTAAAAATTATATCTTATAGAGACTTTTATAAGGACTTTAAATATATTTTTTATATAATTTTAAATAGAGAGGTAATAAAGTTATTAAGAAATTACTATTAAAAAAAGGGTTGGAGAAATTTAGGTGGCACGTGCGTAGGTGCGAATTTTACCGGGGGGGCATCACTTCGTTTTTCAGAGACAGCGGCCTCGTTGACTCGAGCGGGACGATGCCCAGCCTGCACACCATCCATTATCTTGCTGTTACATTCAACTTCCCTCTCCTAAAACTAGCGAGCCCATGCCCCCTGATGCACTTCCACATCCACATCCACATCCACATCCGACGCCCGAAGATTGTGAACTTTAGAATCCTCAATCGAATCAGTAAACCCTACTTGTATTGTGCACTGAGCGCACAACCATCCGTTGCAATCTCACCAACAAGTCGGTACTGCGTTTTCCCACCGCTTCCCTGGCCGATCAACAGGGTGCTGGTTGGCAGTGGAGACCACACACTGTCGTGTTCAGCTTACGTCCAAAGCCGACTGCAGTGGCCCACAAATCAGATATCAGTGGAGGAATACCTCGGAATTGGAGGTGGACCTGATCATCCGGGCCCGCATAGATATCTAGATAGACTTCTTGATACCCATATAACCAGACCAGAAAGACTAGGAGGCTGAATTCGTTGGGTATGAGTGCCCAGGAGTCGGTGCAGGCGCCTCATTAGTGGCTTTGACAATTGGTGATGGGAGAGCTCAAACCAATGGACATGGAAATCTATTCACACTGATGAGTGAAAGGAAGCACAGGAGTCGAGATTCCTTGCTGCACTTGAGCACCGAAACCTGAGGTCATATGTCAGACTGCCAGTGATGGACAGTTGGTGAGATGCGAGTTCTCACGCCAAGGTCCGTCATGGTAAGCCATCACGGACGTCCACACACACATCCATGCAAGTCTTCGATCACCGGGGTATCGGGACTTACATTGCAATCTATTTCAAAAAGACGGACACCGTGAAACATAAGCCTATCTATAGGCGCCCACTCTGCCAGATGGTCCCTGAGCCCAGCCTGGCCGATCGCGCGTCATCAGTCATACGTAGGAGACGGTTGGTCCAGTGGCCATCGAAGGATCTCTTCAGCTCGCAAGGCCCATGGTGAGACCGCCCACCCAGCGGGTGGCTGCCTCCGATTGCCAGCCCTGCCTGTCTGCCAGCTGCATGCAACAACCGACCCGAAGGATTTACGCGGCAAGGAATACTTCAAGATCTACGACACCATGTCACCCAACATCTCACGCATCATTTCATGCTTGCTTTTCAGCTTACGAACCCTACAAAATGCCAAGCATTTCTGCCTCGATACAACTTCAACCTGGGCCGTCATTGCCTTTTTCCCCGGGCGAGATGCCACCACGTTGACCTGTTATTTTGCAGAGATCCTCGATATATTCCAATGGCAATATGCCCAAGTCCGCTGATATAGACCCGTTACTGATGGACGGAATTCCATCACAGCCGCATCACACACTCAACCCAGAGAAGGCATCTTCTTATCTGGCGAAGCTGTGGGCTGACACTCATGACGAAGTTCGACATGACTTCAAGTCCACCAGATGGCGACACACTGTGGCTTCATTCTTCACATGACTGGGCTTCTCAATATGGGCTCTTGGATTGGTGATTGCCTGCCTCATCTTCCCGCTGGTCATCACATATAGGATACCTCTGGAAAGCTCCGACTACTGGAACTACTGTGCTCCGGATGGATCCTTCAGCCTGGAACCAACAAACTTTTGGAACCCGGACTGGGCATTCCAGATCGTGCTGGCGTTTGGCTCGTTAAGCTTCACACAGGCAAAAGTGGTGGATATTGTGTGGGATATCGTGAGTCGCTATGGTAGTCGCTCTGCACCTTCTCTCCGTCCTCATACTAAAATATTATGACAGGGAGTCGGTCGTTTGGGGCAGAGCCTGTTGGCATACTTCTCTTGGAGGGCATTCTCTGTTTACGTCAGAGCGTCTATGGCGACCACCCCAGTGACATATCGCACATACTGGACCACTTTTATGCAGAACCATGCTTCTATCCGGTCCATTTTCCGCTTGCTTCGGGACTTCACCACAAAGAGAGGTTTGAGGTCAAAAGTGGCTATGGGTTTCATGGTCCTCACAATGGTGTTTGTCATGGCCTTCCCGACACTTGCCAGTGCAATGACCGGATACACGGCCAACAATGAAGCGATCATCAAATTTGGCAACGGAACCCAGACGCCCTTCGAAAACTTCAACCAAATCGTTGCCATCATTCACGATGGAGGCAGAGTAAACCTCACCGACGAATACATGGTGTTCAAAGGCTCGCAACCGACCCAGTACCAGGCATGTGGTGCTGGCAACTGCATCGACAGATGTAGGTCAGCTTCCAGATAAATCGCGAGTGACTGGAATACTAATAGAACTCTCAAGATGTTCACAAATATGGCATTCTGAATAACACAGATTCTACGTGGCAACAGGGAGGCACTTCTGATGATGTGATTCCCGTGAAGAGCCCAACACTCAATATTACATATTCAGACGGCAATGGGATTAACACTACATTCTTCTACCTCCCGAGGAATAATAATTCATACTCTCTGGGCTACGTACAGGAAAACGCAGTCTGCCAGCCGGTTATGGCCAACTACCAGCAGACCTACCAATGCGGCTTCTCTGTAATCCAGCTCGAAACAACATTAGTTCTCCTGACCTTTTGGACATTCGGGGTCTGGATCATGTGGCTCCACGCACACCATGAGCTCTCAAACAGAGGCAGATTCGAAGCGCCCCAAGATTTCAAGGCTGCTCTATATCTTGCAGACTCAATAAGAGCAGACCTAAAGGAGATTGAACAGCAACCTGATTTCATGACCAACAAGGAGCTGGAGAAAATGGCCGATGAGCATCTGAAGGGCGGCAGGGTCGAGGTACTGGCACTCACCCTCGACACGCGCATCAGCTGCCGGAAGACCTTTTGGCGATGGGTCAAGACCAACAAACTGTGGCTCTTCATGTTTATTTGCGTTTTGGGGACATGCATCTACCTTCCCGGCAACAGCCTCGCTACCCTTGCTATGGGCTTCGCCATGGCCGCAGGCTGGGGCAGGAGAACCCGTGCAATCGTGTCCTGGGCAGCATGGTTCGTGGGAATTGCGATCTACTTGCCTATCCTTCTAACGATCTTGGCAGTGCGTTGACGACAAGCCAGTTTGTTCTTATTCGACCGAATCAATGCAGATAGATACCTAAAGCAGAATCATTATGGACTCACTATCTTGTTTCCCCCTTATATATCAGAAATCAGCGGCCAGATTTGAAATCCTCGAAGTTCCTCCATGAGCCGTCGTAATTTGACGACGGCGTGGATTATTCACAGTGGGAGAATCCATAAATCTTCTCCAATTCTACTGCTTCCTTCATCAGAGGGTAGCATATTCATAATTCAGCTTAAAAGCCTGCCCAGTCCTTCCGAAACTTCATGGCCGTCTGCGAGCAATTCGTTCTCTATTCCACGCACCCGTGTGGAATGAGAAACTAGAGATTTGCATACGGTGGATGTTTCAGTTGAGTACGTAGCACATAAATAGCTGTCAAAGGTTGGGTAGTTCAAGAGGTCATTGCAACATCGTGGCTGAACCTTGTCAGGTGTGTGCTTCATCGAACCTGACCAAGCTTGCTTGCGTTTGTGGCCTTCTCCTAAGAGAGATCCAGGCCGCGACTCTGTGGAATAAACAGGCATGTAATCAAGAACTTGCATCATGATGGTGGTCAGATCTGAGGACGGATGTGGTCCGTTGGTGAAGAATTAGGTATTGTTTTTCAAAACACGCTCTCTTGAAACGTGGTCACTCATGTATCTATGTCTATCACCAGCCCAATTATATGTTCTGTTGTCCACGTTTTTCTCATACCTTACGCCGAAAAAACTGATCAAGTTTCGAACTGGGCCCGTCCCGCTTACTCACACGAGTAAATACCAGAAGCCAGATACCACATGCCACCGTCTAGAACGCCATCGTTGATGCAGGTCACATCAGATCCCGCTGGGATTGGAATATCTGTGAAGTCGGTTCCGGAACAGTCTGTTTTGCCTTTCCACAGCCTGTAGCTGCAGGCCTGGTCTGGGTTGTGGTGGAGACCGAAGCCATATGTCAAGAGCTTCTTGCACGCACCGGCCGTCATCGTTCCACTGCTAACCTTGGTCCCACAAGACCCGCTCGAGTTGATCACTGCTGACGTGCCAGAGAACATCAGGCTCCCCTGGTACCAGTCGACAGGTGTTGTTGCTGCCTGGACCTCTGAGCTGGGCGAGTCGATGGGCATGGCCCTGGAGAGGGTGGCCGCCATGGCCAGGCTGAAGGCTGTGCTGAAGAAACGCATTTTGTTCCTTGGGTTGTGATAGGCGTAGCTATTAAATGCTGGCTTGTATGTGGGACGAATGACTGTCAACGTCTTATTTGAGATTCTGTGTGACCGAGTAGTTGGATTTATGCTTGGACTCAGTCGCTTCTGAGAAAGTTCACGGGACATGAACACATTCTTATACTTTGCAATACGAGTTTAACATCCGATGGCGTGGAGTGATATCTGGATAGGATTCAACAACCTTGCCAGTGGGCGACAGCTGGAGTGGGCATGCCTGCTCAGCACATGTGCACTCACTGCCTGGTTGCTCAAGTACACCGCACGGGTGTAAGCAGTCGCGGTCAAATTTGCCCATCAACCAGGATGGGTATTTCAGCTTTGTCTGTAGCTTGTGCGATGCAAGCTCCCGTAAGCTTATTTCCGCCTCAACAGATGCACTGATCTGGCAGTATGATTAGACATCTGCTTGATGCAGGCCGCTGCGACTGCGCCTCTGCGACTGGCTGCACTATTCGCGCATATACGGATACGAAAATACGGACCTTTGAAGGAGCAGTACTAATTGTAATCTGCTTTTTCTGCAGGATCGTGCCTTTGCTGCATCCAGGCCGACAGCCGAGCTGCGGTTATCTCAGCCCCTCTTCCGCTGAGAAAAGATTTGTCTATCACCAAGAGATCATGGCAATCTTGTCTGCACGCCACATCCCAGTTATTGATGCACGCTTCCAACCCTACCACTATAGCAACATGCAAACCTTTTTCGTGACGAGATTGTGCTCGTTGTGTAGCGAGCTTGTAACTCTCAGTGTTGCACGCATTTGCAGCTGGGTTTTAAGGTTGTTGTAACCTGAGTACCCCATCGATTAATTTGCTGCACTTGCGCTTGCTTGCAGACTTTCGAACTATTGCATGGAGGTAGCGACGTCGGATAATTATTTTACTCAAGACGCAAGACCCGTCGGGGTAATTCGCAAACGTTGACGCGAAGAATCCAGGAACATTTCTCCATCTATGCAGCTACTGCGGAACTTGGCGGGGGCTCCGGGCCGAGACGAGGGGAGAAATGCTGATCCCCCTCGAAGTCCAAGGCAAACCGCCATGGACACTAGCTGAATAGAGAATAGAATCACTGCAGCGTAGCATTATAGGCCTGGGCCATCACGCGGCACGAAGACGCGGCGAAGATGCCGCCGGATATAATTGTGCCCTCAGTACCCCAGGGTAGGTATATGTAGACTGTCGATGACCTCGCCAATTTCGTGGGGAGTTTGCCATGGTCACACAGCGTCAATAGCTGAACTGGCACCCCGGCGAGCGCAAGACGCAGACCTTCGGCCCTTCTATTAGAGGATCCTGCGGCCACGCCGAAGTCGAGGTACGACACGATGATTCGCGCATGGGGACTGGGTGTGCTAGCAATGGCATTTGCCCCCTCAATGCCAGCTGCAAAGTCATTATGGTCTACCTCGCCCGCCACGCACGGCGAGGGCGATGATTACATCCTAAAGACGGGTTACCTACTTGGCAACGGGAAGCTAGGAGGTTCGTCCTGATGATTCTGTGAACAAACCCGGTGCTATGTTATACCAGTTACTGACGTGGTGCACGTGCAGCCATACCCTTCGGACCACCCGGTACAGAAAGCCTCATCCTGAATCTGGACTCCTTGTGGTCCGGTGGGCCATTCGAGAACTCAGTGCGTCTACTTATTATTAAGCATCATCACAGCCTCAAAGCGTGGCGTTTTCTGACTCATTTTAGACTTATACCGGAGGCAACCCTCCAGAGCCTGTCCATAAGTACCTGCCTGGAATACGTGATTGGATATTCCAAAATGGCACGGGCAACATCTCTGAGCTCCTGGCCCCCATCACTAATTACGGATCCTACCAGACTCTGGGTAACTTGAATGTCAGTCTTGCAGGGGTGGACGACTATAACAACTATACCCGGGAGCTCAATCTCGACACGGGAGTGCACAAAACGTCATGGACCACGGGTGAAACGAGGCTCGAAACCACCGTCTTCTGCTCATATCCAGCCAAGAGCTGTGTCTACAGTGTTTCCGGGAGTTCCAGTCTTCCTGCCGTCACAATATCTCTCAGCAATGAGTTGATGAGCGCCGAACTGATCAACGTCACCTGCGGCACTGGGTACACACGCCTGAGAGGAATCACGCAGGAATCAATTGGACTGCAATTTGACTCAATTGCGAGGGTGGCAGGCAATACCAGCTCGTCATGTTCGGATACAGGATCACTAACGGTCACTCCGGCAAATGGCCAGAGCGCTGTGACAATTGTGTTTTCTGCCGAGTCCAACTTCGACCAGGCCAAAGGTAATGCGGAAAGCAATTTCTCCTTCAGGGGCGACGATCCCGGCCCGGTAGTCGAAGCAACAACAAGTCTCGCTGCAACCCGGACTTGCGAGGATTTATTGTCTGATCATGTCGAGGACTACGCGTCGTTGATGGCTCTTTTTAACTTGACCGTTCCTGACACTGCGGGCTCCTCGAACATCGAGACGTCTGAGCTTGTAGCGCGGTATACAAAAGGCACTGCTGACCCCTTCCTGGAGTCGCTCATGTTCGACTATTCACGTCACCTTCTCGTTTCGTCGTCCAGAGAGGGATCCCTTCCAGCAAACTTGCAAGGCCGTTGGACCGAGCAGACAAGCCCGGCATGGAGCGCAGACTACCACGCCAACATCAACATACAGATGAACTACTGGGGGGCTGATGCGACCGGGCTGACTTCACTTACGAGGCCAGTCTTTGAGTACATGGCGCAGAACTGGGCTCCAAGAGGAAGCGAGACAGCTCAACTCCTGTACAACGGCTCTGGATGGGTGGTACACAATGAGATGAACATCTTTGGGTACACCGGAATGAAGAACGATGCCCAATGGGCGAATTGTAAGCCTTGGGCCCCCATGGCAACTTTGATAATATTTGAGCTTCAACTGATTCCCGATCCTAGATCCCGCCTCGGCAGTGTGGATGATGTTGCACGTCTTCGACCACTGGGACTATGACCGCGACGTCAACTGGCTCACAGAGACCGGGTACCCTCTTCTCAAAGGCGTTGCATCTTTCTGGCTTTCGCAACTCCAGCAAGATCGCTTCTTCAACGATAACACACTTGTGGTTAACCCATGCAACAGCGCCGAGCAGGGCCCAACCACATTTGGATGCACCCACTACCAGCAGCTGATTCACCAACTTTTTGAGGCCGTCCTCAGCACCTCGTCGCTGGCGTCCGAAGCAGACACTGAGTTTATCTCATCCGTATCTAGCGCACTTGCCTCGCTCGACACCGGCATCCACATCGACCCTGACACCACGTACGGCACCGGTGTCCTCAAGGAATGGAAGGTTCCCGATTCATACCTGTTCAACATCTACCCCCAGCATCGCCACATTTCCCATTTGGTCGGCTGGTATCCCGGAAACACAATTTCTGGCTTCTCGGACGGCTACAGCGACGCGACACTGCAGGAGGCCGTCCGGGCAAGCCTTGTCGAGAGGGGAGACGGCACCAGTGTGGACGGGAATGGCGGGAACTATGGGTGGCCCAAGGTCTGGCGTGGGGCGTGTTGGGCGCGGCTGAATGATTCCTCCAAGGCTCACGAGGAGTTGCAGCTGACTCTTCTGAACAACGTTGCGCCCAACCTGTTGAGCATGTACAGTGGCAAGAACCCGCCGTTCCAGATCGACATGAACTTTGGCTGGGCAGGGAATGTCTTGAGCATGTTGGTGGTGGACTTGCCCCTGCCAGCCGGGCGGGAAGAGGAGACGAGGACGGTGGTCTTGGGTCCCGCGATCCCAAGTGCCTGGGGAGGAGGCAGCGTGGAGGGTCTTCGGGTCAGGGGAGGGATTGTGGTAGACTTCGAATGGGATGATGATGGGCTGGTTGCCAGCAAGAGCGTTGCTGGCGGCGAGATTGACAAAATCAGGTTTGTCAATGTCCAGGGACAAGAGCTTTAGTATGGGACCAGAGCATGAGATCAGTTGAGTGTCTTCAGACAATCTCTGCTTTCAAAAATGCAAAATGAAAGGTAGAAATGGCAAAAGACTTCCGCACTACAAGGTACGTACTGTCTGTCACACAGCGTCCTTATCTCTCAGGCGTCCCCGAGGTTCGAACAGCTGGCCTGCAGGTTGTGAACCTGATCCATGGATTTTGCTGAGGAGCACATGAAGCAACCTCGCGTTCCGCTGAGCTATAGGCCCAGGGCGAGAGGATAGCTGTTTCGTCAGTTGATAAGGCGAGACGTCTGCTCAGGGGGGAAGGGGGGAAGGAGGGAGGGAGGGAAGGAAGGAGGCAGGCAAGCCCAGGTACCTAGGTACCTAGGTACCTAGGTACCTGCCACCCTGGACGGGAGCAGCTCTACCTCCTTGCAACCGTACGCTCAGAAGCACCACTGCCTGATTTCTTCCTGCAAACTGAGATCAATTCTTTGTTTGTTCAGGTGGTCTCCTCAGGCTCAGCACCTCCCTGGTGCGAGTGTCAAGACAAGGTATTCCAAGTGTCTCCGTGCCCACCGCATCATCTGGTCGTGCAAACGAATTCGACACAGCGCACCTACCAAGAATTGACCAATCCCGTTCAGCGCGATCTCAGCCTTCCCAACCCAACATCTCGTCTGATTCAACCGCACACGATTTCAGAGCTCTTCCAGCTGGACGAAATCGCAGTCAAGATGGGTCGCTGGGGAATGCGCCTGTTCGAGGGCGATCGAGACTTGGACATCGCCCTGGAGATTAACAGCGCCTTTGGTGAAAGTGACGACAAGGACCTGCAACTCTCCGCGATGGTCAACCAGACAGACATGCTCGCTCCCGCAGATGCCAGGGCTTTCTACGAGACGGACGAGTACAAGAAGCAGCTCGAAGCCACCGTTTCCGATCGTCGCGCCACCCTCGACAGCGGAGTTGGCGACGAGCTCTTCAGGATCTTCCGCGAGAAGGAGGATGAGCCCAACGGCAAGTACCGAGTCATCATTGTTGGTGCCATCATGATGCGGGCTGGGGCCGTGATCAAGGATGACGACTTGAAGCATCTCCACGGGCTTGTAGGCGACGTCACCTGTCGCGATGGCCTCACTCCTGCGCTGCGAGGCATTTCTGGCAAACCCTCAGCCTTGAGGTTGCTAGCAGCCGGTCGTGATGACACAGACAATGGTTTCAGGCACCCTGGAAAGGTCCAGTTCCTCACCGCGCTTGAGCACTACAAGCCCGGTGTGCCTCGAAGCTTCCAAGAGCCAAGGTATGCTTTTCCGTCCTGAGCAATGGCCACCGTGCTGACCATGTCTAGCTGCTACAACTGTGGCAAGATCACAGCGGACAATGGCGGAGCGGCGTTGTCCCAGTGCTCCAAGTGCAAGAGAGTTTGGTACTGCAACACGGTGGGTAGTTGGACCCCATTTTCATTCTGTTCTGATAGTCCCTCAGCTGACCTCTCACGTTTGCCCAGGCGTGCCAGAGTGCTCATTTCAAGAATCACGAGTCCGCTTGCATTCCGCCAGAAAATCTCTTTTCCATCAATGTTTGATTCCGACTGAAAGCCACCTCCGCAGCTGTGCAAATGCTGCCACAATATTTGATGGTAGCGTCCGATTTACCTCATGTCATTGAAACGACCGATGCTTTCTTGGTGGGGAGCCTAAGAAATTTGTGAGAAAAGGGATAGGGATTTTCGGCCCTTGATTTACTTTTGGAGGCAGGACTAAGGGCACTCTGGGAGTGATGAAAGAACGGCAGTACCCAGGGAACAAATGCTCCGGGGCCTCGTTGTTTGGTCCTTTTTGCTGTTGGTAAACGACATGATGCACATGGCTCAGTTCGGTCGGCACGACTAGGTACGGATGAAAAGCAATCCCTCGATGATTTCAACCCGCTCATTGGCCCTGTTGAATACAATGTTAGGAAGAGGGAGGCTTGAGAGCGACCACTATCAGCGTAAAGTCGACCACTCACTGCTGCCCATGATGTCCAGAGTTCATGTTACACCACCTGCTGCCAGTGTCCAGATAAGGCCTAACAAGAAGTGCACGCAGCTCCATTCGTCAATGAGCTAATTGAGCTGGCAGGCCGGCATCCTTCCAGAAAATAGTCCAATTTGTTATCCGCCAATCCCGCTTGTCGGTGGTGCAAGCTGCAAGCAGGCTGTCGCCCCTGTGGCTGTGGTGGTGTGGGCATGTCGTCATCCACGCATCGTCCGCGAAGCACAAGGTGAATGTGTGTCAGACGGGGCAAAACACCACCGTCCAAGTAACTGAGGTTGCTGCGGTGAATGCGGAGCACACAGCGACCAAGGTGAACAACGGGCTCAGCGGCATAAATACTGACATACAAATCCATTGACAACTTCCATCTCCCACAGCTGAGTCAACCACAAACCATCACCACAACGTCTCGACCTACACCCAAACACACACATCTACTCCGAGCCACCGGCTATCACCCCGACACCATGCCTAGCGACGAGAACGGCAACACCAACTGCAGCAACATGACCGACTGCTATAACTGCAAGGATAGCAGCAACTGTAGGCATCCTCTCCCTTGCACATGCGCAACTCAAGAGTGAACGCTCATGAAGGGACCGCCGACTGACTTCCCCACCAGGCAACGGATGCAACGGTCTCACCAACTGCAGCAACATGAGTAACAGCAATGTGAGTGTTCCGACAACCGCCCTGCTGGCCTCACAGCACATGCTGACTTTGGCGACAGGATTGCACCGATTGCAGCAACTGCACCGACTGCTCCGTAAGCTCACCTCCCTGCCCCATTTCTCTCCATCCCTTCGATCAGCACATGCTCCATTTGCAGACCTCGACATGGCATTCCGGGGCGGCATGATTCCGCTGCTTCTTGGGCGTCGACATATCGATTTGTTGCTGACATGAATCTTCGATGAACAGGAGATGGTCAGCTGCTCCAACTGCAGCGACTGCTCCGGCCTGACCAACGCCAGCAACCAGCACGGCGTCCACAACTCCCAGCAGCCCGAGCTGTAGGCTGCGGCCAAGAATCACCGGCGGTGTTTCGTGCAGGATCTGCTTCTTTGGCCATGCAAATGATGTCTTGATGCGGGCTCCTGGAAAGCGAGGGCATTCACTGGAGTCAGCGGAAGTGAGCGCACGTGGGATCAATTCTTGACCTGGCAACGCAAATAAAGACAACTTGACGAATCATTGAGCGCATCGCACGAGTGAACCCCCCACGTTGATCGTCCTGGATGACCCATCCTGCCATCGTTAAAGAAGCTTGTCTGGTTTCTCCCGACAGACGATTTCATGAATTGCATTATTGAACCTCGAGAGTAAATTTCGAAGCAGAAACGGAAAGACGCCTCTCTTTAGAATGCACCAAAAATTGTTAACCATCGCCATAGCGTCTTGCGAAATCAGTAGTCCTCCTCACTCTCACCGTCCTCCCCTTCGTACTCCTCAGCCATGCCCATGACCATGCTGTTCTCGGAGCCGTCCACCTCGTCTTCTTGGTCGTCACTGTAGCCGTAGCCGTCACCAGTCATTTCTTCAGCCTCACAGTCGTCATGGCGGCGCGAGTGTCGCGATTGAGCTTGCCTGCTCTCCATGCTCAGCCGCTTCGCGAGGGATATCCTCTTCGGTGGCGGTGGATCATCGTCTTCCTCGTCGGAGCCACTTGACTCCGCTTCATCAGAAGAGCCAGCGACCTTCGTCTTAGCACCGCCTCCCTGAGAGTCGCTCTCGCCGTCTTCGTCTTCGTCATCAGAATCCACTTGCACGACCCGTCCACGCCGCTTCCTGCTCCCAGATGGTTGTTGCACAACTACCTCGTCATCGTCGTCGTCGTCTTCCGAGTCAGCAGGCACTGCACGGCCGCGCCTGCGACCAGAGCGGGCGAGTTGAGGCATGTCGTCCTCACGATCGTTGAAGTCTTCGTCCTCGTCCTCGGAACTGATCGGCAGAGCCCGGGCGCGCCGGCTGGTGTCTCTCACCGGCTCCGAACCCGATGACTCGTCATCATTATCGATGCCCAAGTCGTCGACATCTGGCAGATGATCTGAGTGAGGGCGCCGCCTGGAAGGCGGGGTCTGCTCCGTCTCTGTAGCACTCTCATCAGAGTCAGAGCCCACGACCCGCCGCTTCCGTCGCAATGTGCGGCTCTGCGATCCCGAGTCATCTTCCGAGTCGGAAGTGAGTGTAATGTGGTCTTGCTCCCGGACACCCTCATCATCACTCGAGAAATTGGCTGGAGCAAGGTCTCCTATCTCGGAGGTGTCGTCAAATAACTGGCTAGAGGATTCGTGCAGGTGCGAGGTATCTTGGCCAAGGTGTTGGCCGAGCAGCTCGTCTTCGTCTTCGTCGGATGTGGAGTCGTCAATGGGGCCATCATCAATCCCTGAGCTTTCGTACTCATCCCCGATCTCTTCATCGAAGCCTTCTGAGTCGGAGGGATAGTCTGGCGGGAGCCGTTCTCGGTCCAGGCCATAAGTCTCCATGTAGTAGAATAGATCCAGACCTTCGCCGAAATTGAACCGAACCATTGGCCAGACCTCGATGTTTTGAAGTCGTTCGATGGCCTCTGCCTTCTCCTCTTCAGAGATATCATCCTGATTCAATTCTCGCGAGTCCTCGAGCGGGGCCCGGAGGCGGTTACGACATCCCATGATCCTGGTAGTCCACCACCAGTTGTCCTCTCGTTTTGTGACGTTCTCTTGGGCGAATTCGGGGAATTTGTCAAGGTTCGGCCAGCAGAAGATGCGGCTGACGGTGTTGGATAACCCAAACTCGCCCTCCTCTTCTGTGTCAAGGCGGTATCTGTAGGCCTTGTTGGTAACAGTCCAGGCATAATCCCGAATATGCATGGGGGAGACGCCGCCCGGGTCCCGCATATCTTCCTCTTCGTCGAGAATAAATAGGTTCTTCGCTTGCGGGAGCAGATACATCAGGTCTGCTAGCTCATCTTGGTTGTGATGACACACGATGGATGGAAAGGCGATGTTGCGCGCCTCGATGCCCAGCTCTTGGAACCTCAAAGCGATGCCGCGCAGACGAATCTCCTCATTCCACGCAACGAACAAGACGTCACGCTCCTCATGATAACGGACCAGTAGTCCGTTGGCCAGTGGCAGCTCATGAGGCGCCGCCTTCAACGCCAGCGCCCGGCTTTCCTGGTGGACGGCCAGTACGGCCCTCATGGGCTCCGTTTGACCCTCAAGTTGCGGGCCGGCGACGACAGCGCGCACTACCATGGGGAGGTGGACCGCGCCCGGAGGTGAGATTATGGTCTGCAGGTGGAGCTCAAACACGCGCGGCCCGGGCCCGAGGTCTGGGCAGAAGGCGGCCCAGACCATCTCGCGGATCTCGGGCGGCAGCTGCATGAACCTGGGGAAGTTGTACCCGGCGTAGCTGCCGTCGTAGCTGCCATCGTCTGACAACCGCTCGCCGTCAAAGTCCGGCTCGGAGCTGGCCTCGGAAGCCTCCAGGTCTAGAAGGCCGTGATTGACGCCATCAGATTCGGATTCGTGCGACTCGTCATCTTCCTCAGAGCCACTGTAGTAGTGCTCCTCGCCCTCGGATTCGTCAGACATGAGCCCTGTGGAAAGCGTCTACGGACAGCCCGAGCGAATGATTTGTGGAAGGAGCTGGGAGCTGGGAGCTGGGAGCTGGGAGCTGGGAGCTGGGAGCTGGGAGCAGGGAGCAATGTGGATGTCTGGCAAAAGTTGGATGAGTGAAGGCATGGGCTGTGCGATGAAGTGAGCCCGAAGCCCGCAGGCAAGCTGAGATGAGACGCGGGATGCGATTTCTGGGTGGTCGTCAGGGATCTAGCGCGACTGACAGGGATCAGAGCTCGAAGCCGACAGTGGTTACATAACCGCCTGTTCCCCAACCCTTGAGTCTCCAAGCTGCCCTGGTAGCAGTTGAAGGCCTGTCAGGTTGTTAGGATTGAGGGAGGTGTCTTGGTGGGTGTTTTGGAAGGTAAAGACAATGGCCAGTTCATCCCATTTGAATGCCTATGCTATTGTTTGGATGCATTCTGTGATTTGTGCAACTGGTCACTCACCTGGTGAGGCCTGAAAGCGAATCATCTTAAGGCTATAATCACGGAAGGAATTCAGTATAGTGTGGTAATCGAATAAGTAGTATTCTAGTATAGATATTAGCTTAGCAAGGCCCCTATTCCTCTTTTAGCAGTAGTTCTTACCTATAGGTAGAATTATCTACTTATATATAGCTATACTAAGTCTTAGTAGATACTCCTTATCCTACTATAATCTCCCTACTAGGTATAACTACTTTAGAAGAAGATCTATATATATTCTACTATTAAACTAATATTTTAATTAATATATAGACTAGCTAATAGAATTTAGTATAGTATATATACTAACTTCTACCTTATAGTAGTATAGCTAATAATATAGCTAATAATATAGCTAATAATAATATAGTAAATAATAATAATCTTATTTAATAATTATACTTAATATTAGTTATCTATATAGCTATATACTACTATAGATTTTAGAATTATTATAAGGATTAGATATAGCTTTTAATAGCTAGTATTACTAGTAAAAGTAGTAATATATATAGGCTAGAAGTTATAAATAAGCTAGTAAATAGCTATCTATATAGTAGTAAGGTATAGTTTTATAATATATTTTAAATACCTAAGTCTATCTTTAGAAGTCTTTTTATTTAGTTAATAAAGTATATAGCCTTTATAAATATAAGATAGTTAATAGTAATATATTAATTAATAGTATTTCTTTAGGTCTATATTTATAATAAGTTTTAATAGAACTATACCTATTAATTCCTACTATATTAATTAACTATTTAGGGTATTTTAAGTAACTATACTAAGGCTTTATATACTTAAAGCTAGTAAAGTAGCTTAATAAATAGTATAAGCTATAGAAGAAGAATATATACTTTAATAAGTATATTAGTACTATTAATAGTATATATATTATAGTTTATATACCTATAAAGAAATAAGTAGGCTAAAGAGACTAAAAGGGGAGAGTATTATAGAATATTTTTATAGCTATTAGAAGTAATAAGTTATTTAGTTTTATATTAGTAGGTACTAAGGATAGTATAAATAATTAAACTCTCCTTAATATTACCTATAAGTAGGGCTTTATAATCTTTTCTACTAGGTTTTATTTAATAGATACTAGATTTAAATAATAGAAGGGTATTTTAATACTATTTTTATTAGTATAATATTACTTATAAGACTAGAGGGAGGGGGAGAAAAAGCTACTTAATATAAAAGAGTTATATAACCTCTACTATATTTAGCTTTATATTATAGTAGAGTAGGTATTTAGTTTACTAAAGAAAAAATAAAAGATTATATAGGTTTCTATATTTAAATATAATATTAAAGAGTAAAAAGTATTTATTTATACCTATATAGTACTCTAGAACTTTTTAATTAACTTAGAGTAGGTAGAGGAGGATAAAGATAGGGAGGATAACTTAGAGAGCTTTTAGTAGGTTATTCTATATACTTATTACTATAGAGTAAAGTAAATAGTATACTAGATAAATCTAAAGGCTTTAAAGAAGGTAATAGCTATAAATATATAGTTAGATTATTATAGGAAGTATTATAGTAGTTATAGTTAAAGAAGAGAGAAAAAGTATAGTAGTATAGCTTATAAAAAAAATATTAGTAATTTATAGGTAGGTAGTTAGTTAAGGGCTTAAAGCTTAACTTTAGAGTACTTTATTAGTAAAAGTACTAATATTTAATATTTTTTAGCTAAACTTAGGTCTTTTAACCCTAGAAAAGTTTTAAAACTATTTATTAAGTCTTTTTATATATAGAAATTAAATTAGAATTAAATTTTAGTTATTTATTAGAGAGATATAAAAGTTTTAATATTTAAAGCTTAAATATATTTAATAGTTTATAGAGCTCTACTAGTTATAGTAAAAAATACTAAAATTTCTTATATACTAGATAATACTTCTATATTTCTTAATATAGAAGAGAGATAAGAATAAAATAATTATATATTAAATAGAGTAGATTATAAACTATAAAATATATATTTTAAAATCCTAATATAATATATTTTAGGTAAGATATATATAGATATTAAATATAACCTTTAACCTAGTAGGTAGCCTTTAACTACTATTATATTACTAGGTATAAACTTTTCTATCTTAGTTAATATTACTTTCTTTTTTAACTAAACTACTATACTTTCTTATTTAGTAAGCTATTCTAATATCTTTTATAATATCTAGTAGACTATTTTATATAATAGTAGTTAATCTTTCCTATTAGAACTAATTTAGGTATATTATTATAATCTTATTATTATATATACTTAGCTAACTATCCTTTCTTATATATTATTTAGTAATATTAACTATAGCTATTTTAACTATAAGGTTCTTTAATAATAACTAAATATTAGTTAACTTTATTATTTTTAAACTTTATTTTACTATCTTTATAATAAGAGCTACTATACTACTATATAAGACTTTATTACTAGTTATTCTAGCTTATTAATTTACTAGGAAAGAAGGAGTTTTAAAGCTAATAGGAAATAATAGTATACTACTAACCTAAAAAGCTTAATCTAGGTTACTAGAATTCTTCTATAAGTTATAATCTTATCTATATATTTATATATCTCTAGACTTTTTTTTATTATATATACTAATATTATTATTTATAGGAACTTTCTTTAATATTATAATATTAATCTTTTTACTAAGTACTTACTCTTATTAGAAGATATTCTTATATACCTCTTTATTCTCTAATAGGGTACCTTTAAGCTAAGCTAAATTAGATTAATAGTTTTTTATAAAAGTAAAGTTCTTATTTAAGCTCTAAATTAGCTTACTTTTTTTATTATATATAGTATTAGAGAGGTTTAGAAAAGTAAGGAATTATTTATATTATTTCTTCTCTTTATTATATTTCCCTTTAAGTAATATTATTAACTATAGCTAGTATAACTATTCCTTTAATAACTTACTAACTAGCTTATCTTATATAGATCTCTACTACTATATATTTATTAAATTAAGTAGTTTTTTTAACTTATACTTTCTTAATAACTCTATAAAGTACTTTATTTATTTTTTTATTATCTTTAATAGGAGTTTCTATATTAAGGCTTAATAGGTTACTAAAGGAGAGCTTAACTCTTTATTTAGAGTACTTAGTTACTTAACTATAGGTACTATTATTAATAAATTTACCTTCTACTTCTAAATAGTACCTTAGGTTAATAGTAAGGTTTACCTTAATTCTAGCTATTAATAAACTTAACTAATAGGTATAGTAGTTAAGTTAGGGGTAAGGTTAAAGGGGTTATTACTAGAGGGCTCTTTAAGTACTAATTTATTATCTATTAGAAGGATAAGTATTCTAAATAAGGTAATACTATTCTTAACTCTATTACTAGTATAGCTAATAAGGGATTTAGGGTTTATTATAGTAGCTTATTAATAATATTCTAGATAACTAATCTATAGTATAAAATAATAACTTAGTAGTATTAGTTATATTTATAACTTCTTATAGACTAGCTAGCTATACTAGAATAGGAAGGTAGTAATAGCTTCTAACCCTAGTGAGTGACTTCTTCTTCTCTTCCTGAATGGGTATAATTATATGTATGGGTGGCTTGGCACGGAAGTTACCCACACTGACTTCTAGCTATACTGACTTTCCTCCGTGATTACACCCTAAACGCTTGGAGCTGTTTTACTTGCAGGGGTGACGATGATGTTGTCTGCCACTGTTTGATGTCATTTTCCATTTGTCACACACGTGCCTAAACCAGTGCATACAAGCTGCCCTTAACCTTGCCTAAGACCATGCTGTCAGTTGCAACCACGAATTCATTCTGCTATGGGTCTGTAATTGTACACCACACTAAGAAAGACGGTTTTCATGCACAGAAAAGAAAAGGCTCAAGCGAGGCTGGGTTCCGGTCAAGACCACTCGAGATAGCACTTGAGGATACCTCAGACAGACCCGGTTTGGAAAGCTTTGGAGTTGTCCTTTGGAAAAGGACAACAATAGGTTTTCCCCCCAGCTCTGTGATCCTGAACATCATCAGTGTATTTTCTGACAAGAATTTGAGGACTGTGGATTTCCTCGCCGTGTAAGTATCTAGGGCGAAGAGAGCTGTTTCACTGATCCACAGCTCCTGCGTTTGGGCAAATTTTCAGAGACTTGTACGTTGACTGACCAACATCTGGCCACCAAAGTACCATCATCGCCATGACAAGATCCGGTGGGCTGCAGCCTCGATTGACCGATCGAGTGCTCTGCCCAGGCATTCATTAACAAATCGCATACAACAATTCAATCTTCTTACAGCGCTCCCCCAGATTCTGAGACAACGAATAAAAAGGACAGGAAAAAGCAAGGTCACCTGCAGATCTCCTGTGGTCTTTGGGCCCCCGTCTCGACTGCGGGAGACAATTTCCCCCTTGAAATACCAATCTATTATAGGTATGGCCCCCGCCTGTATCGTACGTAAACCAGACATGAGCACCGCCCAGGGTATAATGCGCACATGATGTCGCTGTATAGCGGACACCCGAGGAAGACTGTTTCTAGTTGACGTGATCAATATCGTTAGCCATAGCGCTTTTATATAGGAGGCTGTCTGCCATTGCTCAACGGGGAAGTGTGCGTCTGTGGCCTGCCTATGGCGAAGCGGAGAAAGGGGCATTTTGCCAAGCAGACACGCACGCTTCCTCTTCTCCGATGACAGCCTCAATGCAGGCTTGGGTAGGCTTGGCAGGCGAGCTAATAGCGGCTAAATTCGAACCCTAGCAGGATGGCAGGCTAAACTCTCCGGTTGTGGCCGCCAGTGGACACCTCTTATGCCTGGCTGGCTACTACAGGGCAGTTTCAAATTAACGATTCGTGGAGCAAAGCCAATCTGGGGCTTTCTAAATGGGAATGAAGCCGTGCTGAAATGTTGCTTCCGGAACATATTACAACTGGCGATGGGCACAGAGGATATGTATAATATTCAAGGCAATCCCCAGGTCTTTCTCCATAGTGTTTCTCAGTTGGACTTGACCCTACTAGTACCTATCCATTTGAAATCCACTCCATTGGATCGCAAGACAAAATGCATTATAGCCTTGCTCTCAGCTCGATCCTGGCAGTTGTAGGAGCAGTTCCTATAGCCGACCCCATCACTATATTCAACCGAGCGCCATCCCCTGGAATTGTCTACACACGATGCAGCACCCCAAACACTCTAGCACTCGCATACGATGACGGCCCTTACCAGTATACCCAGAGCATAGTGAACAAGTTGAACCAGGCTGGAGCCAAGGGCACTTTCTTCTTCACCGGAACGCTTTACGGTATGTGCATTTGGTCTTTGGACAGGCCATTCATGTGCATGTGTGCTTTTCTGATTGCTCGAAATAGGATGCATCTACAACCAGGCGGCCGCGGTTAAGTCTGCCTACGAAGGTGGCCACCAAGTGGCATCACACACCTGGACGCACGGCCATGTGGGCTCGATGTCCTCGTCGCAGCTGACGACGGAGATGACCAAGCTGGAGCAGGCCTACGTCAACATCTTCGGCAAGAAGCCCAGGTACATGCGCCCACCGTACCTCGAGACCAGTGGTAGCGTCACATCCGTGATGAGGACCCTCGGCTACAACATTATCACGAACGATATCGACACCGGTGACTGGAATGGGCAATCGGCCGCCCAGAGCCAGGCAAAGTTCACGCAAGCTGGGGCCAGCGGGAACGGACACATTCCCTTGATGCACGAGACGTACTCTTCGACAGCTAACGAGCTCACCACGTGGCTCATCAACTGGGCGAAGACCAACAATCTGAAGATTGTCACCGTCGGTAAGTAGGGATTTCATAGCTCGACACCTGCAGCATTTGCAGTCAAGAGGCATCGTTTACTAATTATGGCGCAGCTGAGTGTCTGGGAGATGCCGGTGGTGAGTACCAGCCTGGTAACTTTACAGGCAATGGACAGAACTCGTGCTAGATCGGCGTGGTCCCCACGGTCCCCACCTCGAATTTCTCCCGATGCCTTCAAGTCAAGAACTTGGCCGGGGACGCCGCAGGCGATCCTTGGTCCAAGCCAGAGCTTCGGGACACCATACTTATGCTAGCATTCTCTATGAAGTACCTCGGCCACCTGCTACAGAGCTGGATCAAGAATTAAGACTTGGGAACCATGTGAACGAAGACTTCATGAAACACACAAAGCCGTATCCGTAACATGCACCTTCCTATACGCAGAATTGGAAAGATTTGGTGATTGTGAATTGTATTAAATGCATTGAGCTGAGCCATGAGAGTCATGGCGTTGGCAGATCAGCACGTGTTGGAAACTCATCACATCCCACTCTGGCCAGGGCCCAGTCGTCTGTCAGGAAACGGACAAGGATATCCACCACGGCCTCACTATCATCACATGCTGGTTCTGAAGCTTTCCTGGAATCAGAGGCGGTGGCAGGCTCCGAATTGGAAGCTGCAGCCTCATCGGCGCCAAATATCCTCATGGTCTCTTGACTTTTGAACGTGTCAAACTCGAAATGCCCCTGTAATGTGAGCACCCGTCCTGGTTGGTAGATTCCCGGGACTTTGCAATGCTCTGTGGTACCCAACAGCACCCAAGGCTTTGGCAACGAAACTTCTGCCGGAGCCAGGAGAACCTCATCGGCATGCACAAACTCTAGGCAAGCGCTCTTGGGAACAACGCAACCCAAGCGCTCTTGGAGGCATGATTCTCTGTCACAATCTTCCCCACTCTCACTTTCAGGGCTTGGCAGCCGGCCGGCCCATCGTAGAGAGCTTTGTTTCACAGCTGGCGATCCAACGGGAGCAAATGTCTCCCTGAACTCGTCTGTAAATTTGACCTCGCTGACCCCGATCTCCCAGCCGCCCGGACGTTTCGCGACGACCACCCCATGATCCTTCAGCAAAGCTTGGCAAATAATGTGATGGCCAAAACAGCTGCCGAACAATTTGATATGAGGATTTGTTGTGTACAGCGTAAAAATATATCGTTCCAGCCGCTTTATCCAGTCTTCGTTGCCGTATGACGACGCCGCCGATGCGGTGATGAAGACGGCGTCCAAGTCATCTATCGAAGCAGGATACTCGTCCACCACAACATTGTAGACGGAGTGGACGACCTCCAACCGTGCATACATTCGATCCGCAGCACAAAGCAACTTCCGTTGTAATATGTCCCCAAATGTGCCCATATCGGCATACACGTTCGGGACTGATGTATCAGCGTTGAGCATTGCCACGCGCAGGCAACGTGTCCCGAGCGTCATGGTGAGCTGGATTGAGGGAAGACTTGTATAGGACAGGCGGATAAAGAAGTTCAATTTAAGGCCTTTGAGACGAGGCTCTTCTGCACTAAGGTTATAGGTAAACTGTGCGCCTCAGCTCCGTCGAGATAAACAACGCGTCGGTCTCATCGGTATGCCCTCGAGGCTCTCGATTGACAACCCGGAAAACGCTTTGGTAGTTATAAGTACTGCCACCCGCGTGAAGCTGATCAGGAGTCACCGCCAAATGAGTGGAGCCCGCTATAGGGGACGCTCCACAATGTATTCTGTCCAGCTGATATCTGATTGTAATCACCAAGAGCCGATCATCACTATTCACACATATAAGCGAAGGCCAAAGTAACGAGATTCGACAAGGCTCCTCGGAATAAACTGCCTAGAAGAAACGCACAGGAGGAAGGTAAAAGCAGTAACGAGATATCTTGGCTGAGAGAATAATGCTCCACTCAGATGCTTCCACAAGTTCATCGACCCGAGGCTAAGGTCTATGGAATTTTAGTCCATGAAACTCATAAGTTATTAGCAATCGCCTGCAATTTCTCGTAGATCATCAACAGCGCTAGATCATCAGTCTGACCAGGAATGAACTCGTCAAGGAGTCTATTCAAGTGATCAGGCCGAGAACGAACGATTTCAAGTGGAGTCCTGAACGCCTAATTACCCCCCTTTTCAGTTCCACCACGGCTACTCGGCTTATTGAGCTCCTGAAGCGAAATCAACAGCGCTCATTGATCTCACTTCACAGCACAAACATGCCTCCCTAAAGGTGACCCCCCCCCCGAACACTCCCAGTGGTGATCTATGAATAGTCGCTTCAATAATATGGAGCAGCAGGTCCGCGCGATTCTAGTCTCTGTTTTCGCCTGCGAACCACAAGCTTGGGGGGAGCTGCTTGTTATAAAACAAATTGGAGGACAGGCTTGAGTGCAAAGCAGATTGGGGTCTTATGAGGATGGGGAACTGCAATTTTGTTTCGCCGCAGCTACCTCGACTTCACTTCACTGCAATCCTGCCTCCAGAGTGTCTGATGGTAGGCACGATCACTCATCGATATACCGGGGGACATGTAGGACGGCTTTTCAGAGGAGACTCTTGCAAATAATATCACTTGAGCTTTACTTGGAAGTCCATTTGACGAAAGCCTCTTATAGGCGAACCTGTCTTGCGACAAGGTCCTGTGGAACAACGCTCTATGAGAGCAACTTTGATGTAATAGCGTTATACGGAAAGAGATCGGAGATTCGCAGGGCAAAAAACAGAGGGTACAGGGCAACGTATACCCCCTGTGCGCTAACGTTTTTTTACACTACCTATTTACTATATAAAACAATAAGATATAGTTATTAACTATATATATCTATTACTATATATATACTACTATTATTACTTTTACTTACTACTATTATTTTTTCTACCCTAGTATTTTACTACTACTTTCCTTATCTATTAAGGTATTCTTTAACTAATTTATATACTATAATCTCTTTCTAAGTCTTCTTCTTATTATTAATAATATTCTTATTATTAATAAAATTCTTTATAGTTAAGTCTATCTATAGTAGTTAGTTAATAATCTAATAAGCTTTTATATAAAGCTTTTTAACTATTAACTTAAGTATTAAAACTATTACTATTAGTAAAGCTAGTAAAGCTATAGCTATAAAATATTACTTCTAAATAGGTAGCTTTATAAGTTTTATCTTTAATTACTTATTCTATTAAACTATTTTTTACTAGTTCTTCTTATTATAGAAGTTCTTTTAATTAAAAAACTAAAAGGTTTTATTATTTTATTTAAATACTAAGTTAATTTATTATATAGAAGTTATTATTACCTTTATTTTAGTACTTACTTTATTATTTAAACTAATAGTTATTAATATTATTTTCTTACTTAATATAACTTCTTTATAGCTAATAAGAATCCTTTCTTCTTATATATTAAATATACTTTTATTATAAGGTTTTCCTTTTATAATAATAATCTTCTTTAGCTTATAGACTATAAAAAGAAGATTCCTAAATAAAAGGTTATAATTTAACTAGTAAAACTTATAAATATTATTCTTTTTTAAAAATATTTTTAACTTTTTATAATTAATAATTTAACTTATATAAAGTAAGTTAAATTAAGTATAAATAAAGTAAATATATATTATAGATAAGTAGTTATTTTATTATATAATTCTTTTAAATATATATTTTATATATTTTTATTTATTAGTAAAAAGTTTAAGAATAACTTATATAATTTAAAATAAAAGTTTACTAAGCTATATTTATTTATTAAACTTCTTTAATAATAATATTTTTTAATAAGCTTTTTTAAAATATAAAGTATAAGAATTATTATAAATTATTTTATTAATAACTTTAATTAAATAGAGAATATTACCTATCTTATAGTTTAGAAAAACTTTTAACTTTTAATATATAGCTTTTATAAAAGAAGTTATATATATATTAAAGTTAAGAATTTTAAAAGTTTTATATATAATATATTTAATAATAATCTTCTTTACTTTATTAATATATTAAATTTAAAGGTAGTTAATATTAATTACTACTAAGTAAGCTACCTTATTAAATAAGCTACTTTTTAATACTAATAGTATAATAACTTAAATTTAAAGTTATAACTATATATATATATATATATTTTATATTTATATAATATATAAATACTATATATATTTTTATATTTATATATAGACTTTATATATATATATAGGTTTTATATATAAAAATAATTAAAATAGTAATTTAAATTTAATAGTAATTTATTTTAATATTTATAAAATATTT
>JUJX01000441.1:11381-24465 GCA_000800745.1 Diaporthe longicolla
TTTAAATATTTATATAAATTAAATATATTTTTTTAAAATAAATTTAAAACTTTTAAAATTAATTATTAAAAATATAAAGTTTTTAAAAAACTTTAATAAAAAAATTTAAAATAGTTATAAAAAGATAAATATTTAAATAATAATTATTAATATTTTAAAAAATAAATATATAAAAATCTTATATTTATAAAAACTTTAATAAGAATTTTAAAGGTATTTTTTATATAATTCTTAATAAAAGTTTAAAAAAGTTATTAAAGAATAACTATTAAAAAAAGATTAAAGAAATTTAAATAGTATATATATTAGTATAAATTTAACTAAAGGGGGGCTTACTTTATTTTTTATAAATAACACTACTTTTAAATTTATTAAATATAGTACTATACTATTAAAAGTATATAAGCTCTTTCCCTATATTTAAAATTCCCTTTTTTAAGTTTAAAATAACTTTCTATAGGATATACTCTTATAAAATACTCTCCTATAGAATAATATCCTATAAAGAAACCTATTATAGAAGGCGATTATATAAGTCTAGCTATAAAACTCCGCTATAACATATTTGCATTTGTTGAAGGTGAGGCGGTGGTATAGTCTATGTGATGTGTCTTTTCTGCTACCTAGGTAAGGCTCCTGTTCGTCCTATTCAGGATGAATTGTCAGCTTTCCAAACACTGCGGGAGTAGTGCATCATGGAGGACCTCTGAATGGGTCCTAGCTTCTGGACAGTGAGCACGATGTTTCCGGCTTGCTACCTTGGTAATCAAAGACTGAAGTATGCACTGCTAAGCATTCTTGAGGACATAAGCATGCACTTGAGAAGCTAGCCTATGCCACTATGCTTTGAGATTCCCGAGTGCTCACTGTTCCGCGTCCGTCTTTTTCCGATCATAACATTGCTTGAGTGTAGTTACAGCTCAGTCAAGAACAATCGTCAACCAAGAGAATGAACGGTATTTCAGATATACGATTGCAAATAACAGAAAAGGGATGGTCGAGAGAAGATAGCTGTCAAAGGCCAGTGCGCAGATAAGGCGAGGAGGTGCTTGGCCAGATGTGTCAGGCTAGGTACCTAAGCACCTAGGCACTCAAGTACCTACCTACCTAGGAAGGTAAGTAGGCATGGAAGTTGAGATCAAACCACTTCTAGATTCCTTTGTTCGATTCGGAGCAGGTCGGTGATAGCAGGTATTACCGTACTCTCAATATTTGTTGTTTCGAACGTGATGTAAGTCGGCGACTCTTGGTGGTGGCGGTACCAGCCACTTATGCACGGATGTACCGTGCAAGCCTGCTGACGGCTTTTCTTCAGGGGGCCCCGCCCTTCGCGGTGTCCGATTCCACGGCCATGATGTCTCCTGTACCCGCCCGCCCCGCACTCGCCACATGGGAGAGTCGGTAACTCCTACTTTCCCATGCTGAGTGATCATGCAGCAATGCGTACGCCCCGTTCCGACTCAGGGCCCATGTCATTGCCCAGACAGCCCACCTGCCACCCCTCCAACCTCGTCAGGGTCCAATGTTCACTTGCATCTGTACCTGTGCCAACTTGATTGTCGAACATCAATCCGCGCACTACTTTCCTCCTCACAGTCACGTCTTCGACATATTTCACTCGTGATAAACACCACGTGCCAGATTCTGTTCATTTATTTCTTTATGCCATTTTTAATCTTCATCAGACAGTTCCCCCTTTCTCTACTACAGGCACGTCTGAGACAGTGCCATGGTGCTCCTCCATACCGACCGTCCCTCGAATCGCTGGTAGAACGACGCAGTCCTTAAAAGGGACTCCCTTGACTCCGTATAGTGGTGTACTCAGATCGCTGTTCCTCCCGTCCAGGTCTCGCTCCTGGACCTGGACCACTGCGATGTATCACCTCCGCCGCGCCGCTATCGTGGTCATCTTCCTCGCTTCTCTCGCATTCCTCACCTGGTTCCTACCCAGGGCTCTTAACCCGACCCCGCCCAGCCCCGAGGACCAGAAGCGAGACAAAGCATGGGTATCTTCTTCGCCATTCTGGATAGACCGGCAGGCTTGCAGGTGGTTCAGCATCTGTGGTCTGCACCACTTGCGCTGGGACGACCCCGTCAAACCACGGGATCCGCGGATTGACTACCAGACCGAGCCAGAGTTGAAAAGGAGGGCTCTATACAAGAGTGTACCGTCTACTTCATGGGAAGACATAGGCAAGAGAGAAAGCGAAAAGCATGGATCGCGCACAACAGCCAAGACCCTGGACGATATACCCGAGTTCGTCCTCAAGCATGCCCCGCTGGTCCACCTGTATTCCAGGGAACACTTTTGGCCGTCGGATATTGCTGAGCATGTCCGCCACATGGCACCTTTCGTCGGGGACGATCCTATCAATATGACGGATCCTGTCTCACTGGCAAACATGCACGAATTGAACGACGTTCCGGGATTTGTGTTCCTCACAAGCAAAGATGACGTCGAACAGCGACCAGAATGGCTTTCCAACGATGTGGGGAAACCGAAACCATACACAGAAGACGACGACCGCGGAGTAAAAGTCGACCCTGAAGACGGCCACAGCAGCGATGAGGAAAGTGAGTCTTCGAGTTACGAGGATACAACCTGGTGGGATGTCAGCCAGGACTACCCCCTACGCCGCATATCTGCTCCTCAGGAACATGAGAGGAGGGACATGCTCTCCAAACTCCGCCGTCGCCTTTTTCTTTCTGGCCACAATCCGCAAAAGCCATTCCCTCCACCTCCGGACACGCCTGGTCACAAGCCCGACGCCAGTGGGTACTCAGCAGCGCCAGCTGTTTTGGTTGTGGTGGATAAGGGCTCGGGTATCACCGATGCATTCTGGTTCTTCTTCTACAGCTATAACTTGGGACAGACCGTCCTGGAGATGCGGTTTGGCAACCATGTTGGCGACTGGGAGCACTGCATGGTGCGCTTTGAGAATGGCTTGCCCCGCGCCATGTTCCTGAGCGAGCATGCAGGTGGTCAGGCATATGCCTGGTCTGCGCTGGAGAAGAAGAAATTAAATACCACTACAAACGGTGTCAGCGAGATCATTGAGAGGCCAGTGATCTACTCAGCTGTGGGCAGCCATGCCATGTACGCGTTCCCCGGAGACCACGCCTACGTTCTGCCCTTCAATATGCTCAAGGACCAGACGGACCGCGGACCGCTCTGGGATCCGTCGCTGAACAACTACGCCTACTTCTATAACCACACTGTTGCTCCTCCGCCCCCGGAGGAGGACGAGGGTGCACAGGCGAGAGAGATTGGCCTGGACGAGTCGACCCCATATCCTATCGACCCAGCCGTCATGGTATCCCACGCCAACACAACCCTTCGAAAGCGCGATGGCGAAGGCGTCATCGGACCCACGTCGCTGACCCCAGCGGCATCAAATCCCGACGCGCCGACCTCATGGTTTCACTTCAACGGGCCATGGGGTGACGAGCTGTACAGCTTGGGCGATGACAGGCAGTGGCGGCTGTTCGGGCAGTATCACTACGTGACAGGGCCTATGGGCCCCAAGTTCAAGAACTTGGGGCGCGAGAAGGTGTGCCAAAAGTACAAGTGCCGCATTCTTTACAGCATAGAAGAGGGCCGGAAAAGTAGCTGGCATGATTAGAGAGGCTATACAGATATGATACACAAACAAACCCTAGCGCCGGCAGGCGCGTCGTGATACCCGAAATAGCAGTAAAGAGATTTTCTAGAATAGATTTTATGGCCGTTCAAGTCCCACTCCTGTCCCTACACTTGTGTGAGTGCTCAGCCGCTAGTAGCCGTTCAATTGTACTGCTTGCGTGATCGCATGGTTATCTTCCAAATTCCGCCGTGAGTCATTAGGCTCCGGAACTGGACAAAGCATGTCAAATTGTTGATATCTTCAGAGCTGTGCTGCTCTCAAACCTCGGAACGGAAACCACCGCGGAACTGCTAACGACCGCTCACAACGCGACAGAACCACCGAGTAGCCGGCTAGTCATGTTATCAAGCCAGGCCTTGTAGCCCGAGAACATGCCGACCTGCTTCCACCCGTCACAGAACCGAGCCAGGGCTTGGTAGTTGCCGATCACGTACCCCGTTTCGTCGAAGCCAGCGGGCGACGACGACGTGGTTGCCTCCCTCGCGGCGTGCGTGAGCTTCTTGAGACACACAGGGCAGAGGTACGGCGGCTGACGGCAGTCCTCGGCCATTCCAGCGGTGCCCTGCATCACGCATGCGTAGTAGACGCAGTGGCCGATGCCCAGGCAGTGCCCCAACTCGTGGGAGGCCGTGCGAGCGAGAAGGCAGAGCCACAGGCCGCTGAACGAGGAGCTGGTGTCTTTGCTCGCGCAGACGGCATCGTGGAGCGGTATCGCTGCGGACTTATCTTCGTGCTCATCCAGACGACGCTTCTTGCCTCGTGTGGCCGAGCCGCAAAGCCGCGTGACGTAGGACGTGCAATGTGATGCTGGCCATGTATGGTCCAGATCGATGCTGTCGTCACCACTGGAAAGCAGCAGTGCCGGGTTGTATCGTGCCGATGACACAACCGCGACGCGACTCCCACCGTAGGCGCGGCCGCAGCAGAAGTCGTCATCCTCGTCCTCGTAGAGGTCGTGGCTTACAAGGAAGAGTAGGGCGTAGGCATCGCCAGGCAGGGCTGCGATGGCGGCGTCTAGGATGTCATCCAGGTTGAGTTGCTGCGCGAATGTGCCGTCCGGGCACGGCCTTATCCTGATGCGTGTGCAGGAAGAGCCACAGCGGAGGCCGATAAAAGAAGCCGTGGCGTCCTTTTTGGCCCGACGCCTTTGTCCTGATTCCCATGTCGTGAAGTGGAGTGTCTCTGTAAACGTCTTAACGGGAATCTCATGGTAAAATGCCTCCAGGTAATCTCTTATATCATCCGGGTTCGGCGGCGTCAGATTGTCCGGAGCGACCGCCTTCGCCTTCTTCGCCTCTTTTGCACCCAATCTAGGACGCGTCCAATCTTCCACCATGGCAACATCTTGAGAAAAGGCTGGCACGTTGGCTACGTACAGCGTCCTCCGATCAGGTGTGAACTTGTTGCGATGCTTGCCCCTCAGCCAAGATGCCAGGCTCTGGGGTGGGCAAGTCGGGTCTAAAGCCAGATCATCATCAGGGAGGACGAGCGGCGCCGGGAAAAATGAACCAAGACTGCTGTTATCCTGGGCCTGGGTAGTGCTACTGCCACTTGGCTGAGAATCTGCTCTGTTCTTAGGCAGCGCGCGGCCGGAAGGAATCGTTGCAGCATGTCGCCGCCTCCAGTCCTCTTGCTGGAAACCAGCCTCGTCCGCATGTGGGGACACTTGGAAAGTGAGGTCGTTATGGAGACAATTCTTTCTGGGGGCCATGACGAATGCGTATGAGCCAAGAAGGGGACGGGGCAGCATAAGAGAAAGCACATCGACCTGAGCGCGAAGATTCACTGGTTTTTGTTCGCTTTTATATATACACTTGTATATGAAGACTGGTAAAGTACCACAGTAGGAGGAATTGTACCATCTTTAGGCAACAGTGCCACTAGTGCTCAACGGGTGCGTGTCTGCATTTTCTCAAAGCCATACGGCCATGAAGAGGCCGGAAGCTGATATTCGAAATAGACGTCTTCTAAGCCGTAGATTAGTGGGGGTTGAAGTTGACGGGCCTCGGTCATTCACGGTGACAGTGGGGCTGCGTGATGGGAGACTTTCATATCAGGCAGGTGGGGGGGGGCAGTGAGCCCCACCCCTGTCGGGCCACTTTATTAGCCGTCCGTCGATCAAGCAACCTTCGGCTCAGCAATCAGCTACGCCGGTTGTATCCTCGTCTTGTTGAGCTTCCCATTTCAAATGCCCCGCACATCTCTCCTCCCTCGACCGTGTTGCTCACCACGAGTGCTCCCTCAACTGTCGTCCGCCTTTACAAGACGAACAACAACCCCAGGCCTAACCTTTGGAGCTTGCTCTCGTCCATCACGACCCCGCCTCCTCCCACAGCAGTCTCGGAGCTACCTGACCGAAGCTATCCGCGCGCACCAGGCTCGCAAAATGGCTGTCGCTCCTCAACTCGACGGCTTTTTCAGCCAGGTCGACGCCCTGACTCCCAAGTTCATCGACCGTCTCGCCGCTGCTGTTGCTATCCCTTCTATCTCTGCCGAAGATGCTCGCCGGCCGGATGTCATTCGCATGGCCCATTTCCTCGAGAAGGAGCTGAAGGGCCTCGGCGCCGAGGTCGAGCTGCGCCCCCTTGGCAAGCAGCACGGCAAGGACAACCTCGATCTTCCCCCAGTGGTCGTGGCACGCTACGGTAACGACAAGAACAAGCGTACCATCCTCGTCTACGGACACTACGATGTTCAGCCCGCCGAGAAGTCTGACGGCTGGGCCACCGAGCCCTTCGAGCTGAAGGTCGCTGAGGACGGAAAGATGCTCGGCCGTGGGTCCACAGACGACAAGGGTCCTGTATTGGGCTGGCTGAACGCCATCGAGGCGCACCAGAAGGCCGGCGTCGAATTCCCCGTCAACCTGCTCATGTGTTTCGAGGGTATGGAGGAGTACGGCTCGGACGGCCTGGATGACTTCATCATGGCCGAGAAGGACAAGTACTTCAAGGATGCGGACGCTGTCTGCATCAGCGACAACTACTGGCTCGGCACTGAGAAGCCCTGCCTGACCTATGGCCTCCGTGGCTGCAACTACTACAACATCGAGGTGTCAGGACCTGGCGCAGACCTGCACTCCGGCGTCTTTGGCGGCACAGCACAGGAGCCAATGACAGACCTGACACGCATCATGGCATCCCTGGTCGACACCGACGGCAAGATCCAGATCCCCGGCATCATGGAGCAAGTAGCCCCGGTCACTGCTGAGGAGGAGACGCTCTACGACAACATCAGCTTCACCATGGAGACCCTGCACGACTCGCTAGGCAGCAAGACGACCATCTTCGAGGACAAGAAGAACACCCTGATGGCGCGGTGGCGCTACCCCTCCCTGTCTCTGCACGGTATCGAAGGCGCCTTCTTCTCCCCCGGCGCGAAGACCGTCATCCCCGCCAAGGTCATCGGCAAGTTCAGCATCCGCACCGTGCCAGACATGGACGTTGACAAGACCAACGCGTGTGTCGAGAAGTACGTACAGGAACAGTTCGCTAAGCTGAAGTCCAAGAACACCCTGAAGTTCTACCCCCAGCACACCGGCAAGTGGTGGGTTGCGAGCCCCAAGCACTGGAACTTTGGCGCCGCCGCAAAGGCCGTCGAGAGGGTGTGGGGTGTTGAGCCTGACTACACCCGCGAGGGTGGCAGTATCCCAGTCACTTTGACGTTCGAGCAGGCCACAGGGAAGAATGTTCTGCTTCTGCCCATGGGAAGCTCCAATGATGGCGCTCATTCGATCAACGAGAAGTTGGACAAGAGGAACTATGTGGAGGGCATCAAGTTGTTGGGCGCTTACCTGCACTACGCGGCCATCGAGCCTATGCAGTAGAGCAGTGATCTTGGATTGGAAATAGGCATTGGCAATTCTGAGAAAAACAAGCAAAATGAAATGATACTTGCTCATATGTAATCAGCCCCCTGGCCCGAGGAAATCAATCACTTTGCATAACAGTAACCCAACTCGTCTCCTGGGACTTTGCTCAAAGTCTCCATGATACCAATAGCTTGCAGATACCCCTATTCCTCTGGGGTAATTTGCATTTCCAGCGCACACGATCGTTGTCGTGAGGCCTGCCTAAAAGAGCAAGTTCCTGAAAATTCAGAGCTTGGACTGTCCCGAGTTCATCCAATCCAAGTGGACACAGCGGCACCACTGAAGCGAATCGCCCTGGCCGATGGGCCGGTCATTAGAGCACTCCTCGTCTCACGTCCGGTAGCTGGTTTCGAGCGGGCCTAGCATCATACGATGATTGGTAGTCTGGTCACCCAACTTCTTGCGAGTAAGATGCCGTCCCATCTTTGCATATTCGCCTTGTCTAACTACCTCGGCGGCTTCCCTGACAGCCCTAGAAAAATACCAAGACCCGAGGCTTGCGATACTTGCTGGATTTGGCACATGATGCCGTGGTGTGTGTTTGGTCGCGGAAAATAGACTATCGCTTGCTATTTCCATCAATACAAGCCCAGTGATGGTGTGCGAGGATCGCGAGGCACACAGACCGTTCGCTGCACGCCTCGACTCGTCGAGTGTTTCGAGTCCAGGCGACAAGCATTCAGGCAATGCCTCTCGCTGCCCAAGGCAACCCCCAGGGCAGAATCACATACACCCTCAGAACTTCTCCTGCGCCGGCCTGAGGTCGAGCTCGTGCACCCACAGTGCGGGCTCCTGGCCGCTCAGCCACAGGTATGTCCTGCCGACGGCCTCAGCGCTCATCCTCTTGCCCGTCCTGGTGTCGTCATTGTCCTCGTCCACGATCCCTCCATTCGCGATGGCGTGCACGCATTGCACGCCGAACTTGGAGTGCTCCTTCGCCACAGCCTGTGCAACCATCCTGGCGCCGGCGCGCCCGGCCCCGTAGGCGGCGTAGCCCTCGTTGGTCCTCATGGCGCCGAGCGTCCCCGTCAAGATGATTGTGCCCTTCTTGGCGCCGCCCGTGTCGGCGAGGAGGGTCTGCCCGCCCTGCTGCGCGTAGATCATCTTCAGCGCCTCTTGTGCGAACGCGAAGGCGCCCGTCGTGTAGGTCTGCAGGCTGGCGCCGAAGTCCTCGGCCGTGCCCTCGAGGAAGGGACCCTTGCTGCTGTGTTTGACGTGGTAGATTGCCAGCTTGAGGTTCAAGCCCGAGAAGTCCGGGTGTGACGCTATGTCCTTGAAGGCCTGGCGCAGGTTGTCCGGCTGCGTATCTGTAGGGAACGACTGCAACACGCCGCCGTTGGAGGACTTGCGCACCGAGTCGCGGAGCTTGGCGAGGTTGTCAGCGTTCCGGGCCAGGAGGGCCACGGCGAGGTTTCCCTGGGCCGGGTCGGCAAGCACCCGGGCTATACCGGCCCCGGAGGTCGGACCGGCGCCGATTATTATCGCGAGGCCAGACGGTGCCATGGAGAGAACCAAGTGCAAACTATTGAGACAGTTGTGACTGGTGATTGCGGCTATGTGTCATCCACAATGAGTGACAGGACAGCAGGATGCGGAGAGGAGTCTGCAGACGCCTGGGCAGTTCATGGCATGATCCGAGATGCGATGATGGCCGGTGCCAACGTCATCGACCGGGGACTAGTTTACTTGAGAGACCTAGGAATGTCCCACCGAACATCGATCTGCATGTGAACCAGGCTCGGGCCATGTGTGATCTGCCAAGATCCTTCTGGGCGATCAGACATGTACACACACAAGGAATCGTGGTTCCCGAACCGCGTTGACGGTCGGGACAGTTCTTGGTTTCCGCCTGGCTCGCAATAGAACCTCGCACGAAGTTGACGAAGCTCACATATTCCACTTGATGTCGTACGCCCAAACATCGCCACGGAATGCGCGGATGGGCGAGGCAGACCATCTGAGCACAAGCTACTCAATAAGCGCTTCTTGTCAACTTAAAAGAGGTGCCGTCAAAATTCAACCATGAAATCAAGGTAGCAGGTAGAAACTCTTTCCATTGGTACAGTTGTATTCGAGCGGCTGACCACCAAAGGCTTGCCCCCACTGCCCACCCCAATATCGCTTTTCTCTTTGTTCTCCGCTGCATCCCAGACCACGAGATCGTACCTGCGATGAGCCAAGCTGTCAACTTTGCCTCCCTGAAGCCTGCTCGTCGAGCCCCTTTCCCCATCTCACCTGCCCGTTCCGGCATTCCATGGCCGTCATCTGGCTGCTTCACACAGCCACTGTGATTTATCTGCTCTGTCGGTCGAACATCAGTCGAATCCGCCAGCGGCTGTGGCGACGGCTGTGCCGGCCAATTCTGGTGGTGAAGTGGCAGTCGTCCGAAGTCTGGTGCTGTTGAAACACCTAGCGAATTGAGCGCCTGCGAGACCTTGATCGGACGGGGTTTGGGGATCTTGAGGCCATACCATACAGCACGGAAACATTGCACCCTATTGCTGCTTGCCAAGACCATGGGCCCCCGAAACTTGTGTCAGATCCAAACCGTAGCAGCGAGTTCTCCTCTGGTTTCCTGTTTGGGCAAGTCCCTGAAGACCTCCCACTCCCTGCAGGCATGCCGGTTTGTCTAGATGTTTGGCGAGGGCACTTATATACCTCGACGCCCAACCTGCTTTGGTGGATTTGTTTCTCTTGTTCCCCATGTTGATCATCAGTACCAGTATACTCATCCACCTGCATCTCTCCAATTCTTCGAGCTGTGCTCACGTATCCGGGATTTTCTACAACTTCGACCCACTGATTCCTGACGACGACCTGCAACCATGAAGGCTACCGGAACATTTGCCACCCTCGCCCTCGCGGCATCAGTTTTCGCAGATGACTGGACTCTGCCAAAGCGAGACGTCGCCACCATCCAGACCGTCATCACAAACGCCCAGACTGCCCTGACACAACTCGACACGACCGTCAAGGCCTTCAACGGCCAGGACTTCCAGAAGCTTGCCACCGACGCCGCGAACCTGAAGAACGTCCTGACCCAAGGCACACAACAAATCCAAGCCACAACGCCCATCTCAGCCAACGACGCCGTCAGCCTGCAGAGCTCGCTGGGCCCAGTGCAAACCGCCGCCCAGAGCCTCAGCACCGACCTCGCGGCCAAGAAGGACCAGGTCCAGCAGGCCAGCCTGTGCGACGTCGTCTTCTCGCAGACAAAGGACATAGGCACTGCGGCTAAGGGCCTCATCGACGCCACCGTCCAGAAGACACCCGCAGAGATCCAGCAGATCGCCGGCCAGCTCACCGCCCAGTTTACCCAGCAGCTCGACGACGTCTCCAACAACTTCGCCACCGGCAACTGCACCAATGCCTCCGGCGGCTCGGCCGCCAACGCTGGCATCACCATGGGTAACGGCACGTCGACGACCAACTCGGGCTCCTCCAGCGGCAGCACCCTCGGCAAGTCGGCTGCCTCCGTCAATACTGCTGGCGCTTTTGGTTTTGCAGTAGTCGCGGCCGTGGCCGGTCTCCTGATGCTGTGAGAAGATTTAGCTATAGAATGAAAGGCATGCGTTGGGGTATCGTAATGAGTGCGGGAGTAAATGCGTCTGGCACGGTCACCGGTGAAAGGTCCAAGTCATTTCAGGGCGGATTTCAAGTTTGTCACTTCAGGTTAGATATATCAGCATAAGGGTTTGTTCGCAGCCCGGAATAAATACAGCAAAATCATTACCTACGATTCGCTATTTCTATATGCAATTTCAAGACTGTATGGCAAACAATACTAGATTGAATAATGCTTGGCTAGTCCGCCTTTTGTCATCAGCCCCGTCAATTCGGGCTCCCTGGGTCGAGCCAGAGGCCTGGAGGGCAGTTTTCAAGGCTGTCCGAACTGGATGACGAACTCGCCCAAGCTGTGGTCTTCGCTACTGTACGCTGTGTGGTGTCACTTTAGACGGAGACAGCAAGACCGACGTGGTACTAAGAATGACTTCTCGCCCTCGATGAGTATGTCTCTCTAATGACTCTCTGCTTTAACTGAAAATATGTTTTCGATGAGGATGTGTGTCCAGGAAACCCATAGCTATTCAATCAGCACTTACCCTAATCTGTATCTGAGAATCAAATCTACTCAGCGGCACCACACCACTTGCGAAATGCCAAATATCAAGTGTCACAAAGACACATCTAGACCTTTTGAATTGCCCCTTTATGTGGAATGTCAAGAAACAATGTGCTGTTTCCAAGCATACTGCGGCTTGCGGATGACGCCTAGCGGCAACGTTGCTCAAGTGTAGAGCCTCCCACGGTGCAGGTGAGACTGAACGGCTGAGAAGAAACAAAGGTTCCGGGGCACAGCTAAAGAACTTTTCGTTCACATCTAGGCATCCGTAGCTTTCTTACTAACAATTTCGCTAAGCAGTCTATATTCCTATCTACTAACTTAATACTTAAGATTAGATATCTATTAAATTTAAAAGAAAGATTATTATATATAATATATTAATATTAAATTAAACTTAATTTATTTATATACTTTATATAACTTTTATATATTATTTTAATTTTTATTATTAAATTAAAATCTATAATAAAAGAAAATATAATAAAATAAATTAATAAATAAAAATATAATAAATATTAAAGTTATAAGCTAAATATATATAAATTTTAATTATTAAATTTATCTATTTTATTTAATTAATTAGTTTAAATAACTACTATATTTTTTATAATATTAGATTATAGCTTTATTACTCTTTTTTTTTAAAAATCTTTAAATAGTTAAAACTTTAATTTAATAATTTTTTAAAAAATACTTTAAACTTTTTTTATTATAAGTTTTAAAAATTATTTTAAGAAAAGAATATATAATAATTTTATAATCTTTTTATTTTTTTTAAATATAAAGTTAAAAAACTTATATATATTTTTTTAATTAATTTTATTTAACTATTTTAAATTTATAACTTAATTTTAATTAAAAACTATTTTTATTTTAAAAAAAACCTTTTTTAAATATTAATCTTTATTTTCTTCTTTTATTTTAATACTAATATATTATTCTTTTATTTAACTTTAAAGTTTATAAAATAATTAATAATATTAAAATTTATATTAAATCTTTTTAAATAATTTATTAAAATATTAAAGATGTTTAATATAAAAAGGTTATTTTTAAAAACCTTTTTAAAAACTTCTTTTATATAATTAAAAGTTTATATATTAATTTTTATTTTATAATTATTTATAAACTATTAATTTAATATATTTAAAACTATATATAATAATAAATTATAATTACTTTATTTAATAATTATTTTAACTTTAATAATATAATAAGTTAAAAGACTACTTTTAAATACTTTTATATAAGAAAGTTATAATAAGTATATATTTATAAAGTAAAATTAAAACTTTTTAAATAATAATAGTTTTTATTATTATTTATTTTAATTAACTTATATTTAAAGTATTAAATTATATAATAATAATACTTTTATATAATATTTAATAATATTAAGTTAAATTACTTATAATTTATAATAACTTTAATATTAATAAATTAATA
>JUJX01000442.1:0-24116 GCA_000800745.1 Diaporthe longicolla
TCTTTAAAGATATATATTTATAAATATATATATATATTTAAATATATAAGTATATTTTATTATTTTAATTACTATTTATTTACTATAATACTCCTTTTAATATATAAAATAATAGATTAAGACTTAATATTTCTTAATTATTAAGCTATAATTATAACTATATATTTATAATTTTTAAACTATAATACTTTATAACTATCTTAATCTTTTTATATATTTATATAAAAATACTTTTTAATATACCTATACTTAAATACTAATACTAATAACTCTTTACTTTTATATTATTCTTCTAAATATAGTATTTCTTTATTAAAATAATAGTACCTTTAGCTAAGCTTTAGTAATCTTTATTAATTTTTAAGTAATATTATAGAATAGTAAGCTATAGTTTATTATATTAGTACTCTAGATTCTTTATATATATTATCTTTATATAACTCTTTTTAAAATCTTAAAAGCTTTTATAAATAATCTATTATTAAATATAAGATAGTATTTTATAAAGCTACTTATAGTAAAAAGGTAGTATTACTAATAGTATTTATTTTTTATTATAAACTTAAAAAGGTATATAATAATATTAATATAGTTAATATTATACTTAAAACTAAATATTATAATAAAATTCTTATTATTTTTATAGTAAGTTTTACTATAGAAGAAGTAAAGGACTTTTTATAGTTAAAATATATTAGTAAATAGATTATAATTAATAAATATATAAGCTATACTTTATTCTTTCTAAAAATATAGTATATATTATTAAATTTATATTTTAAAAGCTATTTAATAATTTAAATAGTAAGCTTTTTATTATTAATATAAGTTTTTTATTTAATATTATTATTTAATAGCTATATAAGATTTTTATTACTTTAAGTAAACTAGGTTAGTAGATTCTTAGTTATAATAGTAATATAATAATAATACTTTTATTAATAAAAAAATAGATATAGTTATTTATAATTATATATATTTAAGGATAAGTAAGTAGAAAGGTAGGATATAATATTTATAAAAGTTTTTAGGTAAGAGTAGGGTTTATAGCTTAGGAGGGTATAGTTGTTAGGGAAACTAGGAAAGTAGGGGTAGGTATAGTAACTATAGGGGTTTCCGAATAGTGACTGCTATAAACTACCCTATTATACCTATATACCCTCACGGTAATTATTAGTTAGCTTCTACGGCCTGTTAACGAAACAAGCTAGCCGCCCACCAACCCGTCACAAGCATGCCGGGTGGCTGGAACGGCCCCGGGTCCAGAACAGTCGCCGACACGAAACAAATATGACATTGGAAACAAGGAGCTGGGGATACGCGTTCATATTCGCGGGAAATCCAGACGCGATGCTGTCGTGATTTTATTGTTTTGTTCTCTCTTCTCGTGTCGTGTCGCTCTTGTGTTGGCTAGCAAGAATGATTCTCGTCTGATCGCCCCTCCCAGTGTGACGTCTCTTGTCGAGACCACTTGGCGGTGGCCACTCTCATCCCGACGTCTCAGCGAGCACGGTCACCAGCTTCCGCATTGCGCCTTTAAAGTTTTCCACCTATCCCAATTGTACAGACCTACTTTGTGTACAGCATTGGCCGAGGTGTGAGCTTGGCCCGTCTTTCAAGCTTTCATGGCGTTCTTGATGGTTCGGGCGCAAGAAATGCCATTTTCGGTGATATCTGCCATCACATCCGAAAGAAGCTACTGTATAGTGGCCACAAAATTCTCGACTCCCAACTATGGCCTCGGGTGGGCTGCTGCCACGTCTCACAAGTATCCTCAGGCCTGACAGAACCCCTGGACCCCAAAGCCAAATGGCTAGGTGAACCTAAACCAACATGCTGGCCTCACAGTGGAGCAACCTCCATTCGTAAAGTCGTCCAAAAAGTTTCCCTGTTCGTCATCGTGCAACAACCGCGTGTTTTGTTCTGCCCGACAAATCTAATATCGGCGCCCTTGTTGTATATGCGATCGTCTAGACCTCGCCCAGCAACCCCAATCCAGCCCTAACGCCAAAACAGATAGACCTTCCCGACATGTCCAGTAACAAGATGAAGTTTGTTCGGTTGCCACAATAGGACAGCGCCCTGCTTGTGGCCACACTAGGCACTGAATGTAACAAACGCCCCGGCGGTCCTTCTTAACCCTTTTTGGTCCTTCATTCGCAAGCAACGCACCCAATTATCGTCCTGCTCAAGCCGGTAACCATTACAAGGGGAGGCTTGCGTTCGTAACTTCCGTAGGTCTCGTAAAAGGAGCCTCGGCCCAGATATTAGACAAAAGAAAACCAATATTATGTCGAGAAATCGGAGACTGCCCGAGAAGTGACGGCCCGAAAGTATAACGGACAAGCTGAGGTCCAACCGTAATGTCCGCCGGGAACGCATCACAGTCGGCACCGTATGCTGCAAGACCCAACTATGAGCGACAGCTCCTGCTGGGTGAGGAGTGGACAGGGTTCTCACAGGCTGTCGTTCCTTGCTCGCTTGCGTGGGGAGTCTTCCCCGCCCGAGTTTTCCTCGCTGTCGTCTCTTTTGCCGGTCTTATCGTTGCCCTTCTTAGTGGGTATGTTGCAGCCTTGATGCTTCAAGGCCTTGGCGAGCGCAGACGACTCTAGCATGCCGGGGAATTCCTTGGCGCTGTATGTCTGAAAGACGTCGGAGAGTAGCTCGGCCCTGATCATTGATTTCGCGTTCGGACGCAAGGGCCATTCCAGGACGACGAGCACAAACTTGAGCCTGTACCTCCCAGGGGTGCGGCATGAGATGTCTGGGAAACAGAAGAAACACCCTTCCTCCCCACGCTCGTCAAACCCAACAAAAGGGGACGCGACAAGGTTGCCCATCAATCGTTTCTGTCTCGTGTAGTCGTCCGGCATCCCTGACATGTCCTCCTCCCCGTCCGGACTCCAGATCGAGCAGTGAACAACATATGATGGTGTCCTCAGCTTGCGGCTGATCTCTTGACGTGAGAGCCACGGAGCATCGATCTTAAGCTGTAGGATCGGAGGCGGGTCGACAACCCGCCTGTCCCTGTCGCCCAGTCCGCATGACCGCGCGTTAGCCGGCTGTTGCCGTACGCATAGGTCATATCTCAGCTCTTTGGGAGTCATGTCGTCGTTCAGCAGCGAGCGCACAGTCACGCTCTTCGAGTGCTGCCGAGGAGTCTGCGGCCCGCTGATTGGGGGCGCCGGTGCTGGAGGAGGCGGGGTCGGCCAGGTCGGCCTCGCGGTCGGTATCATGCCTTCGACTCGGCTTGCCGGCGCTTCGTGATCCAACGACCGTGGAACACTCGCTGGTACATAGTGTCCGGCCGTTCCTAGGACCTGTCCTTTGTCCTGAACTCTGCCTTCTCGAGACAAGGCCGTGTCACAGCTCCCACTGACCAAGGCACTATGCTGTGTCGGGGAGCTTCGGAAGTCATACTGGGAACCTCTCGGCCCTGTGCCCCGTGTACGAGAGAAATTGTAGTTGGGTAGAGAGGTTGGTGAAGGCCACTCTAGAGGTGACGGAGTGCTCGCATGGCTGCTATGAAACGACTCTCTTCGAGGCGCGAGCGATGAAGAAGGAAATTGATGCGCTGCGTTTCCCAGTGGGAAATTTGATGAAGTTGTTATGCGCGCTACGTGTCGGTCACTGGGGCTTGTGGGCTTGAAGTCACAGTAAAAGCCTGCTTGAGGCGTACCAGACGCAGGCCATTGGTTCCATGGGCTGGTCATGGCGTCCACCATACTGATGTCAAGATCATGTGGTGTAATCCGAGCACTGGCAACCGTAGACATGGGACCTCGAAGGACCGAAGGCGGTTTTTATGAGGGGGCTACTTGTCGAACGATCAGCAAGCGAAGCCGAAGGCACAGGTAGACAAGCATGTGCACTTACACTAGATCAGTCGTAGCACACGTAACGTGCAGAGAGAGTGTTGTGTAACTTGAAATCGCTCCTGTCGGGGTTCGCACAATGGTCGAACTGAGGTGCCTTGGGTATCTGCCTCGACAAATCTGCAGCGACGAGCCAGTGGTTGTCTGTTCCAGGCAGAGTCTCGGAGATCGGAGAACAGAATGAAAATGAAATCGTACACTGCTTCCCTGTCCCTGACCGAGAAGAAGGCTAAGCTGCGATCGCTGGTTACAGTGGTACAAAGGAACGGTTAGGCGCAGGAGCGGTGGGCCTGAGCAGGCATCATCAACCAATGCACAGTGTTGCCTTGGGTCGCTTGGTCTTTGCAAGCTGCGTCTGGTGGAACGAGATACAGACAAGGCCAGTCAGGAAAAACATCGGTGTGCTGTCGTTGCAAAGAATGAAGAGGGAAAAACGGCGGCCTCGAGGCGAAGGCGCGCAGTGGTGGGGACGGTCTTGATATCTGGCGACCTGCAGGCTCGAATTTAGGGAAAGATTGACATGCATGTTTGCTAAGACTGCAGGACATGGCACACCTCGGGTATACAAGGGTCCCTCATGGAACGGTACTTACCGTCTATGTTATAGAAAGTAACCTGCAACAGAGTTTGAGTTGGATGGACTCTTAGAAACGTCCGCCTTCACTCAGGCGCTTCCCGAGACACCGTGAGCACTCTTGGACGCAAGAAAATTAGATCACAGCTGTGGTCAAAGAAGTCTGCTGAAGACTAAGTGCGAAAAGAGTAGCACCATCAGCCGCCTAATATAGAGGAAAGTGTACGAAGCAATACCAGCGGTGTACTTTTTCATTCCTGGGGAAGAGTTGTTGGCCGGGTGCTTGGCTGTAAATATGGGGTACTGTTCGTAGGGGGCTGCCGGTTCCTCGCTTTACCGTCCATTGAACCAGGATGCCATGCAGAGCTGCAGCTTCCATGCGTTCTATGTACCGGGCAACCAGGGTGTGCTTGTGTGGACGGACCAACGCTTCTCTGATGGAACAGATTGAGCAAGCTCGGCGACCTGCATCCAAGGCAAGTAGGAATCGAGTGCTATGCTCCCTGGTGATACCTCCAACTCATTCTGAGGACAGACAGCTCGCTGCATATGGCAGAGGTCTTGGCTGACTTGTTGATACGGACAACCTTCCCAGGTGTCGCCCCAACATACAAGATCGACAATTGCACTGCGTATGAAGCGAGGAGATAGCTCCTGGTAAACTTGGGTCATTCAAGCGCGCATTTTCTGCTTTCCTGCCACGTGGCGGAGGCAGCTTACAGCTGCTGACAGGAATCGTATCACGGCGGCACGTTTCGAAGTACACCCTGTCTGCCACGACGCAATCTCGAAAGCATTAAGGATCCGAAGCCGCCTGAAGCATATTGGTTTCGACCCACCACTGAGGTTGTAGCGACATGCTTGTTGGTGGCAGATAGGCAAGCCACACGTTCCGGGTCCTATCACCTTTGCCAGGGGCTCGGCTGTCAACCTTGGTGCCGCGGCGACTCCAAGCCTGTTCATGAGGTAATGCCCTACCTAAATACCTCATCAGAATGTCCAGTATGAACAGTTCGGATGCGGGAGGCATCCCTGCCTTCACTGTTGTGGCCCTGTTTCGAGCCAAGAGTCGACTCTTGGACCGGAAACCATCCTGCCTAGCAGGAAGCTTCGTCTACGGCCAGTAGAGGTTGGCATGTGCCCTCAGATGGCTCTTGAATAATAATCAGGGTCTGATTTCGACGTCGCTGGCCGAGGGTACGTGCACGGAACACAACCGGTTGACGCAAAGAGCTAAGCAGTGACGAACGTGCAGAATGCACCGCTGTGATGGTGCGTGCGTGAAGGGTTGGCCATTGCCATGCGAGGCTTTGACACGAAGCTCGCCTGGCATGATGATGCACTTTTGGCGTACAGAGTCCTTTGCAATGGGTCGAGTTGCAATTGCAACATTTCTCAGTATGGGTCTCAACCCCGTGCTCACCCCCAGTGCGATGAACTGCGCCGAGTCCAGGGCCAACACGTTGAACGGCTGTCTGCGTTTCCGAGACAAGTCGCGGTGTTGCTTTTTGCAGCTTTCATTTTGCTGATGGATGTGGTAACAGCAAGGGCGACGTGGTGTTCAGGCCAACAGAGGTGACCCAGAAACCGGGTCTCGGGCAACTGTTCAGTCTGACAAAAGGGATAGGCAGGTGATAGGCTTCGGTCCATTCCGAACTGCGCACTGTCGTGCTTGTCACGTATCAGACTTCGAATGGCTCCAGCCTGCCCTCCGAGTCGCGGATGGCCTGACCGCAGAGCATATCACGGGACACACACAGATGCGGGACCGCCGATCGTCCTCGTGCAGACTCCCGTACGCCTGTGTCTAGGTGGTGACTGTGGAACGGGTGTCGACATCCGGTAGCCAAGTGACGGCGGCCAGATGCCGACAGGACGGCTGGCAGTCGAGAGTGGAAAGACGTGGAGGGAAGGTGGAGGCGGCGGATGGACGAAGGCTTCACCGGGAGCAAACACCGGTGATGCAGCCACCGCCCGTCAGTATCGCACAAGGCGCAGGACCAGGAACGTTGTGCTCTGGTTACCCGGAATTTTGGGTCTGAGCCCGGCCTGTCAGCGTCGCAGCAGGGTGATTGCGTCTGCAACTAGCAGCGCATGGATGGCCGCAGGTTGGTCGTCGAGGCGCTCTAGCTGACACACGCAGACGTCTGATGGTCGGGCGGAGGAGACACTGGGCAGGGCAGGGCCGACAGGTGGAGCGGGAGCGGACCATGCCAACCGATCCCGGGCATCTGTGGCCTTGTCATGATAGGAATAACGATGCGATTTGCTCAGAGGCTGTTGGGCTGCAGATTAGGAGGTTACATGGGCAGGGAAAATGTTAGTATGGCATCCTGTGTCGGACGGGCCAGCAGGCATGGCCATGACCAAGACAGCAGCATATCGAAAGACAAGAGGTGGGCTAATAAAACAGCAGGTCTTGGGTGAACAAAGGATGGCTGAGGATTGACCGCATGGATGAGTCTGCCCGTCCGAAGATTCGGACCATCGCGTGTCAAATTAGACGTGACGTCTGGAGTGACAGGTCAACTTCGAACGAGGTAGTCAAGTAGTCTACTTGCTACCAGGTAGGTGTTGGGAGGGGTGGGTCCCGACAGGAGCTTGGGCCAGCTGCCCCGTGGGAGGGACCCACCGGCCCAGACTTTGCCGATTTACTCCATCGGGCCATGCATCCTACCTACCCCATTACCCCATTGCACAAGCTGCCACCACCACAGACCGCCCAGACTTTCCATCCCTTCTTTCAAGCCCTGCCCTGCGTTGCGTGCAGCCTGCCCGTCATCGATCGGGGTCAAACGACAACACCCAACGTCGGGTCTGGGACACGATCGGCTTTGCCTCAATCCGGGACCAGAATGCTGCGTGCAGCCAAACCTTGGAAGAACCTACGCGGTAGTTTCGGAGTGACTGTAACAACAAGGTGGCAACAGCCACCGTTGCAGTCGCAAAGTGTCTCGCAGCTCTACGCAACATCGGTCGGCAGGACGGGCGATCTCAGATTTGCTCCCCACTGTGGTATTGTGGCACCCGCCGAGGCTGCGAGGCTCAATATTGCCTGGGATGATCCGCTACACTCATGCTCGTGTGTGGACTACTTGCATGTGGAATACATGTAAGGCGGCATAATGCAGCATGCAGGATACAGAATGCAGCGCACCAAAAAAGGAAGAAAAAAAAATTTGAAAAAAAAATCCCATTCTGTTTACAAATACGAGTCCTCTTCTGGCCGGGCTGACTCCTGCAATGTTCGGCGCCGTTGGATGCGGGCATGCCGTCGCTGCAGGTCTTTACTTGAGAACAAATCATCGATATTGAACCACCGCGACCAGATTCCTGATCACAGCCCTGCCCAGCTGAATCCCGGGACAACAGACCCCCCAATCACATGGCGACACAATCGCCAGCATCTGTCATTGGCAATGTGACAACCAAGCCGGCCAGCCAGCCATCCACCGTGCCATGCCCAGTCGTGTTGACCGACGCTGCTTCCGTGGGAGAAATTCACCCTTGTTGACCCCTAAATATACGACACGAAGCCGGGAATTCCTTTGCAAGGGCTGGGAATCAACGTTGCCATTGGAGTCCTTGGGAGGATCCGAAATTGCACACCCGGAACGGTGCTCAGGCTACCCATATCGTTGGCAAACCGAAACCGTGGTCTAGACGGCGACCCTCGGCTTGCACCCTGAGTCTTCCCATGTTTCCCTGCTCCGAGTACCAGGCAGACTCGGATTTTGGTCGCCCAAGCTTTAAAGCGTTTTAACTTAATTCCCACTTTTCGGGCTACAAGCCTCTTTGGTCGAGGCAAGTTTACGTGTGTTCAGAACACGGAAACCTCAGATTAGTAGCTAGTAAATAGCACTCATGCACGAATTTGATGTCTACCTCTCACCCCGGTTATCGTCGTCGTGTTTGCAAGCCAACAGCCCGCCCTGTCATCTGTTCCTACACCCACGGCATCTAAGCTGTTCTTGCGAGGTTTCTCACGATACTTGGGCAACAACCGCCTTTTTTTTTTGAGACTTTAAAGCTAGTTTCATCACTGTACCACCAAGGCAGCAGACACCCGCAGTAGATCTCATCCTCCTAGGCGTGTCGTCAACTTGCGTCTGGAACACGGGTCCCGGAGGTGCAAGGGGTGCGTTGGGGTTGCAAATGTTACTCCAGCCAGCCAGCCAGCCAGCCAGCCAGCCAGCCTGGGCGAAAGCCTCGACACCGCTGTCGCAAGTGACACTCATCATTCTGAGAACATTCTTCGATACTACAACCTGGCGATCTTCCATGCAATGTTTGGTTCGAGACCATGATCTACAACACTGACGCTAACCCAGACGGTTCTGATGCATGAGACGAACGCAATGATCTGCCCCCTCTACATTTCGACTTTCAATTGAGATTGGGCGCGCGGCTCTCAGCACCGCGTCTAGCCGTCAAGCCATACAGCTTCATTTCTCACTGGTTTTAACACTGCTCGCTCAACGAATGCCGCTGAGGCCTCAAGATGGGATTTCTAGCCAGGACTGACGAAGTAAAGAATTGTGCAGAACCCGCTAGCTCGGCAGCGGCCCGTCATCTAGAAGCTATTTCAGGAACTCGCTCTCAGGCCGGGGCCGCCTGACTTTGGGCCCTGGGATACACTCTCCACATTGTTCATATTAGCCACTTCATATTGCACGCATGATGGCATGGCTGACTAGGAACATCTGCAATGGGGATACCTTCCCATAGCTTCAGCTGTGTTAAGTGACCACCATGTCAGTCTCTATCATGCGCTGCGCATTCCGTAGCAGGACGAGGCCTAGGTGGTCCGGATTTGTTCTTGATCTCAGCGGGCGGATGCAGCCTCACCAGATTGAGACTACCTAGTCATAGGGTATTATGGTATGTAGGAGCTCATCCGATTATGGGTAGGAGCGCATCCGATTGGAGACTCAGAAAAGGTTATGCTATGGGATATTGTCGCAATGTACCTAGGCCCCTATATGAGAGGTTAGACTATAGGAGGGTTTCCTGCAGGAGTTTATCCAATAGAAGGCGAGCTCGAAGGGGGATGTAAAGGAAGAGGTGCTCGTGAAGATGCAATCCGATGAATTCAGACTATCACCCAGATAGGTGTTGGGTATCTTTAATCCCCCTTCCCCTCCCCCCAAAAAGGCTGCGCATGATGAACTTGGTTGACCCGAAGTGGAGGCCGCGAGCTGCTCCTCATGAATATTTCGGATCTTTTCTCAGTGGAAAACCGGCTAAAATGCCCTCCGAACTGACAGAACTATCCGGGAGTGCTTTAAGAGACCCCGAAGCCAGGGAAGCTCGATCATCCATCGAATCTACCCAGGAGCGGCTCCTCCACCCAGCACTTACACGACTTTCCTGCTCGTGCCATCCGTTCATTGGAATCTTGAGCTACGGGACCTCGTAAATGATGATCGAGCCATTGCATTCACGGGCACAGAAACTCCACAACAAGTAGTACCTTCTGCAGGTGTGCCTGCACGAAAATGGAGACGTGACAGGAAATCTCAGCGCCCCCTAGTGGCATGCACAGATCATGCGGCATGATCCGCGCTCGGGAGGAATCATGGCTACCCCAGGCTGACCGGCCTCATCTGGATTTAGGCTCATGGGCATGGCCTGATCGACGTTGAGTCCTGACTGATGGCCCTGTCGCGCAACCTCGGACCCCAGACCCCGTGCCCAACCAGGCTGTCATCGCTGCTGGGGCCAAGGCAGAGCACGGCGCTCTCACATGTCCCCCGGGGGCCCGAGAATGGTTCCGGACTCTGACTGCCTTTTTTCTCAGCAAAGGCGCATGATTGCGGACCCGAACTTGGTTGAAACGAGGCCCAGGCTCATCGAGAACTTGCCATCTGGTCCACTATTCTACATTGCTGGCGCACGCCGTGGGGTTTGCTATCACACGAAAGGTCATGCGTCCTGTGAAAAATGCGGTGGTCCATATACCTTCAAGCTAGCATTCTTAAGCAAATTTCCCGATGGTGTAGTCCACGACAGCGTCAGGCACTGGTAAGGTGACCGGGCTGCCGGGCCGAGTCGTAGCTATACGACTATGATATAGAGGCTAGAAGGGTTGAATATCATACCTACCAGAAGTACAACAACCCTGGTCTCGGCCAATGTTATACAAGATCACAGTATATTATCAATGCTGTCCTTGCTTCTCTTGCAGTCGAGCGTGGCTTCCGAGGATGACCTGCTTAGCAGAGCATGACGGTTGCCCATGCCGGCTTTCCCTCCGTTCTCTTATTCGCGCGAGGCCTGAATACTGAAAGATTACCGGAATCCATGACATTACGCAAGCAATACAAAAAGATTACACGCCCTTCTCAGCAGGCCAAGCTGACAGCAGCCACCGTCATCTGTGGACCAACTGCGCCGGAATTCCCGGCTGCAGCAGACCGTGAGGTCTAAACGGACCGCACAAGGGCCAGCAGAGAAAGTCGAAGCATATACTCGTCCCTGAAACAGTCAGCCCTTTTCATTCTATGTGATCCGTCTCGGAGCATTGCAGAGCCGGGTGCACCAGCACGTGAGCAACATCGTTAGCTGAAGGCTTGCCCTCTATAGGACGAGGTCCATGACAAAGCAGCAGCATTGATGCCAGCCCGAATGGCTGTAGAAGTTCCATCTGTTGGGAAACCACAGCTGATATCACAGGGGCTGAGCGTACCGCCATCTTCTCTACACCAGCGTCCCTGAGAACTGTCTGCGGAAGGCTCATCCAGAGGATATGTCCCACCTGCTGTCATCCGGCTGGAATGACACCTGATGGGCACCCTCTCACTCTGGCTTGTGAGTTTTCTGCTCAAGCGCTATTGGGTATGTCAGAATTGTTCAACATCATGCCCACAGTTCAGAATTTATGTGCTTCATTACCCATCACAAGGTAGACTTGGCCAAAAAAATCATCGATTGTCAGTAAACTAAGCTGTATCTGTCTCAGCTCGAAATGAATATGCTACCTCGGGGCTCCCGATGGCTCAGAAATGAATCCAAGGCGTGGATGTTCCAAGCGAGTCACTTGCAAATACGCAGTTATCGCTCCATAGTTCCCACCAGAAATGGGGCCACATGCGATAGTCGTTCACCCTGCCACAGGATAGACCATTTCAGTCAGGCGTGATCCCAAGAAACGTCGCCAGCCTAAAAGCAAAAACGAGGCCCAAACCCTGAACCAAACTCCCTGCTCAGCCAGCAATCACAGCGCAGTGTTCATAGGAACGTCCTCACCACTCGGGGCAGTCTCAGTCGCCACACCGGAGGCAGGCTCGGCATCGGCCATGCTCACATCGGGGAGCTGTTGAGGCTCGCATGCGGAAGGCTGGGCCGAGTCGACCTCCATTGGCTCCCCGGACAAGATCGACCCGAAACGCGCGTCGACTCCCTGCAGAATGCCTCGAATGTGATCCCGCGCGACTTCAGAGGCCTCGAGCATCTCGGAGTTGCTAAGGATCATCTCAAAATCTTTTTGTAGCTTTTCAATGATGGTGTGGGCTGAATCCGTCAGCTCCTCGCGGTTGGAGTCGAAGACCTTGTTGAGCTCTTTCAGGACCCGCTTGCTCGCCCTACGGTACGATGTGGACTTCTGCTTGGCGATGTGCTGCATCATAATTTCTTTGATGCGCGTGAAGCATCCAGGGCCTAGAGCGCGTCAGTGCTGACAAATTAAACCGTTGAGTGTTCTTTCGACCTACCTTTCTCGTTTCCGCAACGGTCATAGGCCTTCATCATCTCTTGTTGGATCTCAGGAGCGAAAGCTCTATTCGCGTGGCGCTGCTCGTTTTGAATGCCATCCTTCATTGACTTAATCGTTTCCTCAATGCTCTTCGAATGAATGTCAAGCTGCTTGCTCAAGATGCGCATGGATGCCTTCTTGCATTTCTGGAGCTCCTCACGAGCCGCCATGTTGTTGTGGAATTCCCTCAAAAGGTCAGTAAATGTCGCCACGAATTTGTCAAGTGAAGAAGGAATAGAGCGCAAAAATGCTTGTTCCCATCCGTTCGCGAGCTTCTCCAAGTAAGGCTCCAGAATTGCCTCGTTGAAGTCAAAGGACGTCGCTCCTTTGGTTTTGGCCCCATTCTTGCGACAAACGGCACGATAAGTCATAGGGTGAATGCCTCTCCCACCGGCTTCCTTCTTCAAGGGCCATTTTTCGACAATTCTTCCAATTACCTTCGCTGCATGTTTGATAGCATCGTTGGACTTGGATTCAATCTCTTTGTAAACGATGCTCTCGAGCTCCTTTTGCTGAGCCATAATGGCGAGATCGAGGTCCTTCTGGAGATTCTTCATTGCCGTTTTGAGATATTTCACCTCCCAAGACTGCTCCTCAGCACTCATCTGAAAATAACCGAGCTGGTCATCGCCGGCTGTGCACCAGATGGTGAGAGATCCCAGAAGTTGGCGGACCTCGTTCAGGAATCGTCTTCGAGCTTCGATGCGGCCCTTCTCCGGCAGTTTCAGAGCATGCTCTACCAGCTGAGGGATTTCAGTATCGAGAAGTGTTCCAAAGCCAGCCACCTCGGTCTCTCGCTTCTTGGGCCGGCAGATTTGCTGGTATGCTTTCGCAGAGATAGTGAAGACTGGGAGCGAACGAGCGACCACCTCGTAGTCGCGTATTTCCACGGACGGATCGAAATTCTCATCATCCTGGGCCTCCGCTATATCAAGGTCCTTGATACCGGCTGCGAAATCCACCCCAATTGCCTTCTTGACCACGTCGTTCCGCCTCTGGACGCACAGTCGTGCGGCATCTACGGCGGCATCGTTCTTCTCTTGGTCCAAGTTGGTGAGCTCTTCTTTTAATGCCTTGGATTGCCTCTCAAGCTCTTCGACGGCGTCCACGGCTGCTTTGTATCGATTCCTGAGTTTTTCGTACTCTGTCGATATGTCATTTGTCGTAAGCGGAGGCTGCTCCACAACCTCTTCCTCGTCTGAGTCTTCATCTATCACTTGGCGCCTTGAACGGGCTTTCTGTGATGTCGCAGCGCGCTTGCGCTTGGAAGAGACATGAGGCGGATAGACAGTATGGCCCTTTTGGTGCTTTTTGCGAAGCTCTTTCCAGATATCCAACTCTCGAGCAAGCTCGCTGATACGCTGGTCAGACTCCTGAATCCGTACCTCCAAGTGCTTGAGGGTATCGCCCTTTTCTGTGATCATACTCTGGATTTCATCCTCCCTTGTATTCTTGGCGCGAATCTGACCGTCTTCATCAAATGCATCGAGAGCCTCCGCAAACTCGATTGCGTCCGTCTAATAAAGGCAAATCAATCACTTGAAACGCTGTCAAAGGCATGGGTTCTGGAACGATCCAAACACAACAGACGTATGAGAAAATGAGTGCTTACCATGGTGCAAATGAAGGTGACGTTGTCATAGATGCCATCAAGTTTCATCTGAAGGCGAGAAGATTTCCCCATCAACTCTTTGGCGGCTTTGTTATCTGTGGCCCGCTTGATAGGGGCCACCACCCACATGGCTGTGCATTCCGCCATGTACTTGTTGGCTATAGCGGACCTCGCGGGGTTGGAATCGGCAACGCCTGGGAGGTCCACGACCACAAGACCTGTCGACAGAGCGTCAGCTCGACAGAATATGCGAACGACTTTGATAAGAGGCCAGAATGCCATGTCTTTCTCCTTTCTAGGACCCGTCTTTGTGCTCTTTTCCTTGCTGTCCATATACTTCTGAACTGCTGAGCAGAGGGCGCTGGCACTTCCACATTCGATCCGGCGTGTCGTGCCCAAAACCTCTGCAACGCTCGCTCGCTTAGCCAAAGACTTCGCTGTGTGGTGGACGATCATGCTGTCGGTGAGGTCAGGATACACCGCTTTGACTAAGAGTGATTTTAGTTCTGCTAATCATTCTCGAGTGTTCTATCCAAGAAGATTTCCAAAACATGAAGACGGGAGCTTACTTTTTGCATAAGCGACCCCAGCCTCGGTCTTGCTGTCAGATTTCTCTGGAGATAGGTGGTTGTCTTCGACTAAAAAGTTGGCAAGCAGCCCCAGCTCGTGGTCCCATGATTCCTGAGAGACGAATTCGATCTCTGCTCGATATGCCTTTTGAGGATCATCCATCTCATTGTAGGAGATCTCGCAAATAACAGCAGTGCATGCCCGCCATCCCGAGGTGACCAACAGCTTGTCCTCATCCAAGAGGGCGTTTATCAGCGATGTCTTGCCTGCACCAGTCTCACCCACGACTGCTACAACCGTGCGCGTCTTGTTGGATCGCTGTTTGAGGTTGTTGATGGTTGCGAGCCACTCCCGCTGAATGACCTGCTTGGAGTCGCTTAGAGGAGCCTGTAGTGTGTCGAGGACGGCCAGAGCTTCACCGACGCCTGCTTCAAGCTTGGCGAGATCTGTCTCATTGATCAAGTTTTGGATGTTGTCCAGGGTGATGGCGTCCGGCTTCTTCTGGGTCTCGGGGTCCGACCCAGCCGCAGTAGCGTCTTCCTCCTTGAGTGGACTGTCTCGCTGCTCTGCAGAGGTCTCATCAGCGGGAATAGAAGGAACATTTTGTGCCACCGATGCTCCAGAATCGGCGGGCTCCACTTTCACCTTACTCGGGACAGCTTCCTCGGAAGTCTGCTTCTCGTCGTGGCCAGTGGCAGCTTGTAGATCTCCGTTTGCTCGGTGGTCACTGCCGGCATTCTGGGCAACAGCTTGTGGCACTGACACGCCATCGACTGATGTGTCCATGTTGACCACGGGTGCTTTCGCAGCGGTATCAACTGCAGGAGGAGCTGATATGAGCCTTGTGCTGGTGTCCGGCGGGGTGTGTCGTATAGATGGTGGCTCCTCGGAAGCCATGGCTCTCTTGGTTGCAAGAAGTCGTGACCCTTGTTCGGGCTTACACTGTGAGTCGGGGTTCGAGGCAACGAAGTTGGGCAAACGGGGGAGAGATGACTGTTTGGTAAGGGAAACCCAGGAAGCTGGGGTTTTGTGCCTGCTGGAAAAAGCAAGACTGAGTGTTAGAGGCCTTGAGGAAGGTGTAGAGTCTCTAGGAAAACAGTTGGGTGAGAAAATGGGATGAAAGTGTGTTGACGAAGCAAGAGCTCACCGTTTGCCACTTAGCCAAACAGCTTCACTTCCAGCAAACGGCGCGACTGGGGAGAAGAATGGGGAGGGATGGCGATGGACCCACAGTCTTGAAGAAAAGAACAAAAGGCTCTGTGCCGTACGGATTAGGAATCGTCTTGAAGACAGTCCACACCACGCAGATCCTAGGCGGTGTTGAGGCGGCGAGGGAAGTGTGGCAAGTAAGAGAGTGACGGCCGGAAGAAATATCAGGAGATAAGTGTGTGGTAGAAATCAGAAAGAGCAGAGCAACTGCAGCAGAAAAGGGGGAAGGCAGGTATCAGTCTTAGCTTCTGAACCGAAGTTCAAATGAAAAGTTTTGTGTAAGATGGACTGTTGGTTTGATAGAGAAGGAGCTGTTCATGCCCACGCACATACCAGGTAGGCATTGAGAAGCGGGCCGAAGGTAGCGTGGAACAGCAAGAGAGAAAAGGCTTTGGTAGGGTGAGGATTAAGGAGCTTGGTCAGGTGAGAATCGAGAATTGACGGGAGGGTTGGTTGGTTGGGGTTTGTGGGGACGTTGTCGTAGCAAAGCTTCTGTTAGTATTAGAGGGCAGTCTATGGGGAACGTGCTTGCAATACTGACCTCAAATATTGATAAGAGGCTTTGATGGAAATTGAAGAAAGAGGTATGAAAGTGTGGCCTTAACGATGGGACTCACCTCGATAGGTAGGTTCAGGAAGTGGAATGTGAAGGAGGGTTAGACAGCTCCGGTCCAAGTGATTCACTGCATACTTGGGGGAGTCCAGACGTGCAAAGGAAGAGGTCAAGAAGCTGTCGTGGAAGTCCAATATGGACTCTGTGGGACGGTCCGTTAATACATGCTGGTGAACTTCACACACACACACACACAGGCCTTAAGATGCCCGTGGAAGCTGCAGACATATGAGTGGATGCTGTCATAGCTCGCTTTTTTTGCTTGGCAGCCGTCCTCCTTCTCATCCAGTTCTCATGGCCATTGAACACAACAAGGCTGTGATCCTCGAGAGTTCGTACACATGCACACAGAAGGGACCCTGAGAGATGTGAGTGCAGTAAGCGGAGCGCAAAGAGAGTGTCTCATGGGAACATGTCGGTAGGAAGGCAACTCGTGTGAATATACCGTATAGACGATTGATCCACAGAAGGTTGTCTCAAATCAGCATACCCGTAGGAAGCTGTCTTAAGAGGAGGCACCTGAAAGAGGGGAGGATGTTGTCTAGAAAGAGGCTATCCCACGGATAGGAGGCTATCCATAGGAGTTGTCTCATAGGAAATCATTCCATAGGAGGTAGTCACATAGGAGGTTGTCACATAGCAGGTTATCCTACAGGAGGTTATCCTATAGGAGGTTATCCTATAGGAGGTTATCCTATAGGAGGTTATCCTATAGGAGGTTGTCCTATAGGAGGTTATCCTATAGGAGGTTGTCCTATAGGAGGTTGTCTTATAGGAGGTTATCCTATAGGAGGTTGTTATATAGGAAATTATTCTATAGGAGGTTGTTATATAGGAGGTGATCCTATATAAAGCTATTCTATAACACGGCATCTTAAAAGAGGCTGTGAGGTATTAATAGTAGGATATAGTATATATTATCCTATAGAAGGTTAGGAGGTGTCCTTAAGGAGGTGATTTTACATGCTATATGAAGTCGTGATGTGGAGATTTACCCTTTAAAGAATTATCCGACGGGGAGATACTCCATAGCGCACTATAGGTTACTTAGGGATGGCGAAATTATAGACCCACCGACCTCTATGTAAGAAATCTATAATTTTAGGCTCCCACACTAAATAAATCCGAAAACCACGCTAAGCCTATTTAGGAGTGGGACTATACCTAAAATAGAAGGTAGTTAATAATTCTACTAGGTAGTTAGCGATTCTATTACCCGCTACTTTTCTAGTAGCCTACCCGCTAGCGTTCTACTATAGTAGACCTACTAGCATATATTACTAAATACTTAATTAAACACTATTAAAATAAGCTAAAATCGTTATTAGAATAGCTAATTATCTTAATTTAAGTATATACTTTAATTTAAAGTAGTATTTTATAATTTCTAATAATAATAGGACCCCCTAGGTATATTATAACTAGTACCTATTCTCCTATTATTAAAATACTACTTAAGAGAGAGACTACCTATAGAGGAAATATACCCTATTTATCACTACCTATAGTACCTAAAAATAAGTAAAACTTCCCTCTAACTTCTTTAAGCTAATAAAAACTCTTTATAATATAAAATTATAAGAGAAGGCGTTTACTAAAGCTTATTTTACATTAGGTTAGCCTTTTAGTATATTTAAAGGTATAAAAACTCTTATAATATTCTAACTACTTAACTTAACTTTTATACTATTTAATTAGAAATAGGTTATAGCCTTTTTTAATAAAGTTTATAAGGATTATTACTAATAAATCTTTAATTAACTAGCTACTATAATGTCATAACCCTAATAGAAATAGGAATAATAGTTAGTTCTATCTAAAATAGAACCCTACTAAAGGCTAGCACACTAGCTAACTAAGTAGTATAAGGAACCTAGCTATAGTTATATAGGTAGCTTACCTAAGTTAGATTACTAAGAATCACTAGGTTTTAATAGTAAGCCTAGTAAGCTAATATTATAGATTACTCTAGATTACTAAAGAAGTATAGTAAGCTAAGTAAGCTAATAGTAAGCTAAGCTAAAGAACTAAACTATATAGATATACTTATTACTAGTAGATAGTATTAAAATAGGATAGCTTTTTAATAGTTAATCTAAATATCTAAGTATTCTTCTTAAATAGCTCTTACTAGCTAGTGATTATTATACTATTTAGAATATTACTTAACTACTACCTTATTATATATCTTAAATATAAACCTTTTAATCTCTTAGTTTATAGGACTTAGGAAGCTTTAATTATTATATTTTAACTACTCTTATTTATATATTACTATATAGACTTTAAGTAATATTATATATAAATCCTTTTATAACTTATATAATATCTAAACTTAATAATAACCCCCTTTAATACAACCTTATATAAGAAATAAACACTACTATAAGTAATAATAATAGAAGAAGTACTCTAAGTAGTAGCTAAAATAATAATATTTAGGGATTAACCCTTAAATAGCTCTAAAAGCTAGTTACTAAAGTCTAATAACTTTATATTATAGTTAATAAGTAGGTATAATAAAATAAAGAAATAGAATAACTTAAATAAAAAGTTACTACCTTTAGGGCTACTATAGTTATTATTAATACCCCTATTATAACTAAGGAAAACATTAAGCTAAATAACCTAACTTTATATAATAAAACCCTAGGTTAACTTTAAGTATACCTAATATAAGTATAGGCTTACTAATAATTTAACTATATAGATACTTAGCTAGATAAAAAAAGAGTTATATATATAGCCTTATTCCTTAAGGGAAGAGCCCTAGTATAGTTTAAACCCTACCTTATAAACTTTATTACCTTAGAAGTATTTAAAAAATATAAAAATAAAACTTAAAAGATCTTTAATAAGTATAAAAACTATAAAGAAGCTCTAAAGACCCTATTCTAAGATTTAAATAAAAAATAATAAGCTAAAAGAGAACTCTTATACTTAAAATAAAAAGGCTTAGCTTTAGCCTATATAGTAGAGTTCTAAAGAATCTATATATATATTAATTCTATAAATAATATTAAAATCTTTATATTTTATAAAGAACTAAAGGAAGAAGTAAAGGATAAATTAGCTAAATATAATAGACCTAATAACTTCCTATAGTATATTAAACTAGCTATTAAACTTAATAATAGGCTCTTTAAAAGATATTAGAAGAAATATAGAAACACCTTTAGGTAGTTCTAGTATAATAATTAGTAGAATAAACCTAATATTAGAAAAAGATATAACTATAATAACTTAACCTAATAGGGATAATATTTAGGACCTATAAAGCTTAATACTACTTAATAATAAAATAAGAAAGATAAAAAGAATATTAAATATTTTAATTATAGTAAGAAGGGATACTATATTTAAGAATATTAAAGTAAAAAGAGAAAAAATTAAAAGCTTATACCTAATAACTCTAGATAAGCTAATATTACTATATACTTTAAGAATAGTCCTATTTAATCTAAGAAATAGTAAGAGATTAGAACCCTTTACTATATCTATAATATAGTAATATATAACTAATATTAGGTCTACCTAGAATAGAATCCTAATAACTAATAGATAAGCTATAAACAGGATCTAAGTAAATATCTAATAGATAAGTAAGTTCTATTTAGAGTAGACTAAAGCTATATAGTATAAGCTTACACTAAAGCCCTAGGAGGACCTAGTTATAACAAACTATACTTTACCTAGTATAAGAAGAAAAGCTATAAAATATACAAAGGTAATAAATAAGATTAGCAGCCTATACTAACAAGTATAGCCTATAGCATTACTATAAAACTATATATATAGACTAACTAGATAAACTACTTTAATAACTATTACCTTATATATCTATTAGATAAAGAGAGAGCTTATTAGTTTCCCTAAAAGCTATAGAAGTTATATATACTAGTAGTAGGAGAGTAAGAAGTACTCTTACTATTAAAACCTAAGCTAATAAAAAATAACCTAAAGGATATACTTATACCTTAAGCCTAGTAAAAGGAACTATAAGCTTACCTAGGCTATACTCCCCTATTAACCCTATAAACTAATATTACTATAGTAGCTATAGTAGGAAGAACCTTTATACTAACTACATAGTACTTAAAAAAAAAAGTAAAAATACTAGGAGATATAAGAAAGTCCTACCTATTATACTTATTATATATAGGTATCTCTTAAACTTTATATATTTATAATAGATATAAAGTTTATATATAAAAGAAGGTATCCTATAACTAGTTCCCTTAAAGATAGTAGGGATAGGATATTAAGATAACTTATAAAAAGGATAACCTTAAAAGCTAGATTCTAGGATAATAGTATAAGATTATAAGATATACTAAGTTCTACCTTAACCTATAAATACCCCTAGAATACCTATAATACTTTAAAGAATAAAGAACCTATACTAATAAGTTATACTAAGTCTATATAGATAATAAACTTAAAGAATAGTACTAACTATAATAGTAAAGATAGATTCTTAGCCTAATATAACCCTTAATATAGTAGGAAAGTATTAATAAGCTTATAAAGAGCCTATAGTAATCTTAGGATATTACTAAAGATAATATTAGATAAATTTACTACCTCCTAGATAAATACTTAAAAAATAAGTAATACTATCTATAAAACCTTAAATAGTAGGAATTATTAATATAAAGTACTTATATATAATAAATAGGGAGGATTACTAGTACCTAAAAATAAAGATAGAAATTAGAATCTATAAATATAAAGCTCTTATTAATAGTAGTACTTAAGGAAACTTTATTTCCCTATAAATAGTTAATAAATACTAAATCCCTTAATATAAGAAGGTAGAACCTTATAAACTTAATATAATTAATAAAATAGAAGTTATTTATAAATAAGGTATTATTAATATAGAAACTAATTATCTTTAACTATAGATATCTAACTATATTAAATAACTTATCCTAAATATTACTAAGATAGTAGATTATTAATTAATCTTAGGAATCCCCTAGTTAAGGAAGAATAACCTTTAAATAAATTAGACTACTAGTTAAATCTACTAGGCTAACCTTATTAGCTTAGTAGAAGGAATAATTATATATTATAAGGATAAGTAGAGCTTAGTCCCTAAGGATAGTACCTAAGAAATATATACTTAAATAAGCCTAGTAACTACCTTTTAGAAAGGAGAGAAGGACTTAGCCTTTAAGTAGGTCTTAATAGAACCTATATATAAATTAATAGAGTAGTAGAAGAGCGCTCTATAATAGACTAACACTATAGGCCCTCTATATACTAAAAAATATTTAGATAATAGTAGTTTACCTTAAACTAATAATAAGAAATAATAACTTATACTAGTAGTATAAGAATAAATTAAAGAGATCTAGGAAGAACTTAGATAAGTATAATAAATATAAAAGATAATACTTATAGTTTAGATTACCTTACTAGTAAGAACCTTATAATAAGTAATAAAAGCTTATAGAATTAGCCTTACTAAATAAGTTAAGCTAATCTTCTAAAGATTTATAGCCTACCTCTAAAAGGCTAAAGTAGTAGAGAAGGATCCTTAGAAGTTTATACCTTAGGAATACTATAAATACACTAAGCTATTTATAGCTATACTTAATATTAGACTATTTAAATATAATAATTAAAATTATAAGATACCCTTTAAGGAAGGGATAGTACTAAAATTTATAAAGATTTATAGACTTAATAAAATTTAACTAAAGGTACTTAGGGAGTACCTTAATAAGAACCTAGTAAAAAGTTATATCTAACTATTAATATTACTAACTAAATACCCTATCCTCTTTATACTTAAGAAAAATAGGAAGCTATAACTTTATATAGATTATTAATAACTAAATAATATTATTATTAAGAACTACTACCTACTACCCTTAATATAAGAACTTAAGGACTAACTATAAAGAGCCTAGTAGTTTATAGCTCTAAACCTTAAAGAAGCCTATAACCTAATTAAAATAAAGAAGGGTAAAGAATAGAAAACAGTATTCTAAATATACTATAAATATTTTAAATATATAGTTATACTATTTAGGCTAACTAATATACTAGTAATATTCTAAGCTATAATTAATTATATCTTTAGAGAATACTTAGATATCTTTATTATTATATACCTAAATAATATCCTTATCTACTTAAAGATACTTAATAATTATAAAGAATATATATATAAGGTTTTATAGAAACTCTAAGATATAAAACTTCTAGTTAAACTAGAGAAAAGTATATTCTATACTAAAGAGATTAACTACCTTAAATACATAATCTAACCTAGAGAAATTAGGATATAGAAATCTAAAATCACTACTATTAAGGAATAGCTAGTACTAACTAACATTAAAAAAGTTAAAGGATTCCTTAAATTTATTAATTTCTATTAATAGTTTATTAAAAACTATTTAAAAATTATAATTCCCTTAATTAACCTTACTAAGAATACTACTTACTTTTAGTAAAATAATAAAGTATAGAAAGCCTTTAAAGAACTTAGGTAAAGAGTTATTTTAGAACTAATCCTAGTTAAAGTAGACTTAAATAAAGAATATAAAGTTAAAATAAATACCTCTAACTATATAATAGGAGGATAGTTAGGATAATATAATACTTAAGGAAAACTATACCTTATTACCTTTTTTTTAAAAAAATTTAATAGACTAGAAATTAACTATACTATATCTAATAAAGAACTAATAATAATTATTAAAGTATTTAAAGAGTAGTAATACTACCTTATTAGTATAAAATACTAAGTATAAGTATTTACTAACTATAAGAACTTAGTTAACTTTACTACTACTAAGGAACTTAATAAGTACTAGATTAGATAGGTAGAGTTTCTATTATAATTCAATATTTAAATCACCTATAGATAAGGATTAGAAAATAGTAGAGTAGATACTCTTAATAGGTAGTTAGACTACCTATAGAATATACCTTTAGAGATATAAAGTATCTTTTAAACTACCCCTAAAGGAGACCTACTACTCTAGAAGTACTAATAACTAGCAGTAGTATTCTATACTAAAGTTAACCTAGAATAGGAGACTAAACTTAGGATAGCCTATTAGAAGCTCTTTAATAAACTTAAAGAATAACTAATAGAAGATAAAGGTATATACTACTAAAGGAAATAGCTCTTTATACTTAAGGGACTATAAAAGAAACTTATATAAAGAATCTATAAGGTATTAGCTTATAGATACTAAGAAATTATAGTAACTATAAAATAAATTAAATAATACTACTACTTCCCTAAGGTTAAGGAAGAAGTTTAAATAGTTATCTAGAATTATAATATATATTATAAAAATAAAACTACTAGGTATAAGCCCTATAGTCTACTATAGCCTCTACTAATACCTAATAGACTATAGTAATTAATTAGCTTTAATTTTATTATTAAACTACTAAACTTAAAGGAACCTATAATAGGAGTAAGATATAATAGTATCCTAATTATTATAGATAGATTTATAAAGTATATATACTTTATTCCTTATAAGGAAGCTAGTAATATAAATAAACTTATATATACCTTCTTATAGATAATTATTAGTAACTATAGAATACTATAAGAAATTATCTTAGATAGAGGAATAGTATTTACCTTAAACTTTTAGTAATTACTTATAAGATAACTTAATTTAAAATTAAAGCTCTTAATAGCCTTCTACCTATAAATAGATAGATAAACTAAAAGACTAAACTAAATTCTAAAATAGTATCTTTATAGTTATATTAACTATAAATAAGATAATTAAGTATAATTACTACCTATAATATAATTTACCTATAATAGTATAGATATAGGAATAATAAAGGTATTACCCTTCTATATAAACTATAGCTATAAACTAGAAGCTTATAGAGAACTAATCCCTAGTTAGGAAGTATAATTA
>JUJX01000443.1:5950-23795 GCA_000800745.1 Diaporthe longicolla
CCCCCCCCTGTACACCTTGCCCTTGGCTCCGGTCTCAAAGGACGTAGCGTCCTATTCAAGACCTACCACCAGTATAGGTTGGAGGCATGGATAGGCAAGGTAATTGCAGTGACACCTGCGGAAAATGCCCAATCCGGGCCATCCTGTCCAGCTCCCGAGCCTTGCTAGTGACAAACTCACAAGACTCCTCATCCTCAATCTCAACCTAGACACTCTTATCCATACTGATCATTGCGCGAACAAAAAACGGTCAGCGAGTTTCTTATGATAGTGGGTCGATTCCCCGTCATCCTAGTGGAGATCCGACTTCTTGCTTCCAATATAATCGGGCTTAATAGGGAATGGGACCACAGGCAGCATTTGTTCCCTGCAGCCTGCATGCTTCGCTAAGTATGCGACGGTTGGTTTCGATGTTCTTTGCCGACTTCAGGACAACTTCCTCGCCGAGCTGGGCGAAGAACTCGTCTTCCGTCATTGACTCATCCTTGCCACGTCTTTTCCACGCGTTTGGCGTCGTTGGCGTCGTCAGCCGTCGATGACTCATCTCGATATGTCTGTTCCATTGAGTCCGGTCGTCGTAAGGCGAGTAGCCCTCAGAAAGCGAGAGAATGGTGACACCACTGGACCAGTGGATGCCTGTCGTGCGCTCGAGGAACGCCGCAGGGCTCTCGCCTGTCTTGACTTGGAACGGAGGGTTGCTGAGCTTGACGACCAGCACAGCGGCCTCACATCTCTCAGCCCTCTACCATAGCGCCTTGTCAGTCTCATAACATTCCCATCTACAGTGTTGGTACTCGATAGCCGAATTGAGAATGCTGTCTTCTTATTGCCCTCGCGGGCCACCACCATTGAATCCGCCACGCATCCTATTAGGGTCGGCATAATCGACCCTCTGGTCGAATTTCACGTGTGCTGGACCCTATGAGATGAGACTACTCGTGGTCGATCCTTTTTCAATCAGTGTTGACGGAACCAACAAGTATATCTGTGACATCAGGCAGACCGTTGCCCCCCGTCGGATGCATTGAACCATTCTCCAACGACCTTTATGATCTTGGTATTGTCTTTCAACAACAGGCAAATGGCTAGTATTGGGCACTCGCTATCCATTTCGAAGGGAGGACCTGGAGCTCGTACCTCCATTTCTTCTAAATGGAGCCCATGTGTTCTGAATAGAGAGGTCACAGCTATTATTGTCGTGGTAGCTGTAGTCGCACCGGGCCACGTGGACACCTTGGGTCTCCTTGTTGAGCGTCGAGTAATCGTTCTAGAGGCAACTATTTGGCATCGGGTATCCAGCAGTCCCTTCAAGGATAATCTGGACGTTCTCATCGTGCGTCCAGCTGAGACTGCGCTGGGCAAGCGCCTGCTGGAGATCGGCGCCCGCTGGAGAAGTCGGAGTCGATGACTCGTATCTTCTTCGGGTCGTCGACTTTTGTGAGGCCGACTGCTTCCCCATCCCTCACTTAAAGCTAGCCAGACCTTCAGCTTCGGCCCTGTTTGCAGTAAAACAGCACTTGATGTACTCTGGCAAGCAGCAGAAGTTGTCTGGAGGCGTGCCGTCGTCGACGGGCTCACTCTACTTTATCCAGAATAGAGATCTACATGCGTCCTCAGTCTTGCCTAATTGCAGGCCTGCAGCAGTGGCAATCAATGTGATCATTATTGCCGATTCGAGCGGAACGGCTGTCGAGCGATCGACCGTGACACTGTTGCTGATCTGGATGAAGTATCCGTGATTACTTAGTAAATTCAGCAGCCTCATATCAGCCAGGTACCACAAGACTTCCGCTGGGGGCGAGCGCGGCACGCTCGAGCTTGAGAATGAAGGAGGGCTTTCTCAGGAGGCCTTGTCGCTTGCCGCACTTCCTTGCAACTTCTTGGAGTTCTTGAAAGGTAGTTCTCATACTCCGGAATAAAACACGCTCGATTACTTGGGTCCAGTCGGGGTGGGTGTATGCACAGCGTCTGGAGTACCAGCAATAACGGGTATCTCCCATCACGCTCTGAGGGGGTTCTTCCTCCATCCCTAGGTGTCGATCTCTTTTGCGACGGTGAGAAGAGGAGCAAGAATGATGCCATGGATTGCTTGGTAGGAGACTGATATGTGTGGCACGCTTGAAACAAGCGCGGATCTGGTGCATTAAGCTCGCGTCCCCCGTTGACCTCGATGATCTTCACTTTTGGCATTCGATTGCTTGGGTTCAGGCGCACACGCCTGGCCAGTTTCCTAAAGCCTTGGTGAATTTCAGGTCACCCAGCGCGACCGTTGCTGCGAAGGAAGAGAGGGGGTAAGGATTGTTGAGTGATGTCAGTAGTCGTCCTCAACCATCTGTTCGCGGGCATTTCCTCCAGAATGCGGTGGACTGGTAGGAAAACAAACAGCAGCTGCCAGGAAGAAGCCGAAATTGGTGACACCAGAAGGGAATCAGGTCCGTTTTTCGAGTATGTAATACCAAGCACTGCTATTCTGCCTGCGCTGGTCTGGGGATGAATGGCAGAAATGAAGGGCTGTCATCCATATCTGGCTCCATGAACTGAGGTCTGACACGATCCTCTGATCGTGGGTCACCTCCAATAGTTCAATAGTGACCCACACCCTTCTTCATATTTTGGTACTGAAATCCGAGAACTTCCCTGCGCCTTCGTGCCTCTGTTGTTGCTCCGGCCCATCTCTGGGTCCGCGAGAGTGTAGCAGCGGTTGAAAAAGTCCTCGTCCGCCCACAACTGCTTCTCAATGCATCACTTGCGTTTGCAAGCTGTGGTTTGACTATCAAGACCTTGGAAACGGGACTTGTTGGAGAAGTTGCCAGTGGGACCCCATTGAGAGAGGAGCAGCTCTCTCCCAGACTGGCTTGGGGGGTCCTCCCTCTCCGTTGGCTTTGTTGTTGCCATCTTTCCCTTGGTATCTTCATCCACAGGAAAGCATCCACTCTGAGGTTATCGCATAGTTGGACACATATTCAGTGACTGGGACGTTCTCTTGAGGGGACTCGTCCCAGATTCCTCGCGCCCAGAAACAGCCGCAGTCGTCATTCGCCTCCAGTTCCGTGGCGCTTTGGTTTCAGCACCACCTGATCCGTCCCTCCCTTTTCCTCATCAACCTTGGAAGCCAAGACGCGTGAAACTGAGCTGACGGTCTCATGGCAAATGCCATTTGCAGGTACTTCTAAGGGACCCGCCTCGCGTAATCGGAATGTAGAAATCCATCATTTTCACGTCTCCATCCCAGACACGAGTAAGTTTCTTCTGTTTTTCTTTTTCTTTTTCTTTTTTGGCCCCTCGGGAGGGGTTGGTTTAGTGTGTGTCGAGTTCCTCTGGTCTCTTAAAGGCGTCCATCTTATGGAACAGCCATGCTCAGACGGCTTCGCTTCCCCAGTCAATCGCCAAAGTTGTTCTGGATAGGATGATACCCTTAGTTGCGACTTGATCACGTAGGCGTTGCGAACATGAGAATGCCCAGGATTCAGCCTCCTCTGAGGCTGCGCTCGGGTTTCTCGAAACGCTCGTCGTAGTCCCCCTTGTCCATGAGATCCTTGAGAGCAGCGGTCCTTGCGACACGTCAAAACTCGCCCGCCGACCTCTCTAGGTCAATCTCGATTACGTCTGTGCCATTTTCACCTAGTATCGAGGTCATGAATGGCTCTGCCCCGTACCGGTTCATGTTGAAGCTTGGTTAACACTTCCGCGCACCCTGGTTGGGAGAGGGGGGATTGGAAGGGACTTCAATCCGATTGCTCCACTCAAATGTGGGAGGGTGACTTGACAGCATTGCTGGCGCGCCCCTTCTTCCGGTGATTGCGCTTAGGACTGTTGTATTCAAGAGACCCTGAGGCAACTGACCATAAAATAAGGCCCTGTTCTTATGCTGACTGGCACAAATCGACTGCCCATCCCAGTCCTGATCGGACGCATGGTCTACTCCGATCAAGACTATTCTGTTCCCGCATAGGGTGGTGGCTTGCCTTTCGAGATCCTCCTCTGAGGTTGTGACTGTGATTATGCCCTCTCTGTCCTTGGATCCCCATCAAGGTGTCGACTTGGGACAGCAAGGATCTGGGACGGCCGGCTGACGACTGGTTGCTTAATTGTTGACTTGAGCTCCTCGACATGGGCGCCGACACCGCCTCAGGCCTGAACATGGTCAGAGAAAATGATGCACGGAACCATTTCAATGGATTTTCAAAGACTTCTTCATTAGACCCAGCTCGGAATTGGTGCATAAGAGAGTAGATCTGGTCGTGCTCGTCAATGTCTTCGTGCCACTCGGGATCCTTGGGTCCTTTGACCCAATCGTCGTCAGGTTGGTTCTTTCCACTGCCGCCTTGATCTGGAGCACTTGAAGGCAAATCTTTTACGAATCGGTAGTGGTGACTTTGCTCTGGGGTTTCTTAGCTGAAGCAATTAGATTAGATGTTGAGTGTTCGTGGGTGCTCATCAAGTGCGGGTTCCCCGCATCTTCGTAACACCGATGAGCCGTGCCTATGACCTGGAGAGGTCATCGTGGCCTTTGGTTTTGGCCTCGCTTTCCTGCTGGAAGCCAGGAGCCGAATCCAGCGGATCTTCAGCTCGGGCTGTCGTAGGTCTCCAACCAACTCATGACCCGTACCCAAGATACTGTTGCTACGTAAAACGCCAGGCAGAGTCTGTTTGATGATCTTTGGGTCTCTAAAAGTCATAGACTCAGTGTACTTGATAAGCCCGCCTCATTGGCCTATAACATCTCGTCGTCCGAGTTTCTCCTTATGCCCTATTCAATGAAAATGTCCAGGCTCTCGTCCACCTGTTCTGCGCCCTAAGACACAGTGAAGGTTCAACTGAATGAAGCACAGTCTTGTGCTCTTATTTAGAGACCGGAGCAGACGGTCGAGGTCACATGGCTAGGCTTCCATTCACCCATTCGGAGATTTCTTCATGACCTGCATCAATGTCTCCTCAGGAAAGTCCGACAGGCTGGATTCGCCTGCATTGTCGATGAGACAGTGGCAACTCCATCCTGCTGACCATTTTTGGGCTTCATGTTACTACCGTACTGCCACTGCAATCGGATTGACTCGATGAGGCTTCTCGGATCGGCAGAGACAGACATGGAGGTGTGGTCTCCATGGCGGAAGGACCAGGACCGAATCTCGGCAACTCTTCATCAAGCTTAGGTCTATGTCAACGGTGGGCCGGTTCGAGGAAGTCAGGGAGGCCGTTTGTTAAAATCTTGGTCATCAGGTGAGTGCAGACCTCAGGCCTGCTATTGGGCAAGCCTTGATCCAGATCATGTTTCTGATCTCCGAATTACTCACGGCGGCAGAAGCGCATAGCTTGGACTAGAGAGATTTACTGAGGTCCTCATCTCCAGACTCGTCCTTGACAGCGGAGTCCTTCTTTCCGGCCTTCTTGGGGGTAGGCTCGGCCTTCTTGGTGGGAGTCTCGCTCATGTCGTCCTCGCCAGCATCCTTAGGCGTGGATTGCTTGCGCTTGTCGGACGCAGCAGCTCCACTGGTCTCATTGGTGCTTGCGAGAGGAAAGACCGTCATTCTAAGGTCGTTCCGGATCGTCGGAACAGGGACCACTGCGGTGGCGAAGCCATGACCAGAGCCAGAGCCTCCGGTGCAAGAGGGGAAGCAATGGGGCCATAGGTCGGCGGCGTGAAGGATGCTGCAGAATAATGGGTCAGCTATCTGTTTTGATGTTGGAAGCCGCCAAGATCTGGTGATTAAACAAACGGGATCCTCGAAGGGCCACATGGAAAGGGGATAGATAAGTTTGAAGTTGTTGACGACTCACCGAAAGTGCGCACTTGACGTCCACTGCCGCGACCAGCGCTTCCGAACCCAATCTTGCCACGACTCGTTGTCGAATACATAGCCCTCTGGCTATGTTCTAACATGAGCGGGGTCACAATATCTTGCGGGGCCTCGTAGTCGCACTCGTAATGGGCTTGCATCAGGGTCAGCGTGATGTGAGGCATTGCTCAGTTGTTTTCTCCCAAGCCCTTCGCGAGGTCGATAGGATTGGAAGCCGGCCGGGCCCGGCAGGGTTGTCTTCTCGGGGCGGATTTCTCCGTACTCGTCGCGCAAGAGAAAGGACTCCCGGCTAGCTCAACCCAGGGTGTCGTCGATCATGTCTGAAAGTCGGTCCTCCCACGCCGGGCCTAGTAGTCGCATGATCATGGCTCATATTACCGGGGACAGGTATCGGTTGGCCTCGGTCCTATTGGTAATTTTGAGGAAGATTCGCGAGCAGTCGTGTCGGGTCTGTCCTCCGAGTCCTCTATGCGTCTATATGACCCATTACCCAGGCCACCACTCAGAGAACTTGTCTGGACTCGCGCACGTGTCCAGCTCACCCTTTCCTTGTGCTGGGCGAGAAACCCAGCGTTCGGGCGTGCGAGGACCTTGCGCTGGTACTGAGTCGACCAGTTCGCCAGTGTACGATGTATTCCGTCATTATTTTCACCCGGGCCTCGATCTGCCTCATCATGAGGCGGTCGCACCGAGCCACACTATGTCTGGAGACGGGCAGGCACCCGACATTAGATCTGCGGTGCTTCGCGCATTTTTCCTTGAAGAGTCCTTTATCTTCCAATACCATGAGTAGCGTGACAAGCTTCTTCAATTTGGTCAACTCCGTTACGAGGTGCTCGATGCCAACGTGGATGTGTAGGCCACAGGAAGCGTTCACCTGAAAATCGGACGGCGTTCAGGAGGCTGGAGCTTCATAGTGCACTGGAGCTCAGTGCATAGTCGAACCAGACGCGATGTGAGAGAGTACGTATTGCCTCGTCTACTCAGAGGCATCAACTCGAAGTCGGACAGCTGTGGGAAGGGCCCGAGCGTGACCACCTTTCTTTCCGCTGCCAATCTTGGAGGGAGTGCGCTTGGTGGCCCATGTGGGGGTCCTTCGCAGTAGTAGCTTGAGCACGAAGGGAACCGGCGTGCGAATTTGGCAGAAGATTCCTCCCGGCGGCACTAGCCTTGTTGTTTTGTATTCTCGACTCGTATAGCCCTTGGTCCAGGGGGTGAGGGCCTCTTAGTATGGTTCAGCCTCACGGTGCGGGAAGACCTGCTCCCAACGGTGGTGAAGACTAAAATCCATCGTGCACGGGACGGAATTGGACTTCTCCCCGACAAATTCATGATTCTCGTCGAGGGCATCGTGCTTTCAGAAAGATGCGGCATGCCGGCATTGTTGCTCGCTCGTTCCATGCAGTGAAGGATGCGTCTCGGCGCGGTGAGACGACCGTCTATTATCTGCCGAGCTGGTAGAGACTGATGCACATGATGCCAATGTCGTTCCTGCATGCTCATAACCTCAAAATCAGGCTTCTTTGGCTGTTCTTGACTGGAACGGAACCTCTGTTCCGCCGGTTGTGGCCGTGCGAGCCGCCCCAGCTACATCCTCCTTGGGCAGAATCAAAACGTTGAGAGACATGTTGCTGAGACGAGGGAGACTGCTGCTCGGAGGAATTGCCTCATCGTCAATTCCGGTATGATGTCCCCAATGCCGCAGGCATTGGGAAAGGAGCAGACTGAACCTGTGCATTGTTCATCAGAGCATGCTGGGGGTTAAATGGCGGTGCGGTGGGATGAAAGTGGTTCCTCTGGTCCTGTGCAATGATTGGCAAAGACCAGAAGAAGCGTTCGTCTTGAGTCCTCAGGCTGCTCTGTATCAGGTGACAGACCCTCTCGACTTCGCTGAAGTCTGCTTCCTCATGGCTTTCGCGCAGCCACGGGGTCCCAACAAACGATGCCGATGGTACGGTCAGCGTCTTCCAGATCATTCCAGTTGATCATATGCAGCAAACACATCTGCCATGCTGCCCAACCTGTCAGTTCGAGTCGGACTCGAGCCCGCTAAACTAGTTCACGCCTTCCGGCGGGTCTGCCAATCGGATTGCGTTGTAAACGTTCTTGACCTGGTCCAGCCACATGCATCAGATGCGAGTTAGTTCTCGAGCAGGTCTGGAATGGCGTCCCAATGACGACTGTGTCCGGACCTAGGTGAACAGGCGGCATTGGACTGGCGGTTTGGCCCCATCGGCTGGTCTGAGATGTACGAGTGATTCATCTTGCCAAGCATCGACAAGTGAGTGGTTGGTGTCGTTGACTCGGAAGTGCGTGTGTGAACCGGCATTCTGCTTTTAGTTGACGATGCTGGATCAGGCCGAGGCAGTTGCTGCTACCTCTCCCCAACTACCTCTCTAGAGGTGCTATCACCTGGGCGGCTCAAGGACGACCATTCCGGCACACTTCGAACGCCATGTGGTGCCACTCTCTCGTGATTCGGGAAATTTTGAAGTCTTTTCATCGATGTAGGGCTTGGCCTGACTAGTCCCAGTGTGAAAAGAGAGGGCACATACACTGGCCATGATAGTTGATGTAGGGGGTTTGACTGTGGGCGAGGATGATATTTGGTTGTTGTGGCTGCGTTCTCGTAAGGGCTTAACACAAGCTCCATGCTGGTGAGGCTCTGTATAGGGATGTGGAACCATCGCTTGTTAATCTCATACTTCCAAGTTCTCAGCAACAGGGAGCACAGTATCCCAGACAATTTCGAGGCAGGCTTTGTTGCGATCCTTAGCAAAGGCAGCCAAGGGCAGGCCTTTCTGGATGCCCGCGCTGATGGTGTCTTCAGTCTGTCGGTTGAGAGCACGCGGTCCAGCTCCTTTCTCGGTCGATGTGAAATGATACCTCAGTGCCTGGAGGATTGCCCGCTGGGCAATGGTGACGAGAGACTTGTCGTCCATAATCAAGGCTAATTGACTTGAGGCCAATCTCAAGGACCCTCTGGTCCTTGCGAGGAGATCGCTTGACGGTGATCTCAAAATCATCCTCGATGTTGTTGAACGCGCCGGGAGCCAATAGAATAGGATCATGTACATCCTCTCGAAGCTCGCGATGTCGAAAGTGGTTTTTTTGGAGTATCTCCAGAGCCTGGTAGATCTTTCCGTTCTTTTAGGAGTACGAGCTTCGTTACCGGCGTTCGTTTGCGGGCTTCAGTAATTTTTGGACTCTCTAGTCCAGGGAGTCCTGCGGTATCACCCCATGTGGTCCGTTCAGTCTCTTGTTCTCTCCTTCGCCTGACTCTGAAGCCAATCCTCTAAATAGACCTTGCGGAGTGAAGGTTTTGGCGTCTGTAGAGTTTGCTGTGTTTAGTGTAGGTCTCCAAGTTACTCAACCACGTGGGTTGTCATTTACTTACATTCGAGGAATTTCCTTGCATATGCTGTTCTTCCTCATTCAAGTCTCGTCGTAGAATGCCAGTGCATACTCAGGCGACTTTGTCCACCCACCAAAAGGAAAAGACAACACCGCACCGAGGGTGGCAGTAAGCCTTCCGAAGATTGGGTGTATGTGTGGTGGGTGGTTTGGCTTGGTGAATACAACCAGAGCCTGTTCTTCGTTGGCAGAAGACATGGCCGTTTCGGATGTGTTCAGGTTGGCGACATGTGAGGACATGGAGGAGACGGAATCGGTGTCACTTCCAGCAGCGACAGCATCTTTCTGCTCGTTGGTGGGAACGTTGGAAGACATGTCGGATAAGTATGGCTTCGTGGGTGCTCTTCTCGATGATATGCAAGGCAGGCGACAAGCTGCTCGGATAGCTCTCGGAGACGAAGTAGGTCTCAGAGGAGACTGGTCCCCCCATGAGGCTCTGTAACCAGTGTTCTTCTAGTATTCATATTGTCAGCGATGCCGGTCAGTGCAATATAGAATGCTTTGTTCTAATACTCACAGATGGAGATGGCGGAGTAGCGTGGGGTAGGTTGTCGGTAACCAATGTGCCCCCATTCCTCAATTCATGCTGCTCACTCCTTCTCGTCTCCTTCTTCAGGTGCCTTGGCCATGCCTGAAGCTTCCCTGCGAGCTGCAGCAGCCTCAAACATGGCCTCAATCTCCATACGGATGTGCCACCCTTCTATCTTTCGAGGGACATTCTTGGCCGCCCGAAGAGTATCCTCTGATCCAGAGGAGCCCACAGCCGCATCAGGGGCAGGCGCAGGCGCAACGAACCTCTGTTCGTGTCTTCTAGTCGGTCGGCGCGAGAATGAGTGCGAACATTGAATCAAGGCTGCCACTCATGCGCTTTGCTACCATAAACCTGTACACTTGTTAGTATCCTGAAGAGATACCTAGGTAACAAAGGATGAAGTATAATGTGCGTGGGTATATGGATACATTGAAAGCATCTGTAGACTTACTCGAATTCGATGCCGAATGTGACAGTATGCTCTTGACTGGGAGATCTTTGAGAAGAAATCGTGGCTTGGAATGACTTCGTGGTGATTCAGGTTGGTGGATCCTCTGATCCGGAGGACAGCTCGGCTTTGATACGCCTTCCACGGTTGGTTGAGCGAGACAACTTGATCGGACCATCATCACCGGTGAGATCGATGGTAACCGCATCATGTACGGGTCAAAATTGACCATCACGTCGTACCTTCTTGGAGGCGTTCTGGTTGGTGAGGCGTTCTTGGGACCTCTTGCGTTTGTCTTGACGGTAGTGGAGGTCAGTCACAGGTGAGGGTATTCTCAAAGAAGCCACACTTCTCTTCCGTCGAGGGGACTCCTCCGAGTCCGGTGCTCTGATGGCTCAGGGTTGGACAGCTACCGCATGGGGAGGAGGAGCGCAGGCGGCGGGGGATCCTCTGATCCGGAGGAGAGGGCGGCGGCATGGAGGAGGAGCAGGAACCGTTTGCCTCAACGGAGGTCTTCTTGAGAAGGGCATACTCGAGGTCAGGAATCTTGAGCTTCCTCTGAAGCGACCTCAGGGAAGATTCAAGATAGTGGTATCAGATAGATCTGAAGATCAGAAAATAATCCAAGGGAGAGTTTGTCGAAATTGGGGGGAGGGAGGCAGGATTTAAATATTCAAAAGCCCATGGCCTGTGCGTCGAAAAGCTGCGATGACGACGACTGACCGACCGGGCTTATCTTCGTCCCAGGTCTATGCTGTGAATATGGAAAGCGCCAATGGGAAACGGCTCTGAGTAGAGGTCTTCTAGAAAGAAGTCTTAGCTGAGCGTCCAACCAGGGCACATTGTTGTGTACAACCGCTGAATATCGGACGCTGGTACCAGCCTGCTCGTGGTATTGTCAAGTTTTGAGTCCAATAAGCACACGTTGTGGTATATATCCGATGAAAATTGGACGCTGGCTATACTGCACACCATGGAGCCCTGGCGCCGAGGCTGCCCCAGGGTGACACGCAACTTAGACAAGGGATGGACACCGGACGAAGTTCGGATCCAGATCTTCCAAGAGGGTCTTTCATGTCCGAAAGCTCACGTGGCTACAATGCAGGATATCAAGCAAACGCGGGTTCAGACGAAAAATTGGACGAATATCCGATGAATTTTAGGCACTACACACCACGCAGAGGCGTGGCCGGGCATTCCAGAACGTTGGGGCACCCAGGGCAAGCCTCGCCTGGGCCCGCTGAGCAGCCCACCTGAGCTGGCAGATACTAGATTTGAGGTTTCTTTGTCGGGCTCGACAGGCAGCATGGGTGGTATGTGATGATAGAGCACCACAGGAGATAATTTGAGGGCATATTTGGTCAATCTCAGCACAAGAAATTGCATTGATGGTACATTGAGAGTTTTATTTGGTACTTGACTTTGTCTTAACCACGTAGGAACTCAAATGCTTTTGCCTAGGTTGTCTGTTGATCGAGTTGCAGCTGATGAAAACCATGTGAGACCTTCTGGGCAGGTATGGGCATCTGGACGCCCTCGGTGCATTCCATGTGAGCTGTAAGCAGTGTGAATTTGATCCTGGGGCCTGTTCATTCTGGAGTTCTTGCAAACAGACTGAGATGCGGGGCAGATATGACGAGCTCTTTGAGGTGAACACAAAGATGGGAGTGTCTGGCCAGCTGTCTACACTCAAGTGCTTTTAGGGGCCCACAAGAACCAGAACGATGGAGAGTATTACCTTTGGGGTGCTGAGCCACTCTCCGTGGGTTAGGAATCATAAGCTGACAAGCTCTGTGGCTTGTGTTGGCGTGCTTCCTGTTGCATGTGGACACAGCTGAGGGCGGCCGCTCAGCTGAAACGGCCAACCTCCAAATGCTAAGCAATTCGACGTACGACGGTCGAGACCGATAGTGGCGGGCACAGTTCATGGGCTTCTGTTGGTTACCAGAAGATTATGCTGGGGCTTCCATAGGCTGTGCAGCTCACTCAACTGCCTGTTGGTGATGTGGCAGCCATGGAATGGCACATGTTGGTGACGAGCGCTGAGGGCGGGCATGCCTCAGCACTGGCATCCTAGGGCTGACTAGCTGGCATGTTTACTCGGTGTTCTCACGACATTAAATAGCGGGCATGTCGTCCTCAAGATGACGAGCGAAAGGAACCACTCCAATCTGTCTTTTTCTTTCACACTGCTTCTTTGCTCCACTCGCTTTCTCTTTGTTGTTGTTCCATCAACAGCGCCAGTTACAGTCTCAAAATGCTTTCAAAATCTCTAATCACCCTTACCAGCCTCTTGGCCGTGGCATCAGGCAAGTCAAAGGAAATCACTACAACAAATAAGCAGACCGGGGAGCACACCCAGCTGACCTCAACTTATTTCTAGCCATCACTATCACCGAACCCCAGCAGGGCGCCAAGCTCGACTTCAGCGGGAGCAACGCCATCTCCTGGACCTCGGTGGACACCGACCCAGTCTCCTTCGAGATCGTCCTTGTGTCACCCAACAACTCCACCATCGCCCAGTCAGTCATTACAGAGTCTGTAAACACCACAGAGAACAAGTACAGCTTCTCCAACTTTGTCACCCCCGTGGGCGATAGCTACCAGATCAACTTCATCGGCAATGTGGGCACCAACAGGGGCATCATCAGCCAGTCCCAGACTTTTGCGGTGACCAAGTCCGGGGTTGCTTCGTCTACTACATCCTCTGCTGGCTCTACCGCCACAGGCACCGGAGCATCGGCCAGTGCCACCTCTACGGATACCAGCACGGCCAGTGCTCTCGGTGTGACCTCGTGGATAGCCGGGCTTGTGGTCGCTGCCCTCACCATGCTGCTCTAGAAACTCATCTTTTTTTGGTTGCAAGGACAGATATAGATAGACTTCTGTTATAGAAAGAGCTATGATTTAGCACAGAGGCTTTTTTAGTAAGGCCACATTGATTATTGTTTCACTGTGTGTATGAGAATTCTCTTTTGCCAATTTGCATTTCATGTATGCCACACCAGGTCCACAGGGGCTGTCTCTGACAGTGGCTGTGACAAACGGTTCATTGCTGTGCAGCGCACCAAAGTTTACAGGTAATTTGGCTTGTGATGTAACTGATCTCTGAAATGGGGTTTGCGGATTTAGGAAGATTGAATTTCTGGTCTCCAGGGCTTTTTGTTAGCACGCTTACTTTGCTAGCAGCAGAAGCTTCCCTCACTTCTCATGCCGGTTCTCTTGACAAGATACAAACTCTCATTTGACGCCGTCAAGTAGTCCGTCAAGACGCCTTTATCCTGTAACTCAAGCTTTCAAATATGAATTGCAAATTCGCCATCCCCTCTAGCACGATGCACTGGCATTTTCAATCTGAGCTTGGCACGGGTCATCGCTTCGTGGCCACAAGCATCAATATAGTAAACTATCTACCTAGGCAGTGCGTGATATGCAGCCTCCTTCATAATATCCCAATCAAGAACTGACCAGGGGATATCCTAGCATGGGATAATATCCAGTGGGACAAACAACACCCCATAGCCCTCATCCGTCTGCCAAACTCAGGGCACATACCCTTTCCCAATCGCAAGACATGCCTCTCCACCTCGTTTCACAACACTGCAGACAACTCCACCATCCAGCAGAAGAACTCAGCTATTGAGCGCCCTCAGACTGACCTCTCACCATGCAGCTTAACGTGCTGTCTGCGGCCCCCTCCTGTAATTTAGGAACATTCCAAACCCCACCTCCACCACACAGCCAGCATTGAACGCCAAGGTGAGCATATGAGTGGCTGTCAAGATTTCCATTATTGTTGCGGTGGTAGGGAGGTACCAGTAGGTGTAGATGAGCATGAACATGCAGCCCAAGCTCGTGTGTCTTAAATCGAGCACCACCGGGACAAGGCAGGTTTGCACGAATATTTCTGCAAGGGTAAGAGGATGAACATGAAGGCGAAGATGCCACAGATCGGCTGGTCAATATCTTCAGGCCAGCTTGCAAGGACAGTCCTCCAGAAAAGCTTGATGCAGATGTGGAAGACAATCAAGACGAAGAATTAGGAACCATCTATGTGCAGATAGGGACCTTTGAAGACAGAGTAAAGGTCTTCCTTCTTGTACTGACCGTGCGCCATCTCTATTATGTGCTTTTGATAGGCTAAGTGATAATAGGTAGCAGTAGTGAATTTATCTTTAGTGAATTAGCAGATGTGTGGCGGCACAACAAAAGAAGTAGTGCATCACATAACACTATAGTATTTATAAAACCTTATAACACCTATAGTATATACTAATTAAACCTAACTAACTTAGCTAATTAACTAGTAAGCTCTAGTTCACCCTTACCTACTAGGGGGTAGGGGGTCTTTTATTTAAATAGTATAATATATTTAAACTAAGTAATAATACTACTATATAATTAGAATTTAAATATTATAATAAAATACTAGTAAAAGACTAATAAAATACTATTATAGGTAAAATCTATTAAAAGGTTAATATTATATTAAAATTAAAACTATATTAAAATATATTAGTATATATTAAAAATCTTTATTAAATACTAGGTTTAGTTCTTATATTTTAAGCTAATAAATTATATTTTTATATTTCTATATTTCTATAGCTTTTAATAAGTTAATAGTAGTTAAACTAATAAATAACTAATAAGTAATTAAGTTAAAGATAAATTAAAAAAAAAGGTTAATTTTAATAAAGATTAAACTTTATTTTTTTACTTATATATTAAAACTTAATATTATATTATAATATATTAAGAATAATATTATATTAGGAGTAAGTAAAGTAATATAATATATTACTTAGTAGGATAGATTACCTAGTAAGATACTTTTTACTAGTTTACTAACTTTTATTAACCTTAATACTTACCTAATATAGTTAATTTAATAAAAGTTAGTACTAATTAGTACTAACTACTTCTAACTCTTTATTTCTAATTATTTAATTAATTTAAAATAGTAGTAAGGTTATAGTATAGGTCTAAAAACTTAAGGTTTTAGTAGATAGGTTTATATTTAGTAGAGATTATATCCCTATTTTTTATATTAATCTTATATTACTTTATTTATTTAACTATTTAATATACTAGAAATTAATATTTACTATACTAATTTACTTAAAAGAAGATAGAATTATTCTAGCTTTTTAAATAATTAAGAAATCTAAAATAAACTATAAAAAACCTATAAGTATATATAAAGCTATATAAATCTTTTCTATCCCCTATAGTATATTATTAGCTAGAATAAATAATTAACCCTATTATAAGAAAATATATATTAATAACTATAAACTTAAGCTAATTAAAGAATAGGTACTTATTTAATATATTATTAACTAAGATATATAAGTTTTTCTAATATATTTCTTTAATATAGAAAATATAGTTAACTTTATACTATTATTATATAATAATAGGTTTATTAGTAAGTACTAGATTTAATACTTTATAAATATATAACTTAACTTAAAAATTTAATTTAATTATCCTTATAATTATTAAAGGGTACTTTATAAAGATTTAGAAATTATTAAAAACTAGTTTAAGCTCCTTTATAATATAATAGCTAAGTATAGAATTATAAATAATAACCTATATAACTTTAATAAAACTAGCTTTATAATAAGTATATTAACTATATTAATAGTTATTATATATATTAATAGATATAGAAAGATTAAATTAGTATAGTTTAAAAACTAGGAATAGGTAATAATTATTAAATATATTAATATAAAGAGTTAATATATTCTACTATTTATAATTATCTAAAAAGCTTATTATCTTATAAGCTAAGTAATAGAGTTAAGTTTTCTAAAAGATTAGATTATTAAGTTTACTTTAAATAAATAAATAGATAATTAAACTAGTTTAAAATAAGCTTAATACTTTAAAAAGTATATAAAATAATAGATAAAGAGTAGATATTAGATATTTATTTTAAATAAATATAAAAGCTATATATTAGTAAATTTTAAAAATTACTATAAAATAAATAATATTATTACTATTAATATACTATTATATTTATCTTACTTACTTTAGTTATTAGATATTATATTATATTTACCTTTAAAGTATATATATAGTAATTAGATTAATCTCTTTATTTATATATTTATTAACTATATTACTAAGTTTAAGTTTTTTCTTACTTTTAAAGTAGTTTATAATAAAACTTTTATAAAGATAAATATTAATTTTATATTTAAAAGAGTTAGAATTACCTTTTAAAACTTAAATTCTATTATTTCTAAGCTTAATATTTACCTATAAATATTAAACTAATCTCTTTCTATCTCTCTTTAGAAATAGAAGTTATAAATACTATCTAATACTTAGTAAACTATTTAATAATTAAGTTTTATTAAAGTTAGGATCTTAATATATTAAGGAAGCTCTTTTATACTAATTATTTTAACTATTAACTAGTTATTAAAAGGTTTATAGGTAATAGTATATAAAATTATAATTTTAAAGGATTAGGTTTATATATTTAAGGATACTAATATAGTACTTACTAAGTATAGAAGGGTTAAGAAGAGTTAAGTATAGCTTAGAGAGGTACTTATTATTAAGGATTTCTAGGTAATAATTAAGGAAAAATAAAAGGGGAAGTAGTTAGCTAGTAAAGTAATAGTAGGTAATATATTTAAAAGGCCTTTACTATATTTAAATACCCTACCTACCCCCTTTTTTAAATAATTAATAAGAGATAATCCTTCTTTATTTCTTCTAAGTATCTATTAAAGATATTTAATAAATATCTTACTCCCTCCTATATAGGTATTTCCTTAAGCTTATAGATAAGCACACACCTAGCCTATATATACCCTATTCTATTAGTAGATAACTATAGAATCCTACTATATAGATAGTATATCTAGCTTATATATACTTTTATAAAAGAAGTATAAGTTTATTAAATTCTTTACTTATAATAGTAAGATTTATTTTATAGGTCTTTTAATAAGTTATTAATAAATACTTACTTTAAGATAACCTAATTATATATAAAGTATTACCTTAATATTCTAGGTATTCTAAGTTAAAAGTTTATAAACTAGAAATATAATTAGTTAACTAAGGATAGTAGTTATAGTTCTAATATAAAGAAGGATAGTCTATTAGTATAGGAGAAAACTTAGAAAGTTAGAATACTTTAAGAGTTTAATAAATAACTATAAAATAAACTTTAAAGAAAGGTAAGGTAATACCCTACTAGTTTTAACTTAAGATAGTTTATAGGGTTAAATCCTATTCTACCTAAATCTAAAGTAATAATATATAAGAAAATTAAAGGGTTATTAAAAGCTATATAGTTATAAATATTTAGTACTATAATCCTAATAATAATAACCTTATATAACTTATATATACTTATTAAAAGAATAAAGTAAGAAAATATTTAACTTAAATAAACTTATTAGCTCCTTATTCTATTAAATAACTAATTAATATATATATATATATATATATATAACTAAATAGAGAGAGGGTTAAAGTTATTATAGGTATCTTAGCTCCCTTTTATCTTATATTTTAATAATTATCTACTATAAGTAATAGTAGATATAATACTAAGCTTTTAAAAGTAATTTAATTAACTAACTTCTTTTAGCTTATTAGAATAATAGGTAGAGTTAT
>JUJX01000444.1:0-23625 GCA_000800745.1 Diaporthe longicolla
TTATTATATTTTAACTACTCTTATTTATATATTACTATATAGACTTTAAGTAATATTATATATAAATCCCTTTATAACTTATATAATATTTAGACTTAATAATAGCCCTCCTTAATATAACCTTATATAGAAAATAGATACTACTATAAGTAATAATAATAGGAGAAATACTTTAAATAGTAGTTAAAATAATAATATTTAAAGATTAACTTTTAAATAGCTTTAAAAGCTAGTTATTAAAGTCTAATAACTTTATATTATAGTTAATAAATAGGTATAATAAAATAAAGAAATAGAATAACTTAAGTAGAAAGTTACTACCTTTAAAGCTATTATAGCTATTATTAATACTCTAATTATAACTAAAGAAAATATTAAGTTAAATAACCTAACTTTATATAATAAGACCTTAGATTAGCTTTAAATATACCTAATATAAGTATAGGTTTATTAATAGTTTAACTATATAGATACCTAGCTAAATAGAAAATAAGTTATATATATAGCTTTATTTCTTAAAAGAAGAGCCTTAGTATAGTTTAAACCTTATTTTATAGACTTTATTACTTTAGAAGTATTTAAGAAATATAAGGATAAAACTTAGAAGATCTTTAGTAAGTATAAAAACTATAAAAAAGCTTTAAAAATCCTATTCTAGGATTTAAATAAGGAATAATAGGCTAAAAGAGAACTCTTATATCTAAAATAAAAAAGCTTAGCTTTAACTTATATAGTAGAATTTTAAAGAATCTATATATATATTAACTCTATAGATAATACTAAAATCTTTATATTCTATAGAGAACTAAAGAAAGAAGTAAAGGATAAATTAGCTAAATATAATAAACTTAATAACTTTTTATAGTATATTAAACTAGCTATTAAACTTAATAATAGGCTCTTTAAAAGATATTAGGAAAAATATAGAAATATTTTTAAATAGTTTTAGTATAATAATTAGTAGAATAAACCTAATATTAGTTAAAGATATAACTATAACTAATTAACCTAGTAGGGATAATAGTTAGGATTTATAAAGCTTAATACTATTTAATAATAAAATAAGAAAAATAAAAAGAATATTAAATATTTTAACTATAGTAAGAAAGGATATTATATTTAAGAATACTAAAGTAAAAAGAAGAAAAACTAGAAGCTTATATTTAATAGCTTTAGATAAACTAATATTACTATATACTTTAAGAATAACTCTATCTAATCTAAGAAATAGTAAGAAATTAGAACCTTTTACTATATTTATAATATAGTAATATATAATTAGTATTAGGTTTATCTAAAATAAGATTTTAATAACTAATAGATAGGTTATAAATAGAATCTAAGTAAATATTTAATAAATAGATAAATCTTATTTAAAATAAATTAAAACTATATAGTATAAGCTTATATTAAGGCTTTAAAAGAATTTAATTATAATAAACTATATTTTACTTAGTATAAGAAAGAAAGTTATAAAATATATAAAGGTAATAAGTAGAATTAGTAGTCTATACTAATAAGTATAGCCTATAATATTACTAGAAAGCTATATATATAGATTAGCTAGATAAACTATTTTAATAACTATTATTTTATATATTTATTAGATAAAGAAAGAGCTTATTAGTTTCTCTAAAAGCTATAGAAGTTATATATATTAGTAATAGGAGAGTAAGAAATACTTTTACTACTAAAATCTAAGCTAATAAGAAATAATCTAAAGAATATACTTATATCTTAAACTTAGTAAAAGAAACTATAAGCTTATTTAAGCTATATCCTTCTATTAGCTCTATAAACTAATATTACTATAGTAGTTATAATAGGAAGAATCTTTATACTAACTATATAGTATTTAAAAAAAAGGTAAAGATACTAGAAGATATAGAAAGGTTCTACCTATTATACTTATTATATATAGATATCTTTTAGATTTTATATATTTATAATAGATATAAAATTTATATATAGGAGAAGGTATTCTATAATTAGTTTCTTTAAAGATAGTAGGGATAGGATATTAAGATAACTTATAAAAAGAATAACTTTAAAGGCTAAATTCTAAAATAGTAGTATAAGATTATAAGATATACTAAGTTCTACCTTAATCTATAAATACTCTTAAAATATTTATAATACCTTAAAGAATAAAGAACTTATACTAATAAGTTATACTAAGTCTATATAGATAATAAATTTAAAGAATAGTATTAATTATAATAGTAAGAATAGATCTTTAGCTTAATATAACCTATAATATAATAAAAAAGTATTAATAAGCTTATAAAAAGCTTATAGTAATTCTAGAATATTACTAGAGATAATATTAAATAAATTTATTACCTTCTAGATAAATACTTAAAAAATAAGTAATACTATCTATAAAACCTTAGGTAGTAGAAATTATTAATATAAAGTACTTATATATAATAAATAAGGAGGATTACTAGTATTTAAAAGTAAAGATAGAAGTTAGAATTTATAAATATAAAGTATTTATTAATAGTAGTATTTAAAGAAACTTTATTTCTTTATAAATAGTTAATAAATACTAAATCCTTTAGTATAAAAAAATAGAACTTTATAGATTTAATATAGTTAATAGAATAAAGGTTATTTATAAATAAAGTATTATTAATATAGAAACTAATTATTTTTAACTATAGATATTTAACTATATTAAATAATTTTCTTTAAATATTATTAAAATAGTAAAATATTAGTTAATTTTAAAAATCCTTTAGTTAAAAAAGAATAACTTTTAGATAGATTAAACTATTAGTTAAATCTACTAAACTAACCTTATTAGCTTAGAAAAAGAAATAATTATATATTATAAGGATAAGTAAAGCTTAGTTTTTAAAAATAGTATTTAAAAAGTATATATTTAAATAAACTTAGTAATTACCTTTTAAGAAGGAGGGAAGGACTTAGCTTTTAAATAAATTCTAATAAGACTTATATATAAGTTAATAAGGTAGTAAAAGGGTACTTTATAATAGACTAATACTATAAACCTTCTATATACTAAAAAGTATCTAAATAATAGTAGTTTACTTTAAATTAATAATAAAAAATAATAACTTATACTAACTATATAAAAATAAATTAAAGAGATCTAAAAAGGATTTAAATAAATATAATAAATATAAAAGATAATACTTATAGTTTAGATTATCTTACTAGTAGAAACCTTATAATAAATAATAAAAGTATATAAGGTTAGCTTTACTAAATAAGTTAAGCTAATTCTTTAAAGATTTATAGTTTATTTATAAAAGGCTAAGATAGTAGAGAAGGATTTTTAAAAGTTTATATTTTAGAAATACTATAAGTATACTAAGCTATTTATAGCTATACTTAATATTAGACTATTTAAGTATAATAATTAGAATTATAGAATACTTTTTAAAAAAGAAATAGTATTAAAATTTATAAAGATTTATAGATTTAATAAAATTTAACTAAAAATATTTAAAGAGTATTTTAATAAGAATTTAGTAAAAGGTTATATTTAACTATTAATATTACTAGCTAAATACTTTATTCTTTTTATACTTAAAAAAAATAGAAAGCTATAACTTTATATAGATTATTAATAACTAAATAATATTACTATTAAAAACTACTACTTATTACTTTTAATATAAGAACTTAGAGACTAACTATAAGAAGTCTAATAGTTTATAGCTCTAAACTTTAAAGGAGCTTATAACCTAATTAGAATAAATAAGGGTAAAGAATAGAAAATAGTATTCTAAATATATTATAGATATTTTAAATATATAGTTATATTATTTAGGCTAACTAATATACTAGTAATATTCTAAGCTATAATTAATTATATTCTTAAAGAATATTTAAATATCTTTATTATTATATACCTAAATAATATCCTTATTTATTTAAAGATACTTAAAGATTATAAAGAATATATATATAAAGTTCTATAAAAACTTTAGAATATAAAACTTCTAGTTAAACTAAAGAAAAGTATATTCTATACTAAAGAGGTTAACTACCTTAGATATATAATCTAATCTAGAGAAATTAGAATATAGAAATCTAAGATTACTATTATTAAGAAATAGTTAATACTAACTAATATTAAGGAAGTTAGAGGATTCTTTAGATTTATTAATTTCTACTAATAGTTTATTAAGAACTATTTAAAAATTATAATTCCCTTAACTAACTTTATTAAGAATACTATTTATTTTTAATAGAATAATAAAGTATAGGAAGCTTTTAAAGAACTTAGGTAAAAAGTTATTTTAGAACTAATTTTAGTTAAAGTAGACTTAGATAAGGAATATAAAGTTAAAATAGATATTTTTAACTATATAATAGAAGAATAGTTAGAATAATATAATATCTAAAGAAAACTATATTCTATTACTTTCTTTTTAAAGAAATTTAATAAACTAGAAATTAATTATAGTATACCTAATAAAAAACTAATAGTAATTATTAAAGTATTTAAAGAATAGTAATACTACTTTATTAGTATAAAATATTAAATATAAATATTTACTAATTATAAGAATTTAGTTAGTTTTATTACTATTAAAGAATTTAATAAATATTAGATTAAATAAATAGAGTTTTTATTATAATTTAATATTTAAATTACTTATAGGTAGGGATTAGAAAATAGTAAAATAGATACTCTTAGTAAGTAGTTAGACTATCTATAAGATATACTTTTAGAGATATAAAGTATTTTTTAGACTATCTCTAAAGAAGACCTATTATTTTAAGAGTACTAATAATTAGTAGTAGTATTCTATATTAAAGTTAACTTAGAATAAGAGACTAAACTTAGAATAGCTTATTAAAAGCTACCTAATAAGCTTAAAGAATAACTAATAGAAGATAAAGGTATATACTATTAAAGGAAATAGCTTTTTATATTTAAGGAATTATAAAAGAAACTTATATAAAGAATCTATAAAGCTTTAATTTATAGATACTAAGAAATTATAGTAACTATAAAATAAATTAAGTAATATTACTACTTCTCTAAGGTTAAAGAAGAAGTTTAAATAGTTATTTAGAATTATAATATATACTATAAAAGTAAGACTACTAAGTATAAGCTTTATAGTCTACTATAGCCTCTACTAATATTTAATAAACTATAGTAATTAATTAGCTTTAACTTTATTATTAAACTATTAAATTTAAAAGAACTTATAATAAAAGTAAGATATAATAGTATTCTAGTTATTATAGATAGATTTATAAAGTATATATACTTTATTCTTTATAAAGAAGTAAGTAATATAGATAAACTTATATATACCTTTTTATAGATAATTATTAGTAACTATAGAATACTATAAGAAATTATCTTAGATAGAGGGATAGTATTTATCTTAAACTTCTAGTAATTATTTATAAGATAATTTAGTTTAAAATTAAAGCTTTTAATAGCCTTTTACCTATAAATAGATAGATAAACTAAAAGACTAAACTAAATTCTAAAATAATATCTTTATAGTTATATTAACTATAAATAAAATAATTAGAAATAGTTACTACTTATAGTATAATTTATTTATAATAGTATAGATATAGGAATAATAAAAGTATTACCTTTTTATATAAACTCTAGCTATAAACTAGAAGTTTATAGAGAACTAATCTTTAGTTAGAAAGTATAATTAGTAATAGAATAGATAACTAAAATTTAGAACCTATAAAAGAAGCTTTAGTAAGAACTATTTTTTATATAAAGATAAATAATAACTTATATTAATAGAAAAAGATTAAAGAAATTAACTTTAGAAAAAAGAGATAAAGTCTATCTACTTTATAAAAATATTAAAACTAAGTAACTTAATAATAAACTAGACTATAAAAAGATTAGACTATTTTAAATCTTAGAAAAACTTTTAAATACTAACTTTAGACTTTTACTACTAATAAAGATATAGATTTATCTAGTCTTTTATATATTACTTTTAAAACTAATACTAGGTAATATATAATTTAAAATATAAGTTAAATTTCATAATAATAAAAAAGAATAGGAAGTTAAAAGAATTTTAGATTTTAGAATATATAATACTAATATTAAATATTTAGTTAAATAGAAAGGCTATAATAATATAGATAATATATAGGAACTCTTTAAGAATCTAATAAACTACTAGTAGGCTTTATAGGACTACTAAGCCTAGTTAGGAAATCTAAAGAAATACCTAAACTTTTTAGATCTAAGCTTAAGGAATACTAATTAGAGATCTCTATAGTACTTAAAGACTATATATTAATAGTAACCTACTTCTTTTTCTTTTAATAAGAATACTTAGTATTCTCTTTATCTAATAATTAGATACTATAATAGAATAACTTAAAAGACTACTCTTTAGCTTAATATTTCTATTTATATAACTAAGCTAGCTAGCTTATAATAGTCTATAACTTAGTCTATAATATAAATAGCTTCTCTTTTATATTAATCTCTTTTTTTTTAAGATATTATTATTTATTTAATAAGTGTTTTATTAGGGAAAGTTAGAAAGAAGTAGATAGAGAAAGGAAAGGATACCTATATAATAAAGTAATAGAGTTACTATTATAAAACTTTCTATTATATATATACTTAGAATAGTAGGAAGATTCTAGAGTAAAGTAATATATATAATTTCCTTTAAAATAATAAGAATAAAGTATAGTTTTAGCTAATATACTATACTAGTTAATTAAATTAATAAAGGCTAGATATTTATTACTTTTCTTAAATATCTTAGAGATATAGCTATTTAATATTTAGAATAATATAATAAAATAGGGTAATAAATAAAAAGATAGGAAGGAATATAAGGAAAGGAAGGAACTTATAATAAGAATCTTTAGGGATAAAGAAATAGATAAGGAGGGGGATAATATTATAACTCTAATAAAAATAGGAATAATAGTTAGTTCTATCTAGGATAGAATCTTATTAAAGGCTAGTATACTAGCTAGCTAAATAGTATAAGGGAATTAAGTTTTAGTTATATAACTATTATTTAAGTAAAAGAAGGATTAATTAGAGTAATAATTAATTTTAGTAATCTCTTACTATAGAGTAATAAGAGTAATAAGTACTCTTAATACTCTTATATTTAGGATTACTAGGAATAACTAGTACTTTTAGTAAGCTAAGCTAAAGAACTAGATTATATAGATATACTTATTACTAGTAGATAATATTAGGATAGGATAGCTCTTTAGTAGTTAATCTAAGTATTCTTTTTAAATAGCTTTTACTAGCTAGTAATTATTATATTATTTAGAATATTACTTAACTACTACTTTATTATATATCTTAAATATAAACCCTTTAATCTCTTAGTTTATAGGACTTAGGAAGCTTTAATTATTATACTTACTATATAACTACTTTACTATATAACTACTTTATTAGCTATTAGCTTTAAGCTACTAATATTAATAATTAATAATATTATTAGGAGTAATACTTCTTAACTATATCTATATAGTATAAAGCTAAAGCTATATACTTATAGGTAAACTATATTAATATTATATTATAATTAGTATTATTTTTTTAAGTATTAGGTCTTAAGCGCTTACTACTATATAAAGGTACTATATATATTTTATATATATAGGGGATTAGAAACGTAACTATAAGGCTAAGGCTATATACTTAGACTTCTATACTATTATTAATATTATATTTCTTTTAAAACTAGGTCTTTAAGTATTTACTACTATATAAAGGGACTGTACACCTTTAGGATGTATATAGATTAAGAGCAAAGCCTCCTTATATACGCTGTCTTGTCGTCCAGCGGAAGTCAGCTGGGGCTAGAATGGTCACACGAGTCAATCCTCCCGGAAGCTCTTCTAGAGTGGCGTGCCACCCCGAGAGCCAGTGGCGGAATATGCTGAATGTCTGCCACTTGTTGAACAACCTCACGAAGACCGAGGTGAGCCATATGGCAGGGGTTGCCTAAAGATATGACCAGGAGTCCTGCTCGTCTCCAGAGTGCTAGAACAGGAGGCCCAGGTAAACCACATACACGGGTATGTGAATGCGGTAGAACAGGTTGTATTATTGTAACTGGATCCATGGCACGGAAAGAACCACGAGATCGAACAGGCTTGCTATGTACTATAACGGATACATCATCGTTTGTACTCCATTGGCCCGTTCTTGGGAGCTTTTGTCTTCCAATGGGAAGTTCTCGGGGGGCAAGTATCTACAAACCATCGCTTTCACATGGATCAAAAACTGACAAAATATCCTGAGCAGTTCATCCAAGAACAGTGCCGCGAACGAGGCGACAGTCTGCTGCGGCTAAACCCAACTCCTTGAAGGAATGCGACGATTTTCACGATTGATCCGTGCTGAGTTGGGAACCTAGTTACCTCCATTACTCAAGTTATATATCGGCTAGGGAAACAAGGAAGGGAGAAAAGGGAGAAAATCCAGGAACTAGTAAATCTTGTACGAATTGGTTGAGGACCTATTACTACTTTTTCTCCTTTTGCTTGGAGGATGTGTCTTATTTCATCAGTTCAACACCGAAATACTTCAAGCTGCTCTTCGCACAGTGAACGGCGGTGACAGATCCCACTGCCAGTCATTGATATTTTTCGGGTCGCCAAATGTCTCCAGTGATCTTCTCAAATATCTATACTCGCCATCGGCAAGTTCCTCGCCACTCGAGAATGTGCCGGTGGGCCTCGCGAAGAACTGTCTTGCAAGCCTGGGGAAGGAATTGACCGGGAAATTTGCGTCGACAAAGTCGTTTCCGTTTCCCGTAGTGCGGAAGCTGCCATAAAAGTCATTCTCACCAGGTACAAGTGGCCAAGACCAGTTCGCTGGGGTCCAATCTCGGCCAACAAACTGCATAGCTGAATGTCAGGTCGTCACGTTCCAAGTCAAATGATCTAAGAGCATCGACATATTACTCACATCAAAGCTGAACTGTCTCGTTGACCACACCACCATGAATGTGCCATATGGGACATTTGAGTCATTAAAAGAATAGGTGGCCCCTTCGGTCATAACCTGGCCATCTGGATTGAGGAATGGTCGCGAATCGCCAGCCCAGTGGGGTATGTTCTTCAGTGACCCTTTGATTCCTGAAATAGGAGTATGGTCAGTATAACACCGAATTCATTTACGAGTAAGAAGCACTTACCCATGTAAGACACACTAAGCCTCTCATCGTTGCTTCCGGAGATGTCAATGCCGCCTCCGTAGATTGGCAGTCTGCCAGCGTCACTCTCTTCGGGCTCTACAAATGTCACCTCGACGCTGGCGGTTTCCCCGGGCCCGATTGTGAGCTCTGTTGCGGAAAGCTGGACCACAGCAGCATCACCCGAATCAGTAGAATGAGCCGGTGCGAAGTCGATGATTCCCGCGGCAGCATTCCTAGAGAAATACGTTGGCTCAGTGCGGTGAGTGAGCTGATAAACAACCTGTTCGTCTCCACTATTCGCAATCTCTATTTTATGTGTGGGTTGGAAATTGTCGGTGTCGTTGAGGTTTATGTAGGAGGGATTGACGGCAGTTGAGTGCAACACTGCCCTGACAGCATCGACCAACCCGGCACCTTGTTGACCAATAGACCTTTTGCAACGCCCGGAGTCAGTACGATTTCCTGCGGAAGATGCCTGACGGAACCAGAGTTGAAAACTTACCCAGGTGTGCCCGATCCATCTGGTGCCTTGATCGATCGCGCGCCAGCGATAATACGCCGCCGTGCAAAAGCAGCCGCGTCATCTCTTGTCGCACGAGTTCCATGGGCGTTCATAACCAAAGCCGACAGTCCAGCAGCCTTTTAAAATTAGCCCCATGGTCATCATTCAAGCGACATCAAAGACATACATAGGGAGAAGCCATGCTGGTTCCGGAGAAAGAAACCCAGCTACCGCCCGGAAAGGTACTGTAGATTGAGCCACCTATAATCTGTGTATCAGCACTGCAACACAAGTCTTTGCAAAATAGGGCGGTGATGCTTACCAGGTGTGACCACTTCTGGCTTTGTACGGGCATCGATAGTTGGTCCCCACGAACTGAAGCTGTTCAGCCTTCCGCCCGCCCAACTTAGCCTTTCGGCAACGACAGGGCCACTCGTCAAGTTGAAGACGTATGTGATTTCATTGCCAGCCTCATGCTGACTAACAAGCCAATCACCATCCTCGTAGCTGATTAGGGCGGCTGTCACTGACTGTCAGTTATGTGTTTTGAAAGCATAGGGAGGAAGTGAAGTGAACCACGGCTACTTACAGCCTACTGGTTGTATTTCCCGATCATACATGGTTCGGGTGGGTACTTCCCACTCGGCACCTTGAAAATTGTACCAAAAAACCCAGTCGACTTTGTTGTTGAGCTTGTTGTCGTGACTTTGCCAACCGCAGACATTGCTTCGTCTGAGATGCGTTAGTGAGGTGAAGATACGAATGGGACATGAACTGACGGTAGAACTATGACATTATCATTGGGAATGGTCGGTGCCGGTTGAGCAATAAAGCATGCTAGATATTCTCGTGTCCCTTCCGGACGCCACGAGGCAGAAACGTTACCAGTGAGGTTAAAGGGTTGAGCTTCACTGCTGACATAGACCTGAGTATGAAAAGATCAGATCAGTCCATGCTGTCGGAGGTAAGGATCAGAGGCCGAGTCAATCTTACGAAGGTCCTGGATTCGCCATTCGAGGAATGAGCGGTGACTGGGTACGCGATGAGCGCATCATGTTCGACACTTCCGACAGTCAGGCCGCCAAAATTGTTGCCCAGGTTTGTCGTGAAAAAAGGACCTAAAGCCGAGAAGTGCTAGGTCAGCAACCAGACTGCGCTTGTCGCATCAATTCATCTTAGAGAAGACATGCCTTGTCCGCCCGAGTTTCCCGCTGCCACAACAATGAGGGTACCCTCTTCCTGGATCCTTGAGAGTACTAAGGCTATCGGACTATCTGGGAACGGCCGATCGCCACCCAGAGATCCGTTGATCACGTCTGCACCCTCCTCGTGCGCCCGGATGAAAGCTGCGATGGCCATATCCTCTGTGGTGCCGTCTGCGCAGGTAAAGACCTTGTACGCCCTCAGGGTAGCCTTGGGTGCCACGCCTTTGATAAACTGGTCATCGGCGCCAATGATGCCCGCAACATGAGTTCCATGTCCAAGACAATCTTTGGGGTCTGGAGAATCACTGGTGAAATCCCAGCCACCGTCAACCTTGAAGCCCGGGCCGAAGCCACCTCCAAGAGCAGGGTGCGTATAGTCGATGCCGCTGTCCTATTTCCGAACGTGAGTTATTCATTGCTTCTTCTAGTGGCAAAAAGGCTCAATGAATCTCGCTCGAGAGCCGGATTCCCTGACAACCCTAATGATCGACGAGTCCTATATTCGTAACAACGTGAAGGACGGGCGCGTCAAATTACTCACCACAACAGCGACTACAACACCTTCACCCAAGTTACCTAGAGCATGAATCTGCGAGACATTTGTTTGACTGTGGGGGTTCCAGGTGAATAGGGAACTGGAGTCCTGGAGCAGATCATGAGGTTCGAAACCAAGAGTAAAGTACGCAGCTGGCCAGATGTTTGCGACTTCAGGAAGGCTTTGAATCGCAGTGATATCGTCCCCGGTAGCATTTTTGAGATTGAAAGACGCTCCGTGGAAGAGGTTGGATGTGAAACTGAAGACAGGCTCTATATCCGCGCCTCCGTCTTGAAGTATACGCACGAACACCTCCGTGTCCTATCAATATGAGCCACGATCGCTACTCATCATCGATTGTTCACTTACACGAGTTCCATCCCGCTTCCTGAACCTAGCAGATCCAGCGTCAGAGAACTCAACGATATACCTATTCGGGTGAAACAATTCGGTCGGGGCAGGATCTTGGGCTTGGGCAGCGACTAAGGTCGACCCAAGCAGCAGTGCCGCTGCGAAGATTGTCTGGAGCATCTTCAAGCCGTTGACCCGGAAACCTCGCATAGTTCCACCACGAGCAGGTTCAGACCTAAATTATATATACCCTAGGGTAGTCTGCTCGTCAGGAATTTTAGGCATTTCGGTTCCTGGTTAGACGCGTGACTTCAGGGTTTGGAATCACCACTTTCGGTTGCCGCGCACCGTTCCGAATGACCTCGCCTACTCAAAGTCCAGCCTTGATTATTAGAGGGTATCCTGTGCATGGAAATAAAGATTAAGTTTCGGTTTAACCTGCTGCAGAAGGTGACGCGCTTGGCGCGTCTACTTCCAAGGTTATAGAACAGACCTATAGTATCATTCTCCCCTCTATATCCCCTTGGCATCCTTCTTCGCTGTCCCTTTGTGGCACACCTTCCACTTTCGAGATGCAAAAACATGGCAAATGGCTGGCAGGGTTATCAATGCCGAGCCAAGAACGAGCGGAGTAGTTCCCGTGGACTGCTGTTGGAAGTTTCCACTGTGATCTTGGCACTCGGAAGCTGTCCCAACCTAGAAATAGTCCATGCATGATTTGATAACGGTTGCATTCATGTCAGCGTACATTGTTCTCTGGCGGTGAATATATCCCGCCGCTCCGGAACAGGTTATTTTCACCGTTCCTTATCCTACAAGGATAATTATTATTAGGGCCGTGGGCGAAACGCCTACGCGACCCATCACGTTTGTGCAATTGGCTTGTCTTAATATCAGCTCAACTTGCATAGCAAACGTCCATAGCAACATTTCGCAACTTTGTCATCTATCCCTTGATTCTCCTTGGGTAGCTATCAAGGATGAATATGGGATCAGCCAGGTGTTTTGGCAAATTCGCCATTGCTTAATTCTTTGGTTTATGTTATAGTCATCCTAGAGTATGGCGGGCCGGAGACCGGTGGCAGTAACCTGGGTAATATGCAGACGGAGAGACGAAGGTAGCCCCTCCGCCACAATCGATCCTGCGGATGACGCGGATAGAGCCCGTTGGGCAATGTTCCACATGGAATCAATCTATTCTGTATGTTTCTCAACATGCGTCATCTTTTGTGACGGCTCTTGTCTTGCAGCGAGATATTCACCAACATAGATATGGCCATGAAGGTAGTCAGACAAGAAACTTCCTGTCCCAAGAGCCCTTGGAGGCAGAGCTGAGCGTAGAATCCCCGCTGCTTGATGTATTCCGAGGTGCCTAAAACTCTCCAGATTTTCGATTATAGGTCGAAAGCTATGCATAATATTGAACCTGGAAACAGTGAATTACAGACGCGCTAAACACCAGCAATGACCAGACCCCTGTCGAAAATACGGCACTGACTTTGCAGTGGCTGTTGTGTATCGTGCCCATGTCTTCCATGTCTTTCAGAAATCTGGGCAAGAAGGGTTCGGGGTGGCAATGCAGCATACTTACTGTAGGGTAGGTATCATAGAAACTACTAAACCAGTCGTATTTCCACGAAGTTCGAAGCGTGACTCTCGAGGTTCCCGTCCACAATTCCATGAACATAGCTCTCGCCGACGACCTCGAAGCTAGTCTCAGGGCCCTTGAGACTGTCTCTATCAACTATGGCCATAATCAGCTCGCCGCTTGGAGTATCATCATAGGGCGGTGGGTGGGCATTCATCGTACCATTAGGCAAATGCGTGTTTGGTGACTGAGGCGGGCCTCTCGACAGAATCATAGGTAGCTCGGCACCACTGAGGAGCCACACCTCTGCTCCCTTCCTCATGGTGCCCGGTCCAAGGCCCATGTACCCTTTCTCCGTAATGAAAAATTCACGATTGCTGCAAGCATGCCAGAGAGACTCGAAATATCGATGGGCATCTGGTTCTACTGGTCGAGTGGTCTCTTGGAGTGGCTCTAAGACAGGAAGCTTATAATCCGCACAATGTTGCTTCCGAAAGGCTTCGTATTCAGCGATATGCTGTGCGCGGTCAGTAGCGGTCAACTTTTGTCCAAGCCAGTTGTTTCCCCCGGTAATGGTCCAGCAGAAAGCTTCTCTCAGATCAATGCCTCCGGGATAGGTGTCGAACAGCTTTGTTATTGCCTCCCAGGCCTCTGACAAGCTAGTACATGCGGAGTATGTGCCAGTCAGCCAACCTCTCGAGTACAAAGTATTGTTGTATATTACTGTGTCAACCATGACGCCCGACACTAGAAGTTCTGATCCCTCGAATCTTACTGGTCTTGAAGTAGGTAGGGTGGTCTTTTCAGGACCGTCCATTGGCACGAGAGATCTCGAGCGGAACACGGTCCAATCCGGGGCCCATGTTGGGAGGGGGAATGGGCGCTGGTAATGGTCATGCTGAACAGCGCCGAGCAGGCCCAAGCTAGCAGGAGTCCGGACTGATATCCTCTTGGCGACTTCGACAAATATCTCCTCGGTCGTTTTCGAGTAATCGGGCTCAAAGAAGGATTGATTCCTGTCAGGATCTGCATCCACTGTAGGGATGCCGATCAAAGAGAAGACCTTGTCCCTGGGATCCGTCGATTGGAATGGACGGGTCTGGCAGAGAAGCTCGTAGAAGGATATAGGTTTAGCAAGACCCGCCTCGGTATTGTTAGCCAACCAAAGCGAGTACATCAAGTTGGCTCTGTAGACTCCGGGATGATAAGTCGTCTCGCTGTAGGTGGTTCCGTTTCCCAATCGTCGAATTTTGACTAGCCAAATCGAAAGCACCTCATCACCGACAGTATTGCAAAGCCAACCCGCCGAGAAACCAATGTGTTCCCACGGAGCTGTTTCTGAGCCCCAAATTACTTCGGCAGAAGAGGCGAGAACGACTTCCTGGAGACACCATATACGGTTGAACCAGTTTTTGTCAAACAGACGGATAAGCACGCCCCAGATTGCTGATTCGGGGGGTGGGATATCCTGGAACTTGCCCTGATGAATCCGACCTGCCAATTCGAATGCGATTTTTGCGACGTGCGAGTCGCGTTCGTCCAGACAAATCAGGACCCTGTGTGCTTGCTTGAAGATTCTGCGCATCTTGCGGACCTGGTGGCTCTTCTCTTGGTCGTCCCTCTGGTTGATGCAAATCGCGTCGGCCCAAACAGACCGGATTTGAGTAGAGTCTCTTAAGCGTAGGAGGGCACGGTATAGGCTATGAGGAAAGCTGAATCGGTGTCCGTCATTGATGACATCTACCATCTTCGTGCCCCATGCGTATGACATCGCTTCATATTTGGTTTCAGGGTCATTGAGATGGACAGAGCGCAGTTTGAACGTAAGAGGTTCGGTTCCCTGTCCAGGGAGGAGATCGAGGACACGGATTTCGTCGGTATCCGGCAGCGCCGTGTATACATAATACTCTGGAGCAGGTGCTGGGTATGTCGTGTTGCCCGGTATGGAATCATACCCCTTCCGCCAGATCAGGAGAGGCTCCGGCCCGTCTCCGAATCCAGGATCATAGGGCCTCGAGACCAACTCTTCAAGGTTGAGCATGGGTCTGGCCTGGACAACTTGCCATCGCTCTTTTGGTGGGCACCGGTATTTTTTGTAGTTGTGGAAAAAGGAATCAAAATCGGTTTTGCTCCACATGCGTTCCCATTCCTCTGAATCTTGCGGTGGCTCGTTTTCCCTTGGGTCGCCCTCAGACCATGACAAAGGTTTGGGAAGCTCCCGGAAGGATTCCCACACCTTTGTCATGAAGCTTGGACCCGGTGCCTGGCACATTGTCCGGTTGAGCTCGCTTGGTGGTTTCACCCATCTTGCGGACTCGAAAAGGAGATCTTCGGTTGATCCATGAGCGTTCTGGCTGTTATCCATAATGTGTATACTTCTAGAGTACGTATTGGGGCATTGTGGACAGGTCAAAAAGCTCAGTGGATCGAATCCTGAAGGAACATTTTGGTCACATGGTGATGTGTCAGCCGAGTGGCCACGGGCCCCACAGGTGCGTTGGGGTTCGTCTCAAACAGCTGACTGCGTCAGTGCCTGCGGGACGAGAAATTGGAAGATTTCTAACGACGCAAAATGTCTACCGTCATGGTAAGAGTATATTCAGGAAGATTTCGATGCAGTAGGTATAACTAAAGTTATAGACCGTGCTTGACATCTCGTGGCGGGATAAAGTTGAAGACGCACCTACCTCGAATATTTGTCCAAACTGAATCGACTTACTCTCTGACTACCTCGCAAACGTTTTGACGCACTGCAATTTATGGTTCCGAGTTATCCAACTCAGAATGAACACCAGAGAAACATGGGGCTCAATAGAGGTCACTTCGGTATGTGTCTTGGTGTCATTGTACATGTCGAGTTGACGTACACCCTGCCGTATTTCAAAACAAGGCAGCATGTAACTGAGTTTGAATCTTTCGTTTTGCGTGACACAGCCTTTGCATTGATGAGCTACCTTCAGAGATACAATGGTTCTTTTTGCGCATACCCACGAAATTCTTTAACACTATGCCGAGCACTAACGGGAGGCCTGATCCGAATCCTCTGCCCTAACCTCTTATGAGCCTGAATAGGAGCCACCTCAAAGAAATTCTCACATGCCATAACTCGCCACATGTGGTAACAGGACCATACTCTCTCCAAAGATCTGCGGCTGGGATGTGAAATGAGGGACCGATCTATTTCAGGAGTCAATTGCCTCCAAAGGTCCCCGGCATCCTGTGTTTAAACCGCTCGGATAAATATGTTGATAAAGGGCATGGACTGTATAAATGCCTGACTTGTTGCTTCTGAAACCAACACGTTATCAAGACAAAAGCCACAAATCCTACTTAAAAAAAGAAAACCAAAAGAAAAAAACCAAGCACATTCTTACCAACACCTTAACGACACAATGCAAGTCAAGATCTTCGCTGTCATTGCCGCAGCAGTGCTCGCAGGCTCAGCTGATGCCATGCCCTGGGGGCAACAATACCGCAACATCTGCTGTTGTAACGAAGCTGGGGTCCGCAACCCTAACATCGCGTGCATCGACGACTGGTGGCAGCAGCCCCAGTGCCCTGCCGGCGACCACAAGTGCCCGGCTTGAGTCGGGGGTCAGGTGCCCAGGTGGAGAGGCCGCCTAGATGCGGTCTTGACACACCCGTGACACTGTCGGTTTTGAGCTGTGCTCAATAGGCAATGTATGCCCTCGGGATGGCATTGAGTTGCCCGTTTCATGAACAGAATTGCCACCGACTCTTTGCAAACAAATTTATTTTGGATTCACGAGAACGTCGATTACCCGAAGTTCACTAAAATTTGTTCGATAGAGATTAAACTTTTCTTTTACTTTTTATTTTAATTTCTTTTCTTCTCTTCTCAACAACTGCTGTTCTACTCGAGAGCCCTCACGGCTGATTAAAATCTTTGATCAGCGAGCCTCCGTATGGAGATGGCAATATTAGAGAACATCATATTACGAGTCAAGACCTTTGATCCTCAGTCACACATGCTGCTTACTCAAACACAAGCTTGTGAGTAGATTGAATATGTGACCATGATCATCTTGGGCGTTTATGAAGAATAGGAAACACTTGTACGAGTCACTTCACCATGCTGCTCGCAGAATTTTATGATTCGTCTGACCCTTTCTTATCTGTTTCAGTATGAACTTAGGCAGGTACACATCAGCACCGCAAAATTAATACAGCAATCCACAAATACGGCTGTGGCAAAAAACTGGAAGTATGCTTTATTTAGAGTGACGCGCTAGAACAGAGATGAACGATTAAAGGATGCAACAAGCAGACTTGCCCGCCCCCCCAAAAGCCCCCAAAGGTCTTGTCTAGTGGCTACAATGTCCAGTGCCCAGCTCGGTCGCGATCATGCTGGAATCCTGGGCCAGCTTATCGGCTCAAAAAGCCATCCTGCAGAACAAGCACCACCGGCCTTCCTCCTTCCCTGCCGATTCAACTCACCTCATGTCTAGATCTCAGTCTCAGTCTCAGCGAGCACCGCCTTCAACCTGGTCTCGTCCCTCGGCACACACAGTACCTCGTACGAGTTGGGAGCCATGATCAGGTCGCGCGGGTTCTTGAATCCGCTTGCCGGGTCGACATCGGCGCGTTTTACTCCCGGTGGCTGTTCAAGCCTGAAGCTCGCCAGCAGGCGCATGAAGATGAGGTATACCTCCCTGGCGGCGAGTAGGTGGCCCGCGCACATCCTATATCCCAGGCCGAAGGTGAAGAGTGGCGCATCTGGCTTCTCCAGCCAACGCTCAGGCCTGAAGACTTCGGGATCCTCCCATAATTCTGGGTCTGTGCGATCAAGCATGTGTTAGTATATGGCTGCATATGATGTGACGGTTGCGGATGATTCTTTTCAAGCCACGGAGAGAGATTTGCTCTATGAATCGGTTCTCAGGGGATAAATTCAGAGGCTTACCGTAGTTACACGCCCATGCATTCATGTAGACCGTCGTTCCCTTAGGGATGCGCATCCCCTCGTACTCCACATCCCGGATACTCTCCCTTGGGAGGTTGAGTGGGATAACAGTGAAATACCGCAGAGCCTCGCGCGAGAGCGCATTGATATACGCACACTTCTGCTCATCAGCCGCATCGGGAAGCGGGTCAACATCAATGTCATCCTCGCCCTTCTCCCGCAATTTCAGGCCCTGGAACTCCCTGATGGCCGCGAACGCCCTGTCCTGGATCTCTGGGTGCTGTGCAAAATAGCCCACGCTCCACTGCACGGTGGTGCTGACGGTCTCGAAGCCGCCGCCCAGCATGCTGAGGCTGATGGAGGTGAGCTCCGTCTCGTTGAGTGCGGCCTCCTTGTACGTGATGACGTTGGCCTGGATGCACGGTTTGTTCGTGCCCTTCTCCACTTTAGCCTTGAGGTCCGAGTTGAAACGGTGGAGGTAGGCGTCGCGGCGGTCGCGCATCTCGCGGGCTAGCGCACTCGCTGTGTTGATGGGGTTCAGCCGAAGCAAGGGGATGTAGTCCTGCAGGTTGCCCGTGGTGCTGCGGAAGCGGTTGAGCTCCTCCTCAACGGCGACAATCTCGCGGAACATGGGATCCTCGACTGTCGGGATCCGGACTCCCCAGTTGATGGTCACCGCCAGACTCAGGGAGAGGCGTTGGATGAAGGGCAGTGGGTCGATTGGCTTCTTGCCTGCGTCACCGTACACCATGAGGTCGCGCACGAAGGTCCGGGACTCGACGTCGAGGTAAGGCACGTAGCTTGCGATGGCAGGCCGGTTGACTGCAACTGCGACGCCCTTCTTGCGGCGCTTCAGGGAGTCATCGTATGGTGACGTGCCGATGGTCAGACCAGCCGTGCTAGAGGCCACCTACTGTACGATCAGTCGGGTCTGGGACAAATATCACAGTTGTCTTTGTGGATATGGCAGTCCTGAATACAACTTCGCGCGCATGTAGATCAACCAGGTTACCTTGTGAAACGTGTAAGTCACAGGCCTCGAACTCAGCGCCTGGCTCTGCCCCACCCAGAGATGCTTCGTCGCCTTGGCGCTGTTTACAACCACGACGGGCACATTGCCCATCTGCACCTGGTACACATCCCCATACCGCTTCGACCACTCCTTGTACTGTGCCGCAGCGTTAGACCGGATAGACCATAAGTTGCCGATGAGCGGCAGGCCCGGCGGGCCGGACATGCCCGGAACACGGGCCTGATAGCGGACAACCTCATTGACAACGACATATGAGATGAGGGTAAGGAGGAATGCCGCCAGGACAGTCTGAGTCGGGTTCGTGGCCAGACGCTCCTGGAGAGCCGGGAGAATCTCGAGGAGGAACATGGTCGTCGGTTGATTCGGGTCTCGCTTGGCTGCGCTCGGCGTGCTGTGTCTCGATATCTCAGCTCTCGCCTTGATCACTGTCCGGGCGAAGAACTTGATTTATATTCGAACAGCTGCGCCACGAGAGTCGAGATATGAGGCACATTTTAGGATATATATTCTCACCCGCGACGTCAGCACCGACGAAAACTTAGATATGACAAGCGAAACCTTCCGGGTCGTCGACTCCGCATATCATCGGGGCCGACCCAGCTGCCCCACGCGCCCTCTCGGCCTTGAGCTCGCCTCCAACTCGCTCTTGTACTGCACGATAGATCCATGTACACTAACGTCCAAAAGGGCTACTCCGCCGCAGTACCCCAGAGTCGGGCACGCAGCTCGGTGCGGGGAGACATGGAGACAGGCTTCTGGACCACCCTCCGCAGACTAGGGGCACAAGTGCCGGCCGCCCAAACAAGGCACAAGTGATGGTCAGCCGAGGACGCTAACAACCTTGGGATCTAGCAGTGGGTCCCGAGGTGGTCGGAGGAGAAAGGTTGCATCACCGCCTTAGGTAAACATTGCACTTCAATTGTTAGGTGGTGTGTAGTTTTCAGATGACTTGGTCCTTGATCCGTATACATCCCGAAGGCGTACGGTCCCTTCACACAGTGGCAGGTAGTGGGAAACTCAAGCACCCAGCGTTTAAAAGAAAAACATAGTGCCATAATCAACATACATAAGTGTGCTAAAATTTCGGATCGTAGCTGTTTCTTCGTCTGGGGGGAAAAGTCCGCCCTGCAATTTCCTGTCTGTCCCTTACTTAAAAATTGTGAAAGCTAAATAGAAAACTTCCTAGTTTTTATAAATTGAGCCTATATTCGGTGCACTCCAGCCATTACTATACTGAGAGCGGTGCCTTCCTCGACCAGACATGCCTGTTGCACCTCCTCTTTGGCTGGTACCAGCAGACTGCGAGGAAGATCTCCTGTGAAAATTGTCTGGTAGTGCCCGCCATTCGTATTCGTCGGCGCTTCTGTCCTGTCCAGCAGGTCTGGATGGCGGCTCGCGAAGGGATGGTCGTGGCTGCGGGCGGAAGCTCCGTGCAGACCCACCCCGGCCGGATGATTGGCGTGTCCGCCCGCGCCGCCCTGGTGGCATGGGGCTGTCGAGAATATCGGTCGTAATTTCTGAACCATGCACCAGGCCTTCCTGAAAAGCTGGTCTTCTCCTATATACCGTTTGTCAACTAAATTCTTAATTCTGTACCAGGAATGTTGGTTGCAGAAAAAAACGCTGTCGTGTGAACTCTCCGGCAGAATTGACTCACGTATGCCCCGGTCCATAGCAGATCTGCCAAGCCTGGAGTATAAGGCTGAGGACACCTAGCACAACTGTGACTGAGGTGTTGAGGTTCATAGCCCAAGGGCTGACGGGGTACGTCATGACTAGAACGTTGTCGCTACAAGCGGGAGATGGGACGGTGTCATTCTCGCTGGTCAATGGCGCCATGGATAATGTATTCCTGAATTACTGTGGTGGTTTCGGTCCGACGAGTCGGGACATTAGTACCTAGGTACCTAGGTATGAGGCCAGACGTGGATGATCTGCAGTGAAGCAAGACACAGTGAGTTGCTCTGATAGACTGCCTGACCCAGAATCGAAGATTTTCGGTCACCAGTAATACGATATGAGTTGTAGAACGAAGGATATCAATCCTGAGTTCGGTAGTATACCTAGACTTGAGTGATTAATAACCTCAGACCACGTTCTTGGGGATTAGGAAGTAAGAGGACTTTTAGACCATGCGGTTTATTGTAGCTAAAATCTGGGCATTTAACACTTGGCAAAGACAGCAAGGGTTTGCGACGGGGGATACAAGATGGGGGAGGCCGGCACAAGACAATCATTGCACAGGCGTCGGTCTGCCAGGATTAGGGTCGAGCCAGCCTGAAGATGTGCCCTCTCACTGCCCATTCAACTAGTAAGATGGGCAATCCTCAATACTGGAGCATATTTGGGACACCTCAGAAAGCAAAAAGAAAGAAAAAAAGAAAAAAGGCACAAGTATTGAAACCAAGAAATGGCGCCATATTCTTGCCGGCATGGCATATTTTGACGCGAGTCTCCTCAGAGCCTGACTTGCTGACGGGTGCTGAGACACTGAAAAGAAATTGTGATGCTCATGCAAGAGCCTGAGACTGCGGTGAAGCGTAATCAGCGCTTGCCACTGTTCATCATATCGGGACGACCAGGGGGGCAGAAGTTACTAAGGTTCTGCAACGACTGCAATCAGGCCGACTTGAGAGAGATTGGAATATCTCGGACGAGGAGAGAGCGTATGATTGGGTTGAATGGGTAGTATGCAACGTCATGATAGTCTCCTTTTGCAGCGTGCAGTAGTAAGGGGAAAGAACAAGAAATGCGGACGAAGTACTGGGCTGCTGACTGGATTGAAACAACTCACCCTCGAGAACTACCTAGGTGAATGTGGGATGGCCCTTGTAGATTAGTGACCCAGCAGGTTGGACGAAAAGAGTGGTTATGAAAGGTAATTGCCGATGGGAGAGAGGATGGTAAGATCTGGTAAGATCGAGTCGATGTCTTATACTGTAACTTTTAGTCCGCCCCTCCGCAGCTGGAGCAGTGCACAGTCAAGGACCTGGGCGGTGCTAATCCGCTTTCGTCTCGGTTTCAGCCTCTCAGTTGCCTACTAAGAACTCTCCAATCAACATTAGGGATCCTTCACAGATGGAACGGCGAGAACGTGATTTGGGGGCGGTGGTTGCACAGGGATACCAATGGGTCTGACACAGGACGAGCACGTCTTCCCATGCATCGCAAAACGCGGCAGAAAATTGAAGGCCAAGTACAGGTACTACTTCCAAGTCTACAAGGTTGGTTATTCCAGGGGAGGAGTCGTCATCGTATCATGCCAGATCTCTTAGGCACGGAAAGATATGTATTCAGTCTTTATCGCCTGGTCAGCTGAAGCTGAAGATGATCTCCAGCAGGAGGCCGCGCAAAGGATATCACGAGGCCAGGGGGATGTTCGGAGCTCCTGGAAGAGTGGCACTTTATAGATGTCCCCAAACGTCATCGCAGATGCTGTAAACAGGCAGGTGATCAAACACCTTGACAACGACCGTAGTGAAAATCGCCAATTGCTGTTTGCGCAGCATACTCTCCACAACACAAAGGTCGCGGAGAAACAAAAAAAAAAAGATTCATCTCTCGGTCTGGCAGTACTGTTATCACCCCTTGTCAAAAGCAAGGTCGTCTACTTCAAACCGGATAAGCTACCAGCACGGGTCCTCATGGAAGCGATGCGGGATGGGGGGATGTTTAAGTTGGATCATGTCTGCAGTTTCCAAGGTTGACGATAAACCGGCCGGTTTGGTCCGGTCCCATGGAAACATCCACTTACCCAGATGAGATTATGGAGGTCCGGCGACGTTCGTAATCATGTGTCGTTGCAATTGGGCGCAGAGCACACTGAGGACCTGCCGCCAAACCCCTTTTCTCGAGCGTGTATACATGGGCCCCGCTGCTTTTCCGAAGTGGGAATGAAGGGCGTTGATTTCCCATCGCCGCGCGTTTTGGGCAAATTATTGGGTTTGTACACGCTATAGTTCAAGTTAATCCATCAGAGGTGCAAAATCAGGAACTCGAGCATAACTAACCACATGAAAATAGATCGCAAATAGAAGTCAAAACAAGATACATTCTATTCAGGGTATTGTCCAACACGTTTACTGTATGCAGACACGCACGCACGCTGTTGCTCGAACAAGACCAATACCCATCCAACGGCCGAGAAACAGAAACACAAAAGCAAAGAACCCCATGCATCATAGTGCTACTGTTATCCAATGCCCATCAAACAACACAGCGAAAGCACCCACACAGCTCCCATCTTACACCCAGCAACAGCCACCTGCTTCAAGAGATCTACTTCTTAACACTAACACCCATAAGCTTCTTCTCCTTCCC
>JUJX01000445.1:0-23560 GCA_000800745.1 Diaporthe longicolla
TTAAAGATTAATAAACTATATAGCTATTAATAATAAGTAGTTTATTAAATTATAAATATTATTTATTATAAAATAAGTTTTTATAAATATTTAATTTTAAAAATATTTACTTTATAGTTAAAACTATTAATATTATTAATAATAATATAAGTTATTTTTTAAAAGTTTAAAGTATAATATTATAACCTATAATTACTCTTTTTTAAATATTATATAATATTTAATATTATTATAATTATTAAATCTAGCTTTAAGAATATTAATTATTATAATTATAAAAAGTATTTTTTATTTCTAATAAATATAAATATAAATATTAAAAAAGAAACCTTTTAAACTTTCTTATTTATAATACTAAGCTTATAGTATTTATAATCTATAGTACTTCTACTTATTTTATACCTTATAAGGTATATAGGTATTTTTTAATATATACTTTATAAGGTATAATACTATCTAAAGTTAAAGGAGTTACTCTTTTTTTAATATTATAGAATATCTTTATAATATTAATTATAATTCCTTCTAGGGTATATATCTAAGTATCTTTCTAGCTATTTAACTAATCTCTATATAAGATTTAGATTTAGATTAATCCCTATATAAGAAATATTTTATTAGATTACACAGTAATAGAGAAAGCTCCGCTTATTATTGCCCTTCCGCTTCGCTCCAGGACAACTCCTCGCTACGCTTAATCACGGACTGGGTGCTTGCCGCTTGCCCCAGGACCAGAATGGCAAGCCATGATTGTCAATGCATATGCGAAGGCATACAGAGAGCTGCCCGGCGGTGTTTTCAAGGAACTCTGGGAATAGTGAAAGTCGCAACTCCGTCGAACAGCCGTGAGACCCATCCATGAATCAACATATGTGCAAGGAAAATGCCCAGGTGTCTCCTAGGGAGGTGTGAAACAGACCGGGGACCTATGACTGACTGCCTCCTGGCTTGGGTTCAATGATCCTTGCGCATATATTGACATAACCCCATTCAATCACCTAGGTGTTTCTGGAATGGATCTCGTCTCCGCAAAAATCGTGGCTTCACGGTTAGGTACTGCGCCACCGCTCGGGAACACACTGGCAGTCAGTGTGTTCATAAATAGGTACTATTGCCGTAACACCGCCACATCTCCACCACAAGGTTGCATTATGTCGGAAAAGACGGCATGTGGTTTTCCAACCCCCTCTTCTTCTTCTTTTTTTCTTTTGATTTTTTTTTGGATAGAAATTGCCCTGGAGACCGTCTATCCAAGGAGGCTGTCCCCTAGGAGGTAAGCTCTACAAGAGACTGTTCCCTAGAAGGGCATCCCATAAGAGGCATAGATAACACCATTCCGTAGAAATTGACAGGGCCATGAAGTAATCGTCTCTTTCATAGGATGATATGCCATGGGAGGGTTGAGGGTGTGATATATGCTGTCGCCGTGAAGCCGACACCTGAGCAAGGCTCGTTACTAACATATCCACGCACAGTTGCGTGGACAGCATTCGTACAGAACCTTCTAAGCGACTAATGAATGCGAGCCTTGTTAGCAGTAAACGATGGCTAAGTCTCAGTTGGAGGATCCTTTGGCTGTATAAAGCCCATGCTATGCATGCTAGTGACAGAGTATGAGTAGAGTCCAGTCGGGAGCTCGTGGCAGAAATAAGTCAATGATGATAACAATCAGAAGGCATTGAGCCCCAAAGTCCCTACCCAAACTCCATGCCCAGACATACTCAACCTCTTCCGATCAATCCCGGCAAGTTGCAAAACCATGGAAAGCATGGCCCAATGGTTGACTGAGCATCTCAAACCACCTTCTCGTCCTTTTGGTTATCACCCGGGCCACCCTGTGCGTTGGAACTAGTAGTATCACTCTCTCCGTCCACGGTCCTCCCGACAAGATCGAAATGATACAGTGGCTTGAGTTTCGCGCCCCTGTTATAGAGCACGTGACGCCTGATGAACCACGGTAGCCAAACTTTAAGTTGATAGTTGATGAATGTGCGGGTGGGGACAGCAAAGATATAGTCCAGTTCCTCCAACGTGCGCTGCTTAGTTTCAGGCACAAACAAGAAAATCATAACGAGGGCGATCACGTTGAGTCCCGCGTACAAGCAGAAAGAACCGACCACACCGAAAGCCTTCAGAATAGCAGGGAAAGAAACGGTGAGGACGGATGCCCAGAAGAAACAGGTTGCGACCGCCCAAGCCATACCGACCTCTCGATGAGATAGTGGGAAAACCTCGGCAGAATATACGAAAGGCACCGGGCCCTCGCCAGGAGAGTAGAAAGCTGCAAATATGTAAATAAACAGGGCGACGAGTCCAAGATGGGTGGATCCTGTCCCGGGGATGAGGTTGCAAAGACCAGCAGCAAGAAGCGCCCAGGCCATCTGGAAAGAGATTGCGTTAGATAACGCCAAAGACCAATCGCGGCGAGGGAACTCTTACGTTTGGGAATGTGAACAACAGCAGAGACCGTCGACCAAAGGTGTCAATCGTCCAGATGGCGGGAAAGGCAAAAATAAAATTGACAAGACCAAATCCGAATGATGCTATGAGCGCGTTGTAAGCGGTGGTGCCGGCCTCCTCGAAAATGGAGGATGAGTAGAATGCTATAATGTTGATACCACACATTTGCTGGGCGATCATGACGACAAAGGAGGCCAAGGTGGCTCGACGAAGGCGCGGGATGGTGAAGAGTTCGATGAATCGCTGGATATATGTCGAGCCGTGTATGATCTCCCTCTCAACCTCGAGCTGAGCATGGATATAGTAAAGGTCTCGAGCTGCCTGGACTGGGTGACGGCGGAGTCGGAGAAGCGACCTCATTGCTTCCGGGTAGCAGTTTTTTTTCATGTACCAACGGGGCGACTCGGGACAGAAAAAGACGGTAGCCATCAGCGGGACTGCCGGGATAAGCGCGCTTCCAAACTGCAACCTCCAGGAGATCGAGCCCGTTCGACCGACGACGAGGTTCGCACAGGTCCCAAGGCAGATTCCGAACGCAGTCCACAACTCTTGCAACGAGATGTTAGCGTGGCTCACGACTCGGGGTTACGGTGGAAGTTCTTACGCCAACTCATCACAAGAGCACCACGAATAGCAGCAGGGGAGTTCTCAGCAGCAAAAATAGGAACACTGCTTCCATTCACGCCCATCCCGATACCGACCAGGAGACGACAAAAAAGAAGCTGTCCCCAGGTCTGAGCGCAGGCACTCCCAATCACAGCCCAGAAGCAAAAGTTTGCGGCAATAAAGATGGCTCCTTCTCACCTGGTTAGAACAGAAATTCGCCAATGGGGGGTGTGTGACTTGCCTCGCCGACCAAAGTAAAAGTTCAAAGGGTCAGATATCCAGCATCCGAAGAGGCTTTTGCCAAGTCAGCAGGGTATCCGTAGAAACAAATGAGGAGGAACGGACGAGCTGCCAATGTAAGGACCAGAATTGATCAAGCCCAGCACATAGGTTCCGTATGGACTGCTCAGGTCGAGTCCGAGGGCTTGTGGAAATGACAGGTTCGCGCCGTTGCTGCCCTCTTGGTCCCAGCCCTGGACAGCAGCCCCGATTGAACAGGTGAATATCGTCATGTAGAGCATCTTGGGAATTCTCCATTTGTGATGAATCTCGGAATGAAGGGCATCGCATTCCTCTTGAGTGAGCTGATGCTCCCCTGGAAGATCCTGGTAATTCTCAGGGTCCTGGGCGATCAGCGCACCCTTCTTCAGCAAATCAGTGTACTCGGCAAGACACTTCTCGTCAGCGAAATCTTCCACCTGGGCCATGAGCTCGTGCTTAGGGATTCCATCAAGCGGGTTCTTGATCTTTGCATCGAGGTTCGCTGTGAGGTCGACCCTGTGGACTGAAACGGAATGATGGACACCTCTCTCTGCGTGGCAGGTGGCTTCCAGTTGTGGCCTTGTACGCTATTAGTTAACTCTTCAGGGTGGGCAACAGACCAGGAAAGGTGCTACTTGCTTGACTGGCTCTTCAGCTGACTGGACGGGAAGGCCTGGCATTGTGACCATTGGTGGTTGTTGTGAATGGAATCCGGCCGGGCAAGAGATAATGAGATTGATCAGTTCTGTCAAGAGTGAAGGAGAATCTGCTTCTGGATTCACGGGTGTGGGCTCCGGAGAAAAGAACGTAAACGGCAGCCGATCCGGTAACACAGGTGGCACAGAATGGAAACCGGGCGAGTGGTAGGAGTGAGAAAACAAAGGCGTTGGCTTGCATGACAGTTGTAGTCCCTATCCACAGAGGAAGGTGCACACGACACGTCATGATTATTGCTCCGACTTGATGCCAGTTGAACTTGACTTTCCCGCTTACTCCTGCCTCCGCAGCATCCATGGGACAATCTTTCAGGGGAAGAACTGCTGCGGCAGAACCTTCCAGAAGATGACTCCCTAAACTTCTAGGGAACAAACTCTTAGACGAAAAGCTCTTATAGGAGTAACTTCTAGATGACAATCTCTCGTAGGACGACCTCCTGTGGGACAACGTGCTTAGAGAAGTTGCCAGCCTTCCGGGGGAAAACCTATAGAATAATCTCTGATGGGACATACCTCTTAAAGGCTATCCTGATATACGAGAACCTCCTATGAAGTAACCATCTGACCACCTTTGGGATATCTTCCTAGAAGACAAAGTTCTATGACGTAAAACACCAGAGTCGGGTAAGCCAAAGGGGCCCTGTTATGATGTTATTCAAAGCGCGTGACGTTAACAATGTATATGATAGACTTTTCTCCCTGGCTACTTGGGCATGTCCTCACGGTGTGTTGCATAGGTGAGGTTTGAGGGTTTGCAAGACCGATTGTGAGGCGACAGGCTTGGCGAACGGAGATCCGCCGCCAGGAGTAGTCCTACCCGGCCAGGGAATTCCAAGTGCCGGCCGGGCAGGTGTGGACAAAGGTTGCGGTGTGGGTGGGATAAGCAGCAGAGTCAGTAGTTGACTCTCTGAGTGGCCAATCCATGTAAACGATGCTGAATACAGCCTGTTCCGCAAGTCGAGCCTTGGCTGTATGCGGCAGAGCCTAAGCGGGGGTAGATGTGGTCCGGGTTCGAAGACTTTTGGGAGCGGACCTTGTTTCCTTTTGTTGAAGAGTGGCGCCAAGGAAGTTTGGTAGCGGTGATTATTACTGCAGATTGCTGACTGCATTCCCTCATTGAAACAATACTTGCATGCCCAGGGATTAGTGCAGGCATTTGTGTAGATCAGCACGGTGGAAGAGGTCGTAGATGGGCCCACGGCCGGCATATAAATGTCCCCGAATTCCCTCGTAATACGCTGATAATGTGGGATTTCATGAACTCATGACTTAAAAAACGTCTCAGAGTCTTCTAATCAACGGTTTATGGTCAGATTTATTATGGACGATAAACAAAACGCTGTTGATCGCTGTGAGGTCGCCTCCACCGAGCAGGTGGATAAGACGCTGCAATGGAAACGAGATCTCCTACTCCTCCCCATTCTAGGAACCATGCATATGGTTCTCTTCCTAGACCGGACCAATATCGCCAACGCTCGTATAGAGGGGCTCGAGGCCGGCTTGAACATGCCGCCGACGGGCTACAGCACCGCGTTGTGGATCTTTTACGTCCCTTTCATCCTGGCTGAGATCCCAAGCAATCTGATTCTCATCACGGGCAAGATAAAGCCTAACCTGTTCCTTGGTGGCCAAATGTTCCTCCTCGGTATGTTGTGGCGATCAATCAAAGCATCCTATATTGACCCTTCCAAGTATGCCCTTGTGACTGACTCTGACTAGGCATCCTCGGAATGTGTCAAGGACTCACGGCGAGCTACCAAGGACTCTGGGTGATTCGCTTCTTCATGGGCGCCTTTGAAGTGGCCCTCCCGGCAGGGGCCGCCTATATGCTCTCCATGTATTACACGAAGCGCGAGTCTTCTGTCCGGTTTGCTTGGTTCCTCAACTTTGCCCTCGCTGGCCCTATATTTTCTGGTCTCCTCGCCTATGGTCTTGTCAACCTGGACGGTGTGGGTGGTCTGGAGGGTTGGAGGTGGTGAGTATTGTCTCCAAGTGCGTTTCCTTAATTCAAAAAGGAGTTGAGCTCACTTGTTTTTAGGATCTTTGTTGTTGAGGGTCTAATGACTGCTGTCCTCGCCGTTGTCTGCACTTTTCTCCTCCCAGACTTCCCACAGAATGCGCAGTCATGGTTCCTAAAACCCCAAGAGCGTGACCGCCTTATCGAAGTCCTCGAAGCGTCCCGGGGTACCGAGACCAAAGGATCCGCCATTGACCTGATCCCGATGTGGAAGGTCCTCATCGACTGGCGTATCCACCTCTTCACGTGGTGCTATTTCTGCTGCGACATCACGGCATCTTCGATCGCCGCCTTTGCCCCGACCATCCTCACGGAGCTGGGATGGAAATCGAGAACGGCACAGCTCATGAGCATGCCGATCTGGGCGTCCGGGATAGTCGGGTCTCTGTCTGCCACCTGGCTAGCTGGGCGGCTCGACCTGCGGGGCCCCTTCGTAGTATGCGGCATCTGCTTCCAGCTTGTTGGTTGGGCCATTATGTACGTGTATATCCCGCAGGCTGGGGTGCGGTATATGGCTCTCTTCTTCATGTCCATGGGCACTTTCTCGCAGATGCCCTTGCTGCTCGGCTGGCTGAGTGCCAACCTGCGGGGGCAGAAATACCTCGCCATTGGCATGGCATGGATGATCGGGTTTGGAAACTGTGCAAACTTCGTTTCGTCAAACATATTCTTCAAATGGGAATCGCCCAGATATCCCACGGGGTTCACATCAGGGCTTGCGTTTACCATCGTTGGCCTTTCCACGGCTTTCTTTATCTGCGGGCTGCTCATTTGGAGAAACAAGCAGGGGGATGCCTCTCGTCGGCTGATGAGTGACGAGGAGAGGGAACGATATGATGAGTTACATTTCAAGCTCGTCTACTAGAATTCTGGTCAATCCTAGCTCTTTGACAGATGGCTTTTGTCCTAGTGTTAGGCAGTACCGGGTGCGATCTCTTCCACCGGGGGGGGGGGTTTACATCAAGATGCCGTATGGCACATTTGGATAGAGCAGAAGTTGTCGTTACAGCTAGAGCTTACCACAGGACTGAAAACATGCTCAAGGCCGTAATGAAGATTATTGCGAGGCACAAGTGCCCACCTCGATACTTGTTCCCTAAATCACTTATCGTAGCTAATTACAATCTCTTGTTCAAGGGAATCGCATTGCTTGGCCTTTACACAGAAGGCATCATTACTAATACACAATACAATACACGCAGACTTTCCCCAAGAGGTGTGAACAGAGGATGTAACAACTTCGTGTGCATTTTGCGATCCCACTGGTGGTTTTGAACAAACTGTAAGTAGGCAGTGCTTTGAACTCCTGCAGAACCTGACGCCGATGCTATGAGAAGACAATGCTAGACACGACACGAGCAAGCCCTGGGTATATCCACCCTGTTTTGCTTTGACAACAAACCCACATATCAACGCCCTCGCCTTGCTCCCCGTAATAGCCTCAACCCGAGTGGCTTTCCCCTCCTTTACGCTTCTGCCGTCGCTTGAATTCTGCCTTTGAATATGATTTGCCCTTGTACTCGGTAGATAGGATGATCCAAAATTGATGCCATTCAAATGAAACAAATATTTCCCACTCCAACCACTTACTTCTTAAGCTACTAGTCCTTCCTCGTCTTCCTCAAACGTCAGCTCGCTCGGCGGCTTGTAAGCGGGCGTAGTGCTCGTCACCCTGCTAAGAAAGCTCGGCCTGGCCGGCGTGAAGCTCGGTCGCGCGGGCGTCCGGAAGGGCGTGTAGTCGATGACCATCCTGGACCTCCTCCCATCGTTCACCGGGGCGGGTGTGTTCCACCTCGAGTTGCGCCTCGTCGCCCGGAAGTCCATCATGCCGCCGAGCTCGGGCACCCGGTCCCCGCCAGGACCGACGCCGCTCGTCTGCGAGGCCCAAACCCCGAAAAAGTGGCGCCGGTCGCGCCGTGCGTTGTGGCCCACAAACTCTTGCGCGGCGCGGTCGCGACCACGGAGGGATACCGAGGCCAGTTCCCATGCCTCCCAGAATTGTGACGCCGTCTGCGCAAAGTTGTACTCGGCCGCGTCCAGCCGGCCCTCGTCCTGCGCCTCGACTAGCGAGTGCCAGAGCAGGAGGTGGGCCTCCTTGTCGGCGTCCTCGGCGACCTCGGCAGAGAAGGTACAGTACTCGTGCTTCTCGCGCCAAGCCTGCGCGACGTCGAAGATCAAGCCGCCGTCGTCCTCGGCGCGGATGTCGTCTGCCTCCCAACCACTAGTTACGACCTCGGCAGACTTTTGCCGCCACGAGTCGAGGCTCTCTCTGAGGGTGTCGCAGCGGACGCGGTAACGGAAATCTCTGTAAAGAATGCGCATGCGACGTTGCCACTCCTGCCGACGCACCTCGCGCCAGTGTTTCATGACGCTGTCACTAATCGAGTAAAAACGACCGAGGCGAGACCAGTTGTGTAGCCTGCTGACGGGCTCAAGCTGGCCTCGCCACTGCTCGATTGCCTTTGGCACCACGCGTTGGAGGATCATGCCGCGGGCGTGCATGGCCCCTATTTCGAGCTGCTCGATGGCGTCGATCGAGGCGTTGAAGAAGCCTGTAATTGAATCGTGGTATCGGACTTCACGGGCGAGGTTGCGCATATCTCGACTGTTGGTATGTGACTCCGCCGCCGCCTCAGTCCACTTTTCACAGAAACGTGCTCGTTCCTGTCGCTGAGTGACGCGTTTGCACAAGATCAGACGCCATTCGCAGTACCAGTGATAGGTGGAACTGTCGAGTGCCTCCGCATCCTGTTGCTCCTGCCACGCCCTCAGTCTTGTCTCGTACATCCAATGCTTCGCATGCTCCTTCAAGTCCTGAAGGCTGGCAATCTTTTCGCGGCTCTTGCACTCCTCGGCTTCCTGGCGCCAGGCGAGTGACAGGCCGGACCTCAGAAACTCGTCCCTACGAACAATGATCGGCCCGGCGCCATCTTCGGCTCTTTCTTGTACACGCGCCGAAGTCTTCCAATGTCTCATGTACCTCCCGAGCATGCTACCTCGGAAAATGCCCTCGGCTTCTTCGTGAGCACAAGAAAGCCAGCCAGATTCGCCCTGCCAGTGACAAAGACAGGCCGCACGCAAGCGAGTGTGGTCGATTGCCATGGCCATTTGCATCTTGGATTCTTGGTACCATACGATGAGGGCGTCCTCGGTCAAGTCACGCCTGCGCCTGCGAATGGCAAGCGCCTGAGCCCGTCTATGCTTGCCGGATTGCGTCTGTGCAGCATCCCGCCAGTCCCTCATAGCGACCAGCTGGGAGAACCACACCGCTTTGCTTTCAGATTCAGACTCATCTCTGTCCCACTCCCCGACCCAAGCACTGAAGCACTTCTTTCGAAGAATGTGGCGTCTTGCAACCTGTGTCCGTTGCACTTCCTCATCTGCACGACTGGCCCAATGTGTGAATGCTTTTGACAGGATGAAGTAATCCCAAGCGGCGGCTGCTATGTGATACTGTGAGCGAAGGCTGAGGTCACTGTCGAGCCAGGCTTCCTCATCTCGCTCTTCCGGCGCATCATAGATCGAAGGCTGCCGGGAATCGAGATTTGGATCCCATTCGCCGTTGAAGGATTGCATTTGTTGACCTTGGAATTCTGGAAGACGCCCGTCTGGTGCTGGCCGATACGGCAATTCCTCGACGAAAGTTCTCTCGACTGAAGGTGACTTGCCCATGGCTTCCCTGTCTGCATCCTTCAAGTCCGAGACTGACCTGGACGGCGCAGCAGATGACCTGCTGCGTTCGATGGATTGTCGAACGCGCGGCTGGACATTCTCGCCAGGGAGAATCGGCGGCACAACAACAGCGGCCTCAGCGCCTCGCTCAGCGCCTCGCTCAGCGGACTCCCTGTTGCGCTCCAGCCCTTCTATTTCGCGCATGTGCTCTTGATAAGCCCGCAGACCGTCATTCTCGTCAATGTGCATAGTAAGCGCATTTTCGATCCAGATCTCGAGGGCGTCACCCATGGTGCCCCAAGCATCCCACACTTCGGCGTTTGCTTCCAACTCGATGTTTCGAGTCTTGGTCTGCCGGGCGATCCTGGCCCAATGATTGAACGACGACATCCTAAACATCTGTTCTCTTGACATGAGATAGTTCACCTGGGCTTTGCTCATGTCCTGCTCGTCAGCGGCGTCCCTGAAAGGTAATTTTACGGAATATTCGTCGTGTCGTAAATCATTATATTCTTCATCGATGCGTTCTGTTTCTCGGGTGTCCTGCTCTTCCTCATACTGTGGAGGGTGTTCCGGGAGACTCGGCTCCTCGACGTAGTCGGCCTCGTCGCTAACCAAGTCCATGCTGCTGGAAACATCGTCGGAATTCACACCATTTGGCTGGCGACCTCCGACTTGTCCCTCGGAGGCCCGTCCGCGGTGGCCGAAATTACTGAAGTCTGGAGGAGCCCGGTTTTCCGCCCTCGTCGAAGGCCTGCCGTCGACTTCCTGCCCTGAACTTGACGGCCGGACATGAGCTGACCCGTTGAGCCCTTTGCCCGGGGCGTCAGCTTCCACGCCGCTTCCTGGCTTGTGGCGGTAAGGAATGCTCTCAATGATAGAGGCCCCGCTGGCGTTCTGATCCCAGGAACGTTCAGAGATGCTCTGTGTCTCTACAACATCCGAGAATCGCACGCCCTTCTTGTTCGACTCCGGCGTCTCACCCGCGGTCGAGTGCGCCCGAGCGTGCCGGATTGGAGGGTCTATACTGGGTAGCTCGTTGCCGGGCGCAACGAATGACAAGGCAATGCTATCCGAATTGCGTCTCCGGCGCGGCGCATAGTGCATCGGACTGGGCGAGCTAAACCTGTCTTGTGGCAGAACAGGCGGCACGAGACCTGGGTCCAGGGGCGAAGACTCGTCGCGTTGAATTATGTGTGGTCTAGGCCCGCCTCCGGTCTGATCACCGTCACTCAGGTCCTCGTCATCGCCTTCCTCAGCAGTTGAACTCATCGAGTCATCTGTGTAGACCACTTCGATACCCATGCTCGACAGTAGGGATCTGAACTTGTCGACCAGTGGCTCATCGGTCCTGTCCGCACCGATGCGAAATAAGAGGCGCGAGATGTGCGGGACATCTTCTGAATCATATCCATATTTTGGGAGGACTGTGTCGGCAGCCATGAATAGCGCATTGGTCGCGAGGCGCTCCCGCTCGGGGAGTGAGTCGAAAATCTCCTCTCCCTGAGCAACGATCTCGTGGAGGATGGTGATGTCTGTTGAGCGCACACAATGTGAGTATCAAGTCGCAACGGCAGGGTGGGGATGGGAATGGTGGGAGCCTACCCTCGTTGCTGTAATAGGGTTCTGGTCTGGATCGAATGGGGGTCGGAGAGGGACGGTCACTACCACTCCCTCCTCCATCGCCCCCATTCCCGTTGGGGAGAGGTGTGTTGTGGGCGGCGCGTTGCATGGAATCCAGGACAGGTGATTTGACCTCGATGTCGCCGTTGTCGCCGACCTTGACCTCGACTTGTATCTCGCTGAAAGTGGAGTCCGTTGTCTCCCTCTCCTCTGACGGGCTGGTGCTCTGTATCGTGGAAGGGGACCCCCCTCGACTAAGGGTGGCTGGTGGTACCGGTAGCATTTGCGAAAAGGACGAGTGCGCGGCGGATACATGTCGAGTGGGAGACAAAACAGGGCGAATGTTCAAGCGTTTGAGCTGGCAAACGAGCGTCTGGGGCCAGGAGACTGCACAATGTGACTGAGGTCGGGCAAGGTCAGGTCAGGTCAGGTCAGGTCAAATTGGGACGAAGAGCGCGCAAAAACAGAAGCTGGCTCAGCTCGTCGCAGCCGTCGTAGGACTGGGGCAGTTGTGAGGGGTTGCAGTATATCGATGCATTGAATTTCCAATTGCAAAGAGCCAAAAGAGAGCCGAGGGAAAACAATAGCAGCGGTGGGTGCTTGAATAGGCGCGAAGACTATGGGCATGCGCGTTGCTCGAATTGCCGTAATGGGATCGCGTACCGGGAGGCTGAAAAGAAGATAGCGTCTTGGGGAACTCCTCGCGCTGGGCGATCTGGGAGAAAAGGCGTGGTCTCGAATGGCTTTCATTGGGGGACACTAGCAACGGGTCGTCCCCCCCCCCCGACCGCGGGCGCGCTTGAGCACCAGCCACTGGTTGTCATGGTTGCAGTGGAGCCGCCTGAGATCGATCCCTGTTCAGGAGGATATCCCTGCACCGTCTTGGGTACCGTCGAGAGGCCGTTTCAACACCAATGAAATCATCGACACATGAAGTTCTCCAGACTTAAGGCTGCATGAACTGCACGACTCGGGACACAGCCCAAATTTTTCCCCATCTAAGCTTCCAGAACTAGATATCGCCCTGTTCTTTGACTAGATCGCCCATCCAATCCTACCTCGTTCGTTGGGTCAGCAAGAGCAGACTTCGGGCAGTATGCAACCAGCAAAGCCGACGAGACCAATCCAAAAGCTCGCTACCGCTGCGTCGAAGTGCACGGCCGAGGTGAGCACCTAACTGGTGGAATGGAGCAGCTGTTGTCGAGAGGGTGTTGACCAAGTATCAGTCTGCAATCTATGGCAAGTGTATTGTAGCGGACTACAACTCGGTGTACAAGGACAAGTGTGCTGCCGATTTCATGAAGCTGAAAGACTGTTATTTGGTAATTATCAAAATGCCTTGGCCTGGACCGCCCTCACACTCTTGTCTTAAAACTGACCAGCCCACAGAAAGCATACAGGTCTAGATGAGCGGGCAGGGCAGCACGGAAACATTTGAATCACCACGACTTTAAATCTTCGCAGCTGCACGTCGGACTAATAGATATTGGTCTATCAAGGTTTTAGCTGCCTCTCTTTCGCCAACGTTCATAAGCAGACCCCTTCTATATAGCTCTATAGCTTCAACAGCCGCAGTAAGAAAGTAGCGGACTGCACTTCTTGCATTTCCTCAGCAATCACACCCTCCTGTTCGCCTTTGGGGATCTCGCCGTCCACCTGCGTAACATTGTGCTTGTCCATAGGCCGACGAAGCGCCTTCTCTAGCTGCTTTGACTGCGTCACAAATACCTCCTCGATGCCCAGGCTCTCCGGGTCAGACAACACGTTGTACTCCATCTTGATATCGTCCGTTGGCTGCAGGCCCGCCTTCTTGCGGAGCTTCTGCACCCTGTTGATGATCTCACGGGCGAGACCCTCTGCCTTGAGCTCCGGGTACATCTGGCAGTCCAGGATGGTCAGGACATCACTGTCCGTGTTGACTTCCGAGTTCTTGGTCGACTCATCCTCCTTGATACCACGACGGACCACCAGGTCGCCTTCCACCAGCTCGATGCCGTCCACATTGATCTTGCCTGATGCGACATAGTCCTTAACCTGGTCGCTGGTAATGCCTGGCAGGGCCTTCTTGACCTTGCCCATGTCCTTCTTGAGCTTCTTGCCGAGCACCGGCCAGTCCGCCGTGACGCTGTACTGGACATTATAAGAGGCCTCGTCCGACGTAAGGATCAAGTCGCGCACGTTCAGCTCCTCTGCGATGTAGCCCTCCAGAGACCGGACATCCTCGAGGTAAGTGGCGTCTGTGTGGATAACGACCAGGGTCTTGAGGGGAGTCTTGACTCCGATGGCTTTGCGCTCACGTGATACTCGGGCGAGATCGATGATGTTCTTCATCCGGCTGACCCTGCGCTCGATGTCCGGGTTGAACAGCTCTTTCCGCACCTCGGGGAACTTGAGGAAGTGCACGCTCCTTGGGTCCTCCTCCCTCAGGCTCTCGGGAATGAAAGGAAGGAGCCTCAGGTAGATGTTATCGGTGATGAAAGGCATGAATGGGGCGAGACCTCTGCAGAGCGTGTACAGGACCTCGAAGAGAGTGTTCAAGGCATGCTTCGTGTCCTCTACTCCGTTCTCTCCCTTGAGACGCTTTCGGTTGAAGCGAATGTACCAGTTCGTGGTGTCATCAATGAGTCCGAGCAACCTAGGAGTCACTGTGTACAATCGATACCCTGATACAGTTCATCAGCATAAACAGTCGGGCCTTGGGGGAAGGTCTTGCTCACCGTCCATTTCCTGGTTGACCCACTCCAAAAGACTCTGGCAGCTGGCAAGAATCCACTTGTCCATGACATTGGTGTTCGTGGACTCCATTGTAGGATCCCACTGGTAGTCAACGTTTTCGATCTTCTTGAAGAGAGCAACCTGCGCGTTGAAAAAGTTGAAGCTGTTCCACAGAGGCAAAAGCACCTTCTGCACAACTTCCTTCACACCGGCCTCCTTGAAGCGCAGAGGCTCTGCTCTAACCACGGGAGAGTTTATCATGTACATCCGCAGGGCATCGCTACCGTACTTTTCCATTACGATCGATGGGTCGGGATAGTTCTTGAGCCGTTTTGACATCTTCTTCCCATCCTCAGCAAGCACGATGCCGTTGACCACACAGTTCTTGAAGGGCATCTTGCCGAACAGATGTGTACCCATGACGACAAGAGTGTAGAACCACCCTCGAGTCTGGTCCAGGCCTATTTCCCACATTAGTGCGTTGTTCTGAGGAGCAAGCATCTCTTGTTGTACCTACCCTCGGCAATAAAATTTCCTGGGAAAGACTCCTTGAACTTGTCCTGGTTCTCAAAGGGGTAGTGTTGGCTGGCAAAGGGCATACTGCCTGACTCGAACCAACAATCGAATACCTCCTCGATACGCTTCAGTTGACCCTTGCCCTTCTTGCTGGGGATGGTGATGTGGTCAATCTTATCACGGTGGATGTCCGTCAGTTGTCCCTCGTACCCACTGAGTTCCTTCAGCTCGGCGACGCTGCCGACACAGATGCGCTCCTCGCCGTCGTCGCTTTGCCAGATGGGGATGGGAGTGCCCCAGTATCGATTCCGCGAAATGTTCCAATCACGCGCGTTGGTGATCCAGTTCGCAAACCGTTTCTCCTTTACAAAGGAGGGTGTCCAGTGGCTGGATTCGATCTCCTTCAGCATCTGTGGGACAATTTCTGGGATGCGGATGAACCACGAAGGCACAGCACGGTAGATCAGGGGGGTGTCGGACCGCGGGCACATCGGGTAACTGTGCTTCAGCTGTGAGTCGACTACCAGCCTTCCCTTGTTCTTCAGGGCCTTGACGATATGCTTGTCGGCCTCTTTGACGTGCATGCCCTCGAAGTCCTTCACTTTTGAGGAGTAGCGACCTGTCTCGTCAAGCGGGTCAGGCGGCGGCCGGTCTTCGGTCACAATGCCAGCTTCTTTCGCAATACTGAAATCGTCCTGAGTTTGGTCAGCGTCAGTTCCTTGAGACGGTTTCTGCGAAGACACCTACCTCACCAAAGGCTGGCGCCTGGTGAACGATACCCGTACCACTGTCATCCGTGACGTATGTGCCGTTAAGGACCCTGAAAGCAACGTCCTTGAACTCCTCGTAGTAGTAGTCGAACAGGGGCTCGTACTTCCAGCCGAGCATGTCCCTGCCCTTTACCTTCTCAATGATCTTGAACTTTGCCTTCTTGGGGTCCTTATACAGAGTGGTCAGGAGCTTCTCCAGGAGGAGGTAGTTGTCACCTGACTTCTCATCGGCTATCTTGACGTATTCGAAGTCGGGATGGACGCACAGGCCCAGGTTCGTGGGAAGGGTCCATGGCGTTGTCGTCCATGCCAGTAGTTTCGTCTTCGGGTCGTCGACGAGGGGAAAGGAGACGACAACAGCCGGATCTGTTACGTCCTGGTAGTTTTGATTTGCCTCGAAGTTACTCAGCGAGGTCGTCAAAACAGTACTGTAGGGCATAACGCGATACCCCTGGTAGACTTGGCCCTTCTCGAACAGCTCCTTGATAGCCCACCATTCTGACTCCATGAAGGACGTGTCCATCGTCTGGTTTGTACTTTGTTAGTTTCTATCTCCATGACTCCCGCCTCATGTGTGCGCGTGTGTGTAGAGGTATTGGTCAGACGGGTGGCCTTATCGCTACCCACCTTGTAGTCGTTGTCGAAGTCGATCCACCGTCCAAGGCGCTCGATGGTCTCCCTCCATTCTGACGAGTATCTCATGACGATGCTCCTACACTCTGCATTGTACTTGTCGAGTCCCATCTCCATGACGGCCTGCTTTCCAGAAATCTTGAACTTCTTGTCGATCTCATGCTCAATGGGCAGACCGTGGGTGTCCCAGCCGAAGCGTCGCTCGACATGGTAGCCCTTCATGGACCAGTAGCGAGGGATAATGTCCTTGATGGTGGACGCCAGCAGGTGGCCATAGTGACTGCAGGCCGGATTAGAGAGGCTTTGTCGGCGACGAGCATGACGTGAGTGGGAAGACGTACGGGAGACCAGTCGCGAATGGAGGACCGTCATAAAAGGTGTACCTCTGTCGGCCTTCTGAGAGTTTGACCTGGGCAAACCAGAGTCAGCTTCTTCTGGGTTCTGGTCAAAGCGAGGAGCCCTGTGGGCATACTTGTGTCTCGAAAGCCTTGATCTCCCGCCATCTCTGGATGATGTCCAGCTCTTCCTTGGGGAAGTTGATGGAGGCCATGGTGGGCGCAGTCGATCAATTGTCCTCCCGCCTGTACGAGAGAACAAAAATGAAAGCGAGAGGTAAACGATGGGTAGCTTGTCTGGGAGGGAAGTGGGCCTGCTTTTCTTGCCCCCCTTGGTGTTGGTGGTGGTTGATTGCTTGAGTCACAGCCGTTGGGGGAGCGCCACCAGAAAGATGACTCTGAATTGATCGGCTGCTGGAAGTTTTGGAGGGGCAGAATTTCCAGAAATCGCGGGGTACCCGGACCAATGCACACATAGTTTAGGCACCCGAAAAGTGCATGGGTTCTATGCTCTGCCGGAGGCAGGCTAGGCCTAATATGGTAGCATCTCGTGAGCGAGCTCCTGTCATTCTTTAGGCTGTCTGTCCCCTTGGCCCATACGTGGTGGCTTACAGACTTGATGCGAGTCCTCCAGTGAATCATAATGCGGCCAAGTCAACATTTTTTTAACACTATTTGGGGGTTTTCGCATCTTCCCGTCCGCGATGGTACGGTCTCATGGGTTTGGGTTGCCGAAGCTTGATCCTGATTACCTAGGTAGGCAGTATCGACATAAAGTAGGACGTACAAGATGTCCTGTCTGCGATAGCGGGCATGTCAGGGGTGCATTGGCGTTGGTGCGTCTGGTGCTAGTACTTGGTAGATCCGGGACCCTCAGGCGGCCAGGGCTGTGAGTGGTTGTTTGCCCAGATCAAAACATAGTAAACACAGGAAGGGCCGGCTGCGACTCCCGATTTAGGTAGGTCTGCTAACGGCCCAGCTGCCCTTGTATGTGTATGTAAGTGGTGCTGTCAGCAACCCAGCCCAACCCGATCCCAAGCTCCAAAAAACAAAGGCGATGTTACAGACGAACTGCTCTATCCTTCCGCATCACCATTCCCTCGAAGGGGCACCGTTGTTGAAACATTGACCTGCTGCAATTCGAGATTGCAGTGTGACCTTAGCACTTCTCAGCCCCCTCTGAATTCAACCCCCCGGCTGACTACTCATTGCCTGCGAGTGGTTGGTTGGTTCGGTGCCTGTGGCTCGTGGTTCGTCCTTCACGCCCGCCGGGTCCCCCTCCTCGGGCTGCTCTTTGAGACCAGCCTGGGCTTGGGCATCTGCTTCAACCCTTCCCCCCACCCCCGACAACTACAACCCGTCACACGATGTCTTTCTTATTCGGGAGAAACAGGGCGCGTCCCTCCACCGTGGACTTGCCCAAGCAAGCCCGGGATTCTGTAACCAAATTAGAGAAGCTGGACGGACCCTCGGGCCAAGCAAAGGTAAGGTGCGCCCGCAGACACACACGGCCCTGCGACTCACCACCGCCGCACAATTGGCTTGTACCAGGCTGACACCATGGACCTCGGGCAGGCAGAGGAGCTCGCAAAGACGCTCAGCCAGATGAAGCAGATACTGCAGGGTACACAGGGTATGCCTTCACCCCGTCATGTTGCACCACCCTGTATCCTACCCACCGACTGGTGCGGCTGCTGACTAGGCAGCCTGCAGAGACCGAGGCGACCCCCGAGCAAGTATATCAACTGGTTCACGGTATGATCGAGGAGGACCTGCTATATCAGCTGGCCGTTAACCTGTGGCGGCTGCCGTTCGAAGCCCGCAAGGACACCCAGGTTATCTTCAGCTCCGTTTTCCGATTCAGACCTGCCACCGCCTCTCCGAAGTCCGACCCCGTCGCCTTGAGCTGGGTCGTCAACAACAGACCACAAGTGCTGATCGAGCTCTGCAAGTGTTATGATCACAAGGAGAGCGCGACCCCGGCCGGTTCCGTCCTTCGGGAGGTCCTGAAGAGCGAGGCAGCTGCTGCTATAATCCTTTACGATGATGGCGAGGAGCAAGGGTCAAGCGCCAAAGGCATCATGGGCATCGACCAGGACAGAGCCCAGTCAGGGAACGGCGTGTTCTGGCGGTTTTTCGATTGGATTGACAAGAGTTCTTTCGAAGTTGCCGCGGATGCATTCACCACCTTCAGGGCAAGTCTAACTGGGCGCGGCCTCCTCCGTGGTGTGGGCTACGGTTGCTGACAGCATGAACAGGAGATATTGACCAAGCACAAGGATATCATACCGAGGTATCTGGCCATCAACTTCGACATGTTCTTCGATAAATACAATCACGTCCTCGTTCAGTCCTCAAGTTACGTCACCAAACGGCAGTCTATCAAACTCCTGGGCGAGCTCCTCCTGGACCGGTCGAATTACAACATCATGACGGCCTACGTCGACAGCGGCGAGCATCTCAAGATCTGCATGAACCTACTGCGTGACGACCGCAAGATGGTACAGTACGAGGGCTTTCACGTGTTCAAAGTCTTCGTAGCCAACCCCCACAAGTCCGTCCCGGTGCAGAAAATACTGTTGATGAATCGTGAAAAGCTTCTCCAGTTTCTGTCACGCTTCCTCGAGGACCGGACCGATGATGAGCAGTTTATAGACGAGAAGGAGTTCCTCATCAAGCAGATACGCAATATGCCAGCGGCGCCTGTACCACCTCAACGGTAGCCTGCCGGCAATCCGACAGTAGCTGGATACACGGCACCAGCACGGACGTCACGAATATTGCCCTGGCCAGTTTCATCTAATCGAGGCAAGGGCATACTAGAGCCTTCCACGCCGTTACGTTTGGGTCAATCCCCGGAGTTAAGGTCGAGTTTATACATCACTGGGTTTGGGACTTGATGGACACGATGGTTTATTGAGTTGTGTTTGACGAGGCGTTCCTCCTAGGGCTCAGACTACCAGAGCGATCACACCATACGCATGCATTCCATAAGGCGTCAACGAGAGGCACATCCACGATTAGTGTGCATTATTTCTTTTCCGACGAGATCTCAAATTCCGCGGGTGGCGAGGCAATTACTTGTTATTTCGATCACTTTCATCAAGTGGTAGCTGACTATCAATATGAAATCACCAAGCCAATCGCTGGTGTCTGTGTTGTCCCCGTCCGAACAGCGGGTGCTAGTGGTGAAGCGCCGTCCCATCTCCAGCGACGCCAATCGCACCAAGGGCCCTAAATAAGAATGGCCCTCACAAACACAAAGCCAACTGAGAAGGTCCTCTGCCGCCCCGTCCCTCAAGGATACCAGAGACGATGGCCATGCTTGAAGAACGCCAACGAGCTGGCGCTCGCCCACTCTTGATTTCTACCGTCCAAAGCATGATAATTCTTGCTAGGACTGGGTGGGCATGCTAGAAACTTCAGGTGCATTTGAATGGCAAGGTTGGGGCAAGATTGTCGCAGACTAAGAGGCTTCAGTCCGCGCATTGCAGCGACTCCTGATTGCCAATAATGAGCCATGTTGAAACTCGTCTGGTCCCCTGAGGATGTGGACTGCGGTTCATACTACCGTACGGTACCAGGCTCGTCGTCCGCAAAGATGTGATCTCTTCGTCGTACAGCAGCCCACCTCCGGTTTCCCGCTCTTGCGTGTTCTTCGGCCTCCCTTAGCCAATGCCTCCATCTCCTCGTGCCGGGCGCAGCGCCGCTTCTTTGCGCCCAGCGCGCATCCTTCGTCTCTCGGATGACATACCACATTGTTCTGGTAAAGCTCCGGTATCCATCACACATGTCGTTTGGGTCAGTCGTGCGGTCGGCGTGCCTCGCGTCCCGCGGTGTGACATCGCGCCACTCATAACGGGACAGGTCCCAATAATGCTCCTTAGACACCATGCTCGCCAACCAGTAAGCACCATTTAGCACGATATAGCTGGCGCCAACCATGGTCTGGCCCTCGAAGCCGACGTTACCCAGCAGCACGATGCTCAACATGAGCATTGCCGTACCCAAGGCCATCAGCAGCTTGTGCGCCCAGTCGCCGACGCGATATTCGCACTCGGCCGTGCCGGCATATAGCTCGCGCGCCACCTCGTCTGAGCACTGAACGAGGATGAAGCCTCCTTGCTGCGTGCGAATGACAACGTCGCCCGCGGTGACCATGTCCCTCCGCGCGCGCACCATCAACACGGGTCGCCACCACGATGCGTATCCTACGATTGACGTCCCGAGTGACACGATTCCTACTGCGAGCAAGGCGACCCCGTCCTTCCAGTATGCCATCATTCCTATGATGACTCCTGTGAGAATGAATGACGCTGCTGAAATAATATTGGTCGGGCTGGTCCACTTCGCGGTGATCACCGGACGTTCCTCTGTCAGCGCCGTGAATGTCTCCGACATAGGGTCGATGGACTTGTCTCTGAGGTGTTGTCTGATCTGGTTTCCTTGTTCTATGTCGGACGTGTACGCAGTGCTACTCTGGCGCCGCGCCCGGCTGCTGGATTGGCTTCTCCTGCTACCCTCCCGGTGACGCTGTCGAAACCGCAGGTCCTCCATTTGGTACGATCTTGCAGCATCCGTGCTATCGTTCTCGCCAGGAAAAGTAGTGCAGACTGGGCCTGGGTTCTCGCCATTTCTGTGCTTGACTTGGATGACCTTGAAACCATACGTGGGCAGATCATCTACAGGGTGGATGATATTGGCAAAGAACCCAAGGGTGTCGAGAACAACGCCGGAATAAACTCCAGCAACCTTTGCCGGGAAGTCTGGCATGCGAAGCGGGCGTGAGGGCTTCAGCAACGCTTGTGGAGCTGGCAAAATACGAGGGAGGAGACAGAGTACTGAGGCCTCAATCTGTATATTCCACTCATGAGCAACGATATACCAAGACCGCGCAGTTGTCAGCTTACCGCTTGAGAATGAGCTTCAATCTCTGACTCCCCAATGACGGCCAACAGAGTGATCGCATCTAGCCTCCATGAGTCTCGGCTGTCAGGAAACCAGCCTTCGACCCCGTAGGCGCCATTGGTTGTCATGTATATCTTATGAGGCCCTGGATCGGACGGTATTAAACCAGAGCAGGGAAATTTGCGACGTAAAGAGTCTCGCAAAGGAGATAGTCGACTTCGCGGTTTGTATTAGCTGATAATATTTATAATAATGAGGCGGTCCCGCTTGTGAGCGTGAGTAACATGCAGGTGCTCACGTATTGAGCACTGGATTTCTGTCCACCGAGAAGACTGGTGGGATCGTTGGGCTTTTACGGACTGCGGAATGAATGTGCAGGACTAATATGTGTCCATTGATCGCCCCAAAAACACGGCAAGATGCCGAGGATGTAGCTCCAAACTCTGATCTGTCGCTGAACTGCATAGCGGAGCATCCAACGATATCTGGACAGCAACAATGCAGTACGCACGTCATCGGCAGCCCGCTAACCATGGCTTGGGTGGCATTCGGGCAGGCTCTCGGGAAGGGTCTGGCCTGTAAGGAGTAGTGCTTTCAATATAGGAAGCATGATATGGTCGCCGCGATGTCAGCCTTACTACCGTGGTTCATCCGGCTAGACCTCCTTGGCGCAGTCTGCCTCCAAGGTTCACCATGGTTGGCCTGGCGGCTAAGGTCGGTCGCTGCACGAGGCGCTAAATACCTACGTAGTCGTGTAGATACTGGTAGGTTGCTCTTCTGCATGAGCTGCATTAGATTTCACTTGTGCAGATGCAAGTTGTCGCCCGAAATGGTTGAGAAGAAGTTATATATCACAATGGCTCACACCCGAGGCAGTGGGTCTTGGGCATGACCTTCATTCAGCGGAGCGGGTCGTAGACCGAGCTTACAAGGGACGCAGCCTACAGAGTATTCTTACTAGGGTTTAATTTACTAAAGTTATCTTAATATAGATTAGCTTATAAGTATATACCTTTTAAAATATTTAGTTAAAAACTTAGTATTAAAGAGGGGGGTTATTATTAGTACTAAACTAGGAAGGTATATAAATAAAGCTATATATTAAATAGGAGTACTATAAGCTTAGTACTATAAGTTTAATACTATAAATAGAGGGTTTTAAAGAGTTTTCCCTTTAAAAATTATAAAAAGAATACTATTAGAATAAAATAAATCTATTAAAATATATTATAAAATAGTTAATTTATATAGTTTTAATATTTTAAGTTATTAATAAATAATATAATTAAGATTAAAAGAGGTTTTATTTAAGAAAATTAGATTAATTATAACTATAAAAGCTTTTAGTTATTTATTATATATTTATATTTAATATAAGTATTATTATTATAATTACAATAGTAATAACTATTATAAATTAATATTTTTAAGTTTTATAATTATTAACTTTTTTCTTTATTAAACTTATATTTAATTATTTTTTAATTAATTAATTCTATTAATTCTATTATTAAAAACTTTTTTATAGCTTTATCTATAATTATATTTAGTATATTAACTATTATTAAACCTTTTTTATTTAATCTATTTAATAATAATAAAAATAATTTATTTTAACCTTATAAGTAAAATCTTTATAATAATAATAAAAATTTTAAATATAAGATTTAAAATATTATAAAGAAATATTATAACTATAGTAATATTAAATCTTTTAATTAATTTACTTTTAAATATAATAATTAGTTTATTAAAAACTATTTTATTTATAATTTAGCTTAATAAGCTATATAAATAAAAAGAATACTTTTTAATTTATAAAAATTCTATTAATATTTCTATAGTTATAAAGTTTTATAATTTATTATACTTTATTTACTATATTATTATTTTATTAATAATTAATAATAAGGTTTATATTAATAATAAAAAATATTAACTTATTTAAATATTAAAAGTTTTAATATTAAGCTAATAATACTTTTATACTTTATTTATTTCTATTTTTTTAACTATTAAATCTTTTAACTTAACTTAATTAATATTTTATTATTTTAAATATATAGAAAGTAATTAAGGTTATTAGTATATTAAACTAGTTTTTTAATAATAATATTAAAATAAAACTTTTAATAAAATAGTAAAGCTATAATAATAATACTTTATTTATTTATAATTAATATTTTTAATATAATTTAGTTTTAGTTTTTTAAAAATAATAATATTTATTATAATATTTTGTGGCAGACGTATGGGGGACCATGGATTAGTCAGCCACATCACGTACTTAGACCTCGTCTGCAGACCTCCATAGCTTAATGAACCACG